>JAVKLA010000093.1:605627-622151 GCA_034782735.1 Sagittarius serpentarius
GACGACCCGGGATTCCAGCGCCCAGCCCCATACCGCAGCAATAGCTGGAAATTAAACCGATAAATAATAGATGCTCACCATTAATGAACTAATTTAAAATGGAGATTTTAATTATTTTTCTTTTAAATTCACAACTTTTTCTGCTCACAGCAAAGCCATTAGCACTTGCCTGGAAGCAGAATTAAGTCAGTGAACAGTAATCGATTCCTTTTGTTAGCAAATTGAGAGGCACTTTAATATTTATCAGTTTATTGTTAAGAAATCAGTTGGGAGAAAAATGCCCCCCCCCCCCCCCGTGAAACTCCACTTCAAATCCCACGCAAACTTTGCAGAATTAAATTTATTAGGGGTATAAATTTATAATGGCTTAACGCGCTACACAGATGGAATATATATTGCTAATGTAATTTTCCAAACCAGTGATGAGCGCGTCTGAGAGATTTATTTTTTTTATGGCAAAGTAATACAGAATAATACATTGCACAATGGCAAAATATATTAAATATGTATATGAAACATCAGAAAAAAAAAAAAAAAGGGTGACGATTGGCCTGTGCGCAAGGTGGGGACAAACCCAGCCGGGATTTCGCCTTGCTCCGAGGATAACGCCAGCAGCCGAAGCCCGGGATGTGCCCGGGCTGCTCAGCAAGGAGCATCTCC
Organism: Sagittarius serpentarius; assembly: GCA_034782735.1. NCBI lineage: Eukaryota > Metazoa > Chordata > Aves > Accipitriformes > Sagittariidae > Sagittarius > Sagittarius serpentarius. The sequence continues at coordinate 606,288 of JAVKLA010000093.1, forward strand.
TCCCACCGGCAGCAGCTCCTCCCAAGCCATCTCCTTCCTCCAGCAGCTGCAGCCCAAAAGGGCCCGTTATGCCAAAGAGCTTACTTAAACGAGGGTAATTTAAGTCTCTGGCGTGTCTAAATGAGCAGGGCTGCGCTTGCCTCCTCCCTTTCCAGAGGTGGCGGAGGGGTGGGAGCCCGTGGAGCACGCATGAGCGGCTCCGGAAGAAAAATGAAGGGGAAAAAAAAAAATATATAAAAAGACAAATGGGGCCTAATTGGCATAATGGGGTCTAATTTGTTTTCAAAAGCCGCGTCTCTCCTGACCCAGGGAATTGGCATCGCGTGAAAAATACCTGCAGCGTGCCAAGGAGCCGGCTTCTCGGCGGCTTTATGGATCCCACCTGACACCAGCCCCTCGTTAAATCAAAACAGAGATAGTGCAAGAATTAAACTGTCGGGATAACGCATGCCGGTATTTGCTGGGTAGCGGCAGCGCCCGCAACCGGGTCCTGCTCCGGGTGGGACTGACGTGCCGGGGCAGGGTGTTATCCCTCACCGCCTGCCCCCCCAGGGCAGAGGGGGACAGGGCTGGGCTGGGGCAGGGGGGCAGGCCCCCCGCCCCCCGACTCCCTCCTCCATCAGCAACTCCATCAGCAGCCACTCGCTGAGCGGAGAGTTACTGCCGGCTGCGATAACCGCCTGGGACCATCGATGGTTATGTCTAATCCCCAGCGTAGTTTCACCGCTGGAATCGTTCGCCCAGCTTCCGCGTGGGCCCAGGGCCCTTCAGATGAACCAGGGGATAGAAGAGGCCTGAAAAAGCAATAATTCCCAGCACACCAGCCCAGCCAGCTCACGGAGGAAATAAAAGTGCCTTTGCAGCCTGCCGGGGCACACAGGGGGATGCTGGGCTGGCACCGGTTCCACCGTGCTCACGCCAAGTCCTGTCCCAGGGAAGACGAGTTCCCTTCGTTAAGCAAAGCACCAGTCTGGTGGGAAAATTAAGGCCTTCGACTCACCCGTCCCTTCTGACGGGACCGGGCGTCAGCATCGCCTCCCTCGGGTGCCAGTCACCCGCCGGCACGAGGTTGGGTGCTGGGGCGTGGCCAGATGCTCCCTAAAACGTCGGTGAGGAGCAAACTCCCAGCTCCTCTCCTATCCATCCATCCCTCCCTCCCTCCCTCCCTTCCTCCCTCCATCCCAGCAGAGCCCAGCACCCTGCTGAGCAGCCCAGCTCCTCCTATCCCCCACCCAGGTGGGGCAGGACGAGCCTATATTAGGAGCTCTGCCCGCAGCAGCTGCCCGTGGCAGGGTTCAGGGAACAGATCCTGCCCACACTTCGAGCTGTCTCCTCCTCCTCCTCCTCCTCCTCCTCCTCCTCCTTCTTCTTCTCCTTCCAGAAGATGCAGCCAGGCGACAGCAGCTCTCGCCCGTTCAAGCAGCGGAAAAGCCTCGGTACGTTCCTGGGGACAAGGGGAGCAGCAGAGCAGAGACACGGTGATGGGCTGCGCTTATTGCTCCTTCTTTTCTCTTCCACAGCCACCAGGATGCACGAAGTGACCGAGATCCGGATAAAATATCCCAATAAGATCCCGGTAACGGCTGCGCCCCGCTCTCTTTGCGGCCACCGATGCCGAAGGGCAAGCTGGGAGAGTCTTCGCTGAAGACTCTGCGGCTCAGTTCTGAAGGCCGCAGCTCTGCTGTGTGGTCCCAAAGCCTCCCAGTCCCCCTCTCCCCCTCCAGCATCTTTTCCCCGCCGCAGGTGGTTGTGGAACGCTACCAGAAGGAGAAGACCTTGCCCCCCTTGAACAGGACCAAGTTTCTGGTGTCCCAGGACCTGCCCCTGTCCCAGTTCGCTGTCACCCTGCGGTAAGAGGTTATTGACACAGAGGGCCCCAGGCTTGCTTGGGGCAAGGCGGTGGGGGGCGGTCCGCAGCCCCAGACCAGTACAAAAGTCCAGTCTAGATGCAGCTGGTCCTGGGAAACAGCTTGGCTTGGAAGCCGCTTTGGCTGCTCCACCGGGCAAGCGTTTAGACCTAGCCTAATGCAATTGGCCTTTGCGATCAGCAAAGAGCACTCGCTTGCCAAGGCATGGGGCGCTTCGTGGCAGGATTCCTCCACCCTCGCTGGGATCAACGGTGACAATTAGCTCTTTTCCTGGGCACCTGCAGCACGGGTGAATTGCTAATTGGGGGCAGGTGATTAGCAGCCCTGCAAAGGAGCAGCACTGTTGCAGCTGACTTGAAACCTTTGTGCTCTGGGCTCCGCTTGAAATCCCTCCCAAGAACCACCGTCTCCTGGCAGCACGGTTCAGGACAGAGGGAGGCGAGAGCTCGTGGCTGGGGGCTGGCCCTTACCGACGTTTTGGGGAGCCGCTGGCCGAGCCCTAGCACCCACCTTCATGCCTGTGGGTGCTGGTGGGTGGCTGGCAGCAGAGGAAGGTGATGCGGAAGCTTCGTCCCTTTGGGAGGAACCGCTAAACGCCTGAGCCGGCGCCGTCTCCCCAGGAACGGAGCCTCCCCGACTGCCGCGCTGCTTGGTGCAACGCTCACCCGCACGCTCTCTTCGCCTTCCCCTTGGCAGGACGCGGCTCTGCCTGGCCTCCTCCCAGACCTTCTACCTGCTGGTGAACGACAAAGGGCTGCCGAACATGGCCGTCACCATGCAGGAGCTGTACCGGGACAACAAGGATGAGGATGGCTTTCTCTACCTGACCTACGCCTCCCAGGAGATGTTCGGCAGCTCTGCCTCGCCGCTTGGCCGCAGAACCACCTGCCGTCACCGTGTCCCGGTGGCCGCTCGTCTCGGGGCTCCAGCGCTGGTGAGGTCGGGGAGCGCCTCTCCGGACTTGGCTTAAAAATCTGTGGGGAGCCCCGAGCTGTGGCTGGACCAAACCTCACCTTCTCTCGGGCTGCAGCCTGGCAGGCTCAGCCTTGTAGTGGTCTTAAGAACTCTGCTCGACCCCTCCTTAACCTTGTGGCTTTGAACACAAATTATTCTCCCACCACAGCAGAAGACGGTGCCGGTTTACTCTGATCCCCAGGAAGGTTACCCCTCCAACAGGCTCTTCTGAAGGGCTTCACAGCCTGTCATCCCTGTTCAGAAGAGTTAGGCTCCTTCCAAACGCCCCCCCCGACAGGGTCGGGTAGGGGCAGTTTCACGGTTTGTGCAGGTTTTTGTGAAGCTGCCTGTCCGTTCTAGCCGCTGCTAGAGCACCCGTGCTCTTGAGACGTGGAATAAAGAAAATTTGGCTGGTGCTTCTGGACACGTAAACGCAGCTCGTCCCTCGGATGCGAAGCCAGCCTTAAACTCGGGGCTTTGTCCCTGGCTTTGCTGGGCTGAGGGAGCGAGAGCCGAGAGGGGAGAGGACTTTGCTCCCACCATTGCGAAAACAGCCTGGGAGAGACCCTCCTGCAGAAGAGCAGCTCCCCATCTTGCTCCCCTCTGCAGAATGGGGGGTGGGGGCTTGACCCCCTCCACCTCCAACCAGCACCCCAAGGACGGGGTACATAGCCAAAACCCGCAGCAGGGATTAGCTGAGCTCGAATCGTAGTGCTGTGCCGTGAGTCAGATGTAAATGCTTCCTGCCACTGATACTGCAAAACACCTCTTAAATATTTAAGGCTTCCCTTGCCATAAAACGCATTGTCACACCGGGTGAATATTTCATGCACGTTTCGTGTTAAAATGTTAATAAATAAGCTCTAAAATTAGCTGCCACAACAGCGGGAGCTGGGTCCGCGATGCGCTGCGGGGAGTCGAGACGAATCCCCCTCCTGCGCAGGGATGCAGAACGGGAGCTGGGGTCTGTGCTGTGTCGTGTGTCCGTGGTGTGTCCCCCCGCACCGCCCCGACTGGACGCAGCCCCCAAACTGTGCAGCAGCAGGTTTGCTCCTGAGGCTTCGGGCTGGCTCAAGGCTGAGCCGGGGTGCCAGAGGTATTCTGGGGGGGGATGACAGCTCCGTGCCAGTTGGTTGCTGGAGGTAAGGGGTGAGCCTTGGTGGTGGGGGAGCCTGCCTTGGCACCGCGGGGTGCTCGCGGTGACTGCTGGCAGGGAAAACCAGGCAGGAGCACGGGGAGCCGCTGGAAGTGCTGGCGGCTGCCTGCTCCGAAACCAGCGCGGAGCTGCCACCCTCAAAGCCAGGAGCAGAGCGGGGATGGGGCAGAGCGGAGAGGATCCGCGGACCTGGTTTCCCCAAGGAAAGGAGCTCAAAAAAATAGTTAACGGCGTTGCTGAGCTGTGGGCCCTGTTAGCTCGGTGCTGCCGGGGCCGTCTGCGCCCGTGGGGGCAGAGAGCTGCTGCCTGCCCCGTCCCCTTCACCCGGGCTCCACCACCCCCAGCCTTTCCCCCCATCTTACCCCAACCACTGCGTTTACCTCTGCAGCTGCCGGAGCTTCCCAGGCAGCTGTTCGGAGGCAGCGCTCGCTCCCTGCGCAGACACCTTCCTGCTCAGGGTTGTGGGTTTTTTGTGGGGTTTTTATTTTTTTTTTAATTTTTTTTTTTTAACAAACATATATTTAACTTGTCGGTTTGCGGCTGATCCGCTTATACCTAAACTCATCCCTCTCCCTGTTGAACAGGGAAGGGGCTGGCACGCCTCGCGGTGTTTGCACACGCACACAGCCTCCGCACTCGTATTACCTCTAGCCATCCTGCAATTAAAACCGTGGGCTCTTTGGGGCAAGGACTCTCTGTTTTACCTGTGTCTATTATTTATTAGGGTCCCTGCAGTCCACAGAGCTGGCTCTGAGCAGCCTGGATGTTCGGCCCCCTTCCACGCTGAATTGCCTTTATGCATGCATGTGTGCATACGTTATTTTTCCATGAGCATCCCTGGAAAAGCCCTCAGGCTGCAAGGAGAACAGAGAAGCAACATGTGTTGTATGGAGCGGAGCGGGCTGGGGGATGCCTCCCTCAGTCCACCCTCTCCTGGCAGAAGCTCGTGTCAGAGCAGGATGGATGGGGCTGGCATTTGTTAGATGAAAGCGTATTTTTCACTAGCGCCAGAAAATTGCTTCCCAGAAAGCTGCTGCGTTCAAAAGGAGGGGTTGAAAGCAAGGAGGGCCTGCCTCGGCTTGCAGCCGTGCTCGCCCTTGAAAGCTTTCGCTGCTCAGAGCATCACCTCCGCGCCAGACGTGTGCTACCTGCGGAAGGGCCCGGTGGCTCGCCCGGCCAGTAAAAAAAGTCTCCATTATGGGTTGACTTAATGCTGAAAGCTCCCAGAGCTGTAAGACGTGCCACCTTACGGGTTCAGAGCAGGTTCAACTCCTTGATTAGCTGGCAGTGAGGAATAACCTGCGAAACAACGGGCTCCGGGGCAGAGGGAGGTTAAGGGGGGGGGGTGCAGCCCAGGAAAGCCCTGCTCTCCGGTGGTACCGATCTGCTTCCCTGCCCTGTTCCCATTTCCCCTCACCACGGGGAAGGAGGGGAAGCCCAAAAAGCTGTTTCCTTGCAGGTGTCAGGGCTTACCCCGTGAAAGTGAATCCTATGGGGAAGGCTGCACTCCAGCACCAAGCTGAAGGGTTTTCCATCACCCAGCCCAGTCTAGAGGGGCCCAGGACCCAGGCGGGGGTCGGCAGAGCCCCCGAGCGCCCCGGAAAGCAGCAGGGCTTTCGCCAGGCTTTGCCGAAGCTCGCAGAGGGCCCTGCTGCCTTCCAGAGTCATCGCTGGACCGATTCGGAAGGCTTGCGATCTTCGGCAAAGCCGGGCAAACGCAAAAACGCGCGAGACGCCTGGGAGGGCTGAAGCCAGCGCAGGGAACGGGATGCTGAAGGATGGTCTTCACGTGTTTCATTTCTTCTGGTAAATCAGTTTTAAAAAAAAAAAAACCCACGCTAACCGGCATTTTACGGGATGCCGACGGACTTTTTGCTGGTTCATTTATTTTGCTAAATGCCATTTGTAATCGCAAGCCGCCCGTACTAGTACAAATATAATTACATATTTATTGCCAATATAATTCTGAGTTAATTATACGGCAACTAATTTTCCCAGCAGGGGGTCGCAATATTTGGGTGTAAAGGAGGCAGCTGTGATTCTGAGCACTTTCCTCCCCCGTTTCTTTAACACACTGCGCGACGTTGCTCCATTACTCTCTAGAGGCACCAAAGGGGACCAGCCAACATGCGCAAGCAGGCGCAGAAGAAGTCTTCTCCCCAGATGCTGCCGAGCACTGACATTTCCTGACCTGCGCTGCTGGACGGGATTTCACCTCCTCGCTCCTCATTGAGATTCCCTTCGCAGCCAGTTTCTTGTGTTCGTTAGTGGGTAAATATCTATTGTGGGACGCTTTTATCACTTGGAAGAATTGCCATGCCTTTGTTTTTTAAATTGTTCTTTCATCTCTGAAGACGCTGTTTGTGTGGGAAACCCTGCTCAACACACTGGCTCCTGATTATACTCAGTTCCTTTTGTGTAGCCCTTGAATAGATGTTTTCCGTGAGAGCCATAACAATGAAGTCATCGCCAGATTGAGGTGGTTAAGCCCTCGCTTCCTCTGGCTCCTTTTTGTCCCCATTTGAAATTTTGTGGCTTGTCACATGAAGTGTCCGGCTTTTATTTTATTCCAGTTTCCGCTTCTCCGGCAGCTGGAGGCTTCACAACTGTCGCCTGGATCCTGTGTGGTGAAGAAGGTACCTAAACGGTTTCAGCTGTTTGCTTCCCGGCGTCAGGCCCTTCGGGAGATGCTCTTACGCTATCCCTCTCCCCCAAAACCTTCCCCTACCATTGCAATGGTTTTTCCGCACCTTGTTGCTGGAGTTGGGGTTTGGGCGGTCCCGGCTGCTGCATTAAAACAGCCCAAAACGGCAAACAAGACGTTGGCGTGCTCAGGGTGGCTCCTGAGCTCGCAAGTTCGGGAGCTCTTGGACGTCAGCGGGGGCCAAGCCCCGTCGGTGCAGGCAGCGGGACCTCACCCGCAGCCTCCCCCCGGCAGCAGACAGCCCGCGCTCTGCCTCCTCTCAGCCCGGTCGGGTGCGACGAGCATCAGCCCGACGGCCAGCCAGGCGGAGGAGGGCACGCCGGTCCAGCCCACGTGCCACCGTGCCGCATGACACAGCTAATAAAGGCGTATTTTTAATCTGTTTAGGGGCAGGCACCCGGCTGCTGCCCTTCAAAGGGTCCAACTCTTTACGTAAAGGGCAGCCAGAGCAGCAGAGCCCCTTTGCCTTCCTCTGTGAGCCCAGCCCTGATGTTATCTCCTCTTCGGAGCCCTCCGTTCACCTTTATTTATCCTGGGATCCCCCAAGGCTGCGTAATTTCGGAGCTGAATCCAGGCTGGCCCGGCAGCAGTGATATTTCCTGCCTGCGTTCCTCCTCTTCTCATTACTTGATATTAAAAGTGATTTCACTTGCAGTCACATCTCACACTATTTATAACCCACGAGAGGGAAGATTTTAGAGCAGAGCAGGTACTCGGAGGCTCTGACTCCAGCCGGGCTCCTCTGCCTGAGCCTGCACCGGGACCAGGCGGGTCTGGGGTCACCGTGCCCCAGAGCATCCCCCCCCGCCCCCCGCCCGGGAGAGTCCGGCCAGCTGAGCGTCATCGCTGGAAAGGGACTGCCCTGTACGCCGCGGGGGTCTCGGAGCGAGCACAGGCACTTGCGTGCACCCACGTATCCCCGGGACCCCCACCCACACAGGCTCGCCCACCCCGCAACCCCCTCCCGGCAGCTCTGAAAAGGCAGGATTTTGTTTCGGCTGGTGCCGGTTCCCTGGTCGAATGAGTGAGGAACAGCTCGGGAATGACTCACCTTCCCTATCAGGCAATTAGCACCAGACGTGCAGCTAATGAGCTGTCCTGTCTCTCACCGCGCAGAGGTAAGACACATATTTAAAGAGATCACGGAAATAAAGCCCTAATGCCCGACACGTGGCAGGATATTTTTAAAACACAGCTTAATTATCCAGATGGACAATGCCGGGATGAGCGGAGCTGGGTGCCCAGGAGCCAACAGGACCCACACACGCTCCCGGCGTCATCCCTCGGCTCCGGGGAGGAGCAGGGCTAACAGGGGCCGGAGCAGACGAGAGACCCAGCCGAAGATAGCGGCATCTCGGGGCCTACGCCGAGCTCCACCGATCGGCAGAGAGACGGTGTCCAAGAGCTGTCGGTGCAATCCGTTCATCTGATGAAGTTTTCTAATCGGCGCTCGTTACGAATAGAAGCCTTCTAGGAATCCAGCATCATCTCCGGCTGGTTTATTAATGATTAACAGCAGGCTGCCTTTCAAAATAAAGGCTTTAGATGTGATCGGCGGGGGGGGGGTGTGTGCACCCTCTCGACTCACCGGATTATTTTGCTGCTGAAAGTGAGAAATGAGAGAGCGGTGAGAAAGCAAGCCACGGCACAGGAGGGCACAGCAGAGGGGGACCGGCTCCAAATTGCTCCGTTAACACTGCCGCTAATTGCGCTCCTGCTGTTCGGCGCAACAGCAGCCAAAAAAAAAAAAAAAAAAAAAAAAAATTTAAAAAATTGCTGTTTCCATCTGCAATCCCAGGCAGCAAACTGCAGCCGATTAAGGGGGATTTCAGCGGGTGCCAGAGCCGAAGCCATTCCATAGCATCAAACCTGGGCTGGGGGCACGGAGCGCACCCAGCAAAGGAGGGTGGAAACGAGCAGTGGGAAGCGGGTTGGAAGCGAGGACAGTTGAGAAGGGTGACAGCGGAGAAGGGTGGAAGGGGACAGCACGGGAAGGAGTCCGGGAGAAGGAATGAGAAGAGGCTAGGCTTGCGTTGAGCTGCCCCGAGATCCGGCTCTGTCCGTCCCCCCGGCTCTGCACCCACCCGCAGCACCGTGGCGGAGGACGCGGAGGACAGCTCCAGCTGTCCCGCTGCCCGGCCGAGCAGTCCGAGGAGGGCAAAGCTGGGAGCTGAGGGGAAGGACGCTCCTCTGGCTGCAAACCTCCGCTGGGCTTACCCCTCGCTTTGCCTGAACCTCTTCAGCCCTGCAGACCCCGTCGGTCTCTCTCACCCGCCGCGTCCCTCGCATCCACCCGCTCCGTTCAGCGGGGACCTCGGGGGCTCCCTTCACCGCGGGCCAAACCCTGGCGTCTTGGTCAAAAGTCTGAAGCCAGCGCCACGCAAGAGCTCTGCAGAGACCGGCTAGGATCCTTGATGGCGAGGACTGTAAATCATCTGGCAGCTTCTACGCCAAGCCCTGTGAAACCGGGTCTGCACCAGGGCCGGCTCGGGGCGTAGCCCGTCCAAAAGGAGACCGCAGGCTTGTTTAAGGAAGGAGAGAGGTCCCGGCTCCTCTGGAGGACGCTCACACAAGCTCGGTGGATCGCCTGGAAGTGCCGGTTTCTCTCCACCGACGCGCGGGGCGTTGGGACAGCCAGCTCCAACGCAGCACAGGCAGACAAACCCCGGCTGGAAGGGCGTCTCCATCTGCCCGCTCTGCTCCTCGGGTGGTCTCCGGTGCCTCTGGATAACGCTCAGCCGAAGGGCAGCCCTTGCTCCCACGCCTCAAACAACCCTCGTGCAAAGCCGTGTCCTCGAGCGGGACCCCAGCGGTGGCAGATGCTTCTGCTTGGCCTGAAAGCGCTCTCCTTCGCCACAAGCTCCTGGCAAACGGGAGCAGAAGCTTCCGTGGAGCTAAAAGGGAGCAAGAGCAGGCAGAGACGGTCCCAGGAAAGACCTCCCAGCCGCAAGGCTGCTGCAGGAGGGGTGAAGTTGGAGAGGAAGAGGAGGGAACTACTTCGTCCCAATGATCATGACGCTAGCGCCGCCTGACCCACCTTTCTGCACTGCACGTTCAGTTTTTAGCCTTGTGTGTCGCAGAAGACGTAAAGCCCACCTGGCCTTGCAGCTTTCAAGTAATTCCCAGGTTTCCCCGTCCATCCCCAGAAATAATCAGAGCTGCTTTGTTCAAATGAAGATTTCCCCGAGGGCCACAACCTGGCTCCTGCTTTGCAAATTTACAGCTGTTGGAGAAGGATTTAAAAAGAAAAAAAAAAACTAAAAAAAGCTTTTTTGCCGGCAAGTGTTCCTGGTGGGAAGCCTTGATGTCTGGGCAATTGTGTTATCAGTGCACAAGGGGCCCCTTCCTTCTGCTCTGGCTCCTTCAGCCCTTTGCACAATAAAGGAGCGGAAAGAAGCGAAGAGTTTTTACCCCCTTCGTTGAGTCAAAACACTAGCGAGACTCGGGTGCCTCCAGTGAACAGCACAAAGCAAGGAGGGAAGGGGATTCCCCACCAGACAACCCACTGGAGATGCTGGGTAGGGAGGAACGGACCATTACTCCCAAAACAGCCTGGGGCTCACAAAACCTCCTGCCTTCTCCTCTGAAAGGAACACGGCTCTCCACCCCTGCCTCGCCAGCGTCCGTATCTACAAGCACACCACCACGAGCAACCTGACCTAGTTGAAGATGCCCCTGCTCATAGCGGGGGGGGGTTGGACTAGGTGACCTTTAAAGGTCCCTTCCAACCCAAACTATCCTACCGTTCTAAGATAAAACACCCCCTTGCACAACAGCTCTCCCTCCCAAGAGGAGATGGGAGGAAGCAGAAGCCTCATAAGCAACGTTACTCCTGCCCAAATCCAGCAAACGGGTAAATCCATCTGCCAGCTCAACCGAGGGAGCCGCTGGATTGACAGAAAAGGAAGATCATGACCTTTTTTTTTTTTTTTTACCCCGTCTACGCATTCGTGGTTGTCAATACAATCAGATCGTGAACGAGACCAACGGCCCAAGCTGAAAACGTGCCTCTGGCATTGCTGAAAAGTCCTTAAATTCACACAACAGCAGGGGACAGGCGAAGACACCAAGACACCTGCCCAAATTCAAAGCCACGCTGCTTTTGCCCACCCAGGGCCTCATCCTGATGGCGCGAGCACACTCATTCTGCATTAGCAGCACATTCCCTGGAAGTAATAAAAGCCCCCTCAGGTCATTAATATGGAAATGTATTCCCACTCCACGGCAGCGAGATGTTTGCGCAGATTGGAAGCAGCTTGCTGAGATTTGCTTCTGAATGCGTGGACATTAAAGCCTCCCATTACAATGTTGATGATTTCTTCCCTTTTGATGAATAGCCTGCCATAAATAGACTCTGATTAATTGCGGCTGCACTTGGAGGGCTGGAAATGCATCATGTGCTGCTATGGATTGGGATAATGGTCATCATCTGCCTTTGAGTGCCATTCAGCAGGAGAGGGCCTCGGCTCTGCCTGCGAAGCCAGGTGGCTGGTTTCAAGTTTTTGCGCCAAACAAGAGTCCTGTTCGCACACGCAGCTCCAAATAAAGGGCTCGGGTGCCTCGCTGCAGGCTCGCTGCGAGCTCTTTCTTATTTATCCGCCCCAGTGAGGAGCAGAAGAGCCGGTAGGAAGCAGCGATGGGCCAAGCATCCTAAGGGACCGGTGGGTTTGGAGATCTGAGTCGCAGGGAGGAAGGAGACGTGCACAAACTCACCCCATGCGCGGTTTGCCGGAGCCATGCACACCCCCTCGCACGACTGAATACGCACAAGTCCCTGGGCCAGCTAACGCAAAGGGCACGGCACCCCGCCACGTCGAAGCCCCGGTCCCCAGATCCTCCAGCTGCCGACCTTCGGCTAGTCTTTGAGCATCGCATCCTCGTGCTGCCCAAGCATTGCAACCAAAATCCCCCCGTCCGCCTTCCTAGAGGGCTCTCCCGAGTTGCGCAGAATATATCTATATATATATATATAAAACTATGTATAATAGATATAAATATATATTTCTATATGCGATTATATATAAATATATAATAAATAAAAAAAAAACCATAAAGAATGCCCAGACCTTTGGGTACGTTGACAAGCTGCTGAGCCCTCCCTGAGCGCAGGCAGGGCAGGCAGAGGAGGCAACGCTGCGCGGGGCCCCACAGCGCGCCGCAGCCGCAGCCGCAGCCGCAGCCGCAGCAGCGTGGATGCTCGGGGAGTTGCCATGGAAACCTCGGAGCCTTGGGATGCAGCCGAGCATCAGCGAGGGCTACAGCCGGGGCGGGATGGTGCAGGCAGGTGTAGGCAGCTCCCTGCCAGGCCGGGCTGGGTGGTAACGGGGCTCGGAGGGCCGCGTCCCTCTGCTCGGGAGGGAGCCGGGCACCTTTGCTCCCGGCCAGCTGGGGGAAAGCCATTCCCCTCCTCGCCCACCCTCACCCACCGGGTTTATTTACTCCTTGCTTGTTGGGGGCGGGGGCTGAAACGCTCCGCGCTAATTTTGCGGGATTTGCGTATTAATAACACCTCCGCATCCCTGGGAAGCTGTGCCCGGACACCACAAAAACGCTGACGGTACCAGACCGGGTTACGAGCCCCAGGAGGGCACCCATAGGGCAGGAACCCACAGCGGGGCATCCAAGGGGGACGGGAACACACGCACACGGAAAGGAGTAATAGGATTTTCAAGCTCTACTGGCTGAGCGGAGGCAAACAAGGTCTCAGTGACTAAAGCACGTAAGTCAATTATGGCAAGACGGCTCTGCTCTCAGGACAGAAAGGAAGGAGCCGAGAGAGCAGCGGGAGGGCAGGGCTGACCATCCACAGAGGTGTGGGGTGCCGTGGGGCTGGGACCGGGGACCAGCAACGCGACCCAAAGATCCCGAGCAGCCGAGCAACTCCCCACGTGTCAGATACAGCCCGTGCATCAACCCAACCCGACACCGCCGATGCAACGCTGAGCTATCTAAAGCATCGCTCGCCGTTCATTTTGGGGACAAAAAACAGGGGAGCAGTGGCTTTCCAACCAGAGAGGCAGCAGTGGGTGCAAACAACCCCGGATGACGCCTGCCTCCGAGAGCCCCGAAGCGCGTCTAGGCAGAAAGCCCTGCTCCAACAGCGCCGTTCATCACCCAGGCGCTAGTAATCCAAGCAAGGAAAAACCCAGCCCTCCTCTCTGGGTTTTCTGGGACAAAAGCAGCTGAGGACAAGTTCCCGCTGCTCATCTCTAAGGGATGAGAAGCAGCGGGTTTAAAAGGCTCCTTATTTATCTCCCCGAGGGTCAGCAGGATGCAAGCCTCCGGGCGGTTTCACGGACTTCAAAGCCAGCGGGTGCCATCACATGTCCCTGCTCCAGCACAGTCCCAGCGCAATTACCCAGCCGGTCTCATCAACAGCCACCGGCGGAGCTAGGATGGATGTTTGCGAAGGGAACGCGCAGCTGCTGAGGCATGGAAGACCCACCTTGCCCTTTGGTCAGCTATTTCTGTGGTTCATTACTCCTATGTGCTAAAAAAATAATTAAAAATTAAAAAAACGTTCACCCCTTACTTCTGGTCTCAGTTTGTCTAACACCAGGCTGGGGCACATCCCTTATTAACTGCTCCAGCTCCCCGCGCAAACCAGCTCTACATCGCATTTCTCTTGCCTAAGCTTCCAGTCCTTGCATCTCACCCTGGCTTTTCTCTGCTGGACTCAGAGGCTGTGGGGACCCCTCACAGGATTTCACACCAGGCAGAGAGGCAGGAGAAGTCTCCAACCCCCCCCCGCAAAAAAAGAGAAAGATCCTTCCCCGTGTGTTTTTTCATCGCTGTAGATTTTGAAATATTTGTTTGAAGGTAGCAGGTTTAATGGGCCAACTGAAAACCATAAAACCAGGCACTAATTGGCTCAGTGAAAAGCGAAACGGGCTGAGCTCCGACTCTGGACGTTCTGCAGCTCCCATCACTCTTGTCAAGTCGCTGGGGCTGATGAGGAAGTGTAAGGTGCAGAGCAAGCGGTGATTAATCATTACAGCCGGTGCTTTAAGAGTAAGGGAAAATAAGCAAACAACCCACCAGGAAAAAATCTGCTGGAAGCTGGAGAAATTTATAACTTATCCATCATGAAAAGGACCGTGTCGTTCCGTGCTGCAGGGGGGAAGAGCAGCAGGCAGCTCCTTTCCTGGACCCCTCCAAGCTGGTCCCGCATCCGAGGGCTGCTTCCCCGCTGATGCTTTGCCTGCCGCAGCTGGCTCGCTTCCAGGAGGGATCTCGGAGCAGCTCCCATCAGGGATAGGACGCAGGGACAGGGACCAGCAGAGCCCAGCTGGTGCCTGTGCCTGAACCGTATGGAAGCCAAGCCTTCCGGACAGCATCCACCTTTTGAAAGGAGAAGGTTTAATTCGGGTATCCGAGCCCTTCCTTCGCTCCGGCACGAGCAGCCTGGCGCGCTGGGTCTGCCCCGCCGGAACCGAGCGCGGGAGCCGGCAGCCCTCGCCCTTCTTTCCTGGCCTCCCCTCCATCCCAGTGCCTTCCCCCTCCGCCCTCCCAGCGCAAGCACCGGGTCCTGCCATACCTGGGAGCCTAGTTTCCAACACCAGGAAAGGAAACCGCCACGGACGGGCAGCCAGAGCCGCCCGGCAGCAGCAGGCTTTACCTCGGCACTGCCACGGCATTTACCAGCACCGCAGCCGGACAGGCTTGTCCCAGCATCTCTCCCCTTTGGTAGCAGCCTCCACCGGTGTGGAGTTGGGGCTTGATGGCAGGAGAAGGGCTGGGGACGGAAGCCATCCCCCCCAGGCGAGATGCAAGCCTGGCTGGGAGCGGCACAGAGCCCGGGGAGGGCGTACGCCCGCTGCCCTTCCTTTTTCCACCATTAAAGCAACCGGGGTGGGGGGGTAGGGGGGTGGAGGTAGGAGGCTGGATCAGAAGAATTAGGATAACGATCACCCATCAGTATTTCCCCGCGCATGTCCCGTTGGAAGCAGAACTGCATGCAGGAAGGCAGCTGTGACCCATTCGGGACAGAAAAGCAGCTGCTTTAAAATAATAATAGTAATAATAAAACATTTAAAAGCAGAGTTGGCAAGTTTTGTGACCTAGCAAGAACAAAAGGCACTTTATAACCACCCGTGGGGGCTATAACCACCCGGGGGGGGCTGTTGCCAAGACAAGGACTGCCCGGCCACGAGCCGGACACGCCTGAGTTTCCAGGTGAAGAAGGAAAGGGAGGAGCAGCGACGGCGGGGACAAGGAGACCTCGCTCAGCTGGAGCGAAGGCCTTCGAAGTCTTTGTCACATTTAAATGTTCTTTGAGACCTTTCATGGAAATAACGACCTAAATACTAGCCGGTGCTGGTGAACGTGAATAAATCATGCTCGCCCATCTATTACGGAGCGGCCGGGAGGCACACAGCACCCCAGGGTCCCTGCTCAGGTGCCGTCCCTGCTGCCCGCGTGGGCAGAGATCAGACGGGGCAGATGCCCGGAGGAATTCAGCCTCAGCTGTATTGCCAAGCCAAAACTCCTCTTCCCTCCTTTGGTCTCCAGGCCCACAGGAGCTCCTACAACTGGCTTGCTCTCTAATAATCCACCGTCGGAGAAGAACGGAGAGCACCCAGCACAGCCCGGCCCCACCGTGGATGTGTTCTTGTGGGGCTACAGCTGCAGCATCGAGACAAACATCCTCGAGGAAAAACATCCCCGAGACACAGGGCAGCTCACTAAGGTACCCTGCTGAAAGCAGCGGAGAAGTGGGGGAAAAAAAGAGAAGCAAAGTCACGAGCCCAGCTGGAAAGGGACCCTCCGTGTCCTGGGACCCCGACCGCGAGGTCAATCTGCATTTCAGAACCGCCGCCGGAAAGTAAACTGGTCCAGTTCCTCCCGAGCTCGCCCCGTGGACGGAAAGCCTCCCGAGGTTGCCATGCTGCTGGGTGCTGCAGCGGAGGGGAGCTGTAAGGTGCTGCCGGGCTCGTGCGCTCGCGGGTGCAGCGCCCGCAAAGAGCCTGGGTGGGTTCGGGGCAAACCCGGCAGCTCACAAACGCCGGGCTCCAGCACCCTCATGCCTCTTGCTGCGCGCGGGGCTTTCCAGCAGCACCCCTCCCTCGCAAGCACGGCTCCTGACCCCGCAGCAGGAGCTTGCAAGCACATCGGCACCCTCCAAGCCCATCCAGGCTCGGTAAAAGGACTTTGTGCCAAAATACGGGGGGGGGGGGGGGAAT
>JAVKLA010000093.1:622251-640902 GCA_034782735.1 Sagittarius serpentarius
AAGCCCATCCAGGCTCGGTAAAAGGACTTTTTGCCAAAATACGGGGGGGGGGGGGGGAATATAAAAATCCACCCCTGTTTTTTCCCTCCCCTCCCCGAGGAAGAACCTCGCACAAACCGTCGCTTCCCTCCCCAGATTCTCCCGGCTGCACCAAGGCAAGCTCAGTCCTGCACCGCAGAGACGCAGCAGCCCAGCCCCTTTCCAGCCAGGCCACGGCAGGGAACGATGGCTCTTACTTAAGCTGGGAGTGCCTAAAAATAATTAGCAGGAAAGTTCATTACAGCAGAGCTAAATGCTCCAGCGTCGTCCTTGGAAGCTGCCAGCAGCTCTCCCGCAGCTGGCAGCGGCGTGCACGCCGCTCGCTTGCCCAGGCCCGTAATGAAACACGGGGTGGGGAGGGGGGAAAACTCGGCAAATTAGATCCAGTTGATGATCCAATTAAGGTTATGTTTGCAGAACTACTGGACGCAAAAGACGGTCCCTGGGCAGACGCCACGCTGAGAGGCAGCTCGCACAAAATGGCCCTGCAGGGAGCGTGGGGGGGGGCGGGCGGTGGGGAGATGCGTCTAGTTTCATCTTTGTACAACAGCTCAAGAGCTACATCTAGAGGTCCAGGCACCCTCCAAGCCGACAACAGCAAACGTCGTAACGAGGGATATTGCTCCTTCCTGGAATATTTGCAACCTGAGCAACATGTTCCTTCATCTGTGGCAGCTACGGCTCGCGTAATAGCAGGGCT
The DNA here is from genome assembly GCA_034782735.1 of Sagittarius serpentarius. NCBI lineage: Eukaryota > Metazoa > Chordata > Aves > Accipitriformes > Sagittariidae > Sagittarius > Sagittarius serpentarius. The sequence goes on from JAVKLA010000093.1 coordinate 622,991, forward strand.
ACACCTTTTTACGCAGGCGCCTGTCCCACCAGCGATCCTCTCCCCCCAAGTACGGGCAGGTCCCGGAGACGCGGGCGCCAGCCTCAGCTGGGCTCTCCGAGCCAACCTTTGCCTCCCCCAAAAGTCCTTCTGTGCCGTCACCTCTGTCAGGGTCAGTGACAAAAGCATTTGATGCCAGGAGAGAGCAAGCAGCAATCTTAAAATAAGGGATTAGTTAGGAAACTTAGCATGAATGTTAACTGAATGCAAAGTGACATCGGGGTGGCGTGACAGAGAGGCGGAGCGGGCTGCCACAGATGCAAAGACAGGGCTGCGCAAATGGGATTTTGCTGCAGTTGTGAGTTCCCTGCAGAGAAGGATCTGAAGGATCAAGAAATTCGGTAACAGGGATTAGACGGAGCCCCCAAAAATAACTGCATTTCCCCAGCGGAGCCACCAAGTGCTCCTTTGCTTTTTGACAGGTAGAACTGGGAGCATTAAATAAGCCCACCCTGGTGTGTGCACGTGCCCTTCTGGATCCCAGTTCCTAACGCCTGGAGGAGAACAGCCACTTATCCCATGGAGGGCGGAGAGGCTGCACCTGCAAGCAAAGAGCAGCGCAGCCCAGCCGTGGAAGGGAAAACTCACCGACGCTGCCAGGATGGTGCTGGCTGGCTGCTGTTCGGCACGGAGACACCGAAGCAATCCCCGGAGCACGTCCACGGGCAAGGGACTGGCAGCGATTCGTCCGGACCGAAGGGAAAGAGTCCACCGCAAAGCCCCCGAGGCGCGGATGGGACCCACGGGTCCTGACTTGGGTGCTGCTGCTCTGGTCCGTGGAGACCCCGCTCTTTCCGGGAGCAGGGACGGACCCTCAGCCATGCAACTGCTGCTCCTCCGTCTACCCCACTCTGGGTCTCATAAAGATACGTCCTTGAGCAGAGTGTGGATAATTTCTATTCTATCTTCCAGAAAACACAATTTCTGCAAAGCCTTTGTAAAAACTAACGTGTCAGGATCGAAGCACTCGGTAACACACCCAGCAAACACCGCTTCAACCTCCTCTCCCTTCACACAAACGCCACCAGAACCGCGTCCCAACTCGACCATTCGATTTAATCACGTCAGGACTTTGGTCTATTAACCCAAATATCGCTCCCCACTCCACAGGGCAGCCAGGAAGCTTCCCCCCCACACCCAAAAAAAAAAAATCTTGTGATTTCTTTCGGGCCAGAAATGCCAATCATGAGCATCCTCTGCGTCCTTCTGAGCACGAGCTCATCTTTCCACGGGGGTCCCCAGCACCTTCACCGCAGCCCCTAAAAAGCAGGCTGTGCCTACCAGCTTCCCTGTCTCCCCTACGTCCACGCGCACCAGCATATACCTCTCCATAGGTGAGAGAGGTGCATTTTTAATGGGACTCTGACATGGCTCCAGCTCCCTCCCCAAGCTCCTTTCCAGGCCTGGAAGTGGGAAGCTGCTGCGTCACCAGCCTGAGGACAGGAGTCCGGGGCCGCGCAGCCCTGCCTTAATAACGGCGCTTGACAGAGATGGATGCAACCTCCTGCAGCACGGCGATAGCCAGCCAGCACAGGCTGCCCTCTCCGCGGGCGTGCCTAACGCACCGCAGATTTGGCAGGCAGAAAACACGTCTGGAGCCCGGTCCTGGGGTAGGAGCACGGGCAGGGGGGCTACCCCTTCCCTGCCTGCCTGCCCCTTGCCTTCAGCCTCCTCGATCCCGCACACCTCCGGGCTGAGGGAGCTGGAGGAAAGCATCCCTCTCCTGCGACAGCCCCAGACCTGCCTCCAACCCGGCTCCTGATCTCCCGGGATGCGACAGCCTCTTCCTCAGGCCCTGGAGAGAAACCAGAAGAGATCCCTTAAATGATCCTTCTGGAGAAGTGAAGGCTTCAAACACGATACAGTCAGAAGCGGTTACTGTTAGTGTCAGTGCTCCAGCGACGGAGTCCAAAGGCTGACGCTCGCTTGGAGTACCGTGCCAGGGTTCCCTGCAGGAAAGGGGCTGGACGGAGCCGTGCTGCTCCGTATCTCACCCAGGAACGGTACCAGGGAGGGACCCGAATCCAGGCCATAACGGCACGCCAGATCAAGTTTCTGTATCACAGATGCTCGCTGAGCGCAGCAACAAGCGCCTGTTCCCCGGGGAAATGGCAGGAGACCAAAGCAGCTCGTAGTTTACGACCTCTGCAAAGAGAGAAACAGGATCCAGGACCGTCCGCTGGTTTCTGAGCGGGGCTGAACCCAAACCCCGGGGCGACCGACACCAAAGCTGCGAGCAGAGCCTCGGGAGAAGCTCCCATCCTCCCCACGCTTGCTCTGCTGAGCGTTCCAGCAAGGTCTCGCTGCCGGGAAAAGGATCGGCCAAGCCAAAAGAGCATGGCTGGGCGAAGCGCCAGCGAACGATACGCCGCGACCCAGCGCCACAGAATAGCTCTCCTTGGCACGGTGCAGGGCTGGGTATGGCCACCTCACAACAGCGCTGAGACCTGAGGGCCGCCAAGCCTACTCACTACGCAGTTCCCACCTTGAGCAACACCGGCAGGATGTCCCAAGGGCATTTCTTCTTCCCTGGGCGCTCACTTGGACCCCGACGTACGGCACAGAGCCCCAGGAGTGTTACGCTGCAGGGCGCATTCAGCAGTAGTAAATACCCTAAATAACATCCCCCGCTGACCACAAGCACTTTTTAGAAGGCAGCACCTTTTCACGCAGCCCCACAGCCTGCTGCTGCCAGGTCTTCACCCATGACAAACCCGCTGCCTACGACAGTAACAGAAAACCCCTGGCAGCATCTTAACCCCCACCCCCAAATTCTCCACCTTCTCTTTCTCTCACAGCCATCTCATCACCCTTTTACTCGTGGTCAGAGGTGATCCCCACCCTGCTTCCCACCTTCTGACGAAGATCTGAACCCGGTACGGGGGTCCCCTCGCTGCAGCAGCAATGACGGCTGGAAAGCAAACCCCCTGCCGCCACAGAAAGTCACTTGGCCGCCGCGGCTTTTATCGTATCACCTACCCCGTTTCCAGGCAGAGATGACATCTCTGCTTGCCTTTATTTACCTTTGATCCTGCTTTCGTGATACCACACAGTTATTTGAGGTAATTTTTCTTTTTGAAGTTCTCACCTGCTTGTCACCCTGAGCTGGATATTTTTTCTTTTTCTTTTTTTTTTCTTTCTAAATCGAAGTGTAGCTATGGAAACCAACTTTTATCCGATGCACAAGAGCCTTCCATCTCCCCAGCATAACCAGCAAAAAGCAGAACTGCAAGCGATAGTCTAGAGTTTGCTTCTGGTGATCACAGTAACTGGAGAGAGTACGCAGGAGATGTTGCCTTTCCCCAGCTCCAAGATGGGAGTTTTTAGGAAAAAACCCAACACACGGAGGAGGCACTCTCCGTAATGGCCGATTTCATACCACAAACGGAACACCTAAATTTGCAGAACTGCGGAGAGGTAGGAAGTAGTTATTAAATTGCACTAGAAATACTGGTTTCACCTTATCTGAAGTAACACCTTATACCAGGGTTTAAACAATTCTTAAGAAATAAGGCATCGAACTCGGCGCAAAGCAGGAGAACCCAACGACAAAAGAGAATAGAGAATATTAACTTACAGCTTAAGACAAATTTGGAGACGGTTTTCTTAATACCATGCAAGCCACAATTCCATTTTAGGATTTAAAAAAAAAACCACCCCGAAACAAACAGCCAGAGCCAACTCAGCACATATTGCAGAGGTTTTTGTTTGTTCTAACAGAAGCAACAAGATCTCTACAGGCAAAGGAGGAGAAATAATCAATACCAGAGCTCTTGAAATGTTTAATTGGAGAGGGCTTTATTTTCTGCTTAAGAGAACTGGAACTATACAGCTGGTTTGCATTGGACCAAAGCTGGGATTTTTTTTTTTTTTTCCGTTTTTATTTTGCTAAACATAAGCAATGCAGTGTAACTGGAAAACAATGACTTACAGTGTTTAAACCACAAGTGGATCGAGAGGAGCTTGAGAAAAAAAACAGCCTTCTAGCTAAAACTGAAAATCCACAATACAGTCCGCCCTACAGGATGGCACCGTCGTGTCTAAATAATGGAGTGACTTCAGGCTGGAATGGGAAGCGCACAGCATCCTACGTACCGCTACACAGCTCAGGCTGGCTACTGCTCTTCCTGCAGTGGGAACTACTGGCCGTTAGCCTCTCTCGTTTGCAATCAGAACCAAAAGGCATCTTCAAGTTTTGGAGTCAAAGCAATGGCAGGAGCGGAGAGAGCTCCTGGTGCCACTGCGTGACGGGACAGAGGGACGATCCTCGCCGAGACAGCTGCATTGAGGGACGCTACGGACGGACACCGAGGAGGGATGGGTGCCCCACGCTAAGCTGGCTCACCGTTTGGTATCTTACGGTCAATTTATGAATGGCTTAGTAAAGCAGTTCTACTGGACTGCAGAGCAAATACCGTTCACTCAGGTTAAAATGTGTTTAAACAAACATGCAGAGGGTTGGGGAGTTTGTTCCGTCATAGCACCAGAGTTCACAAGTCAGCTTCGCCATCATCAGTGCTGCGCTGCAATAAATACTCTGTGTCTCTAACAGGGTGGATGTGGGAAGCACTGAAGTGTGACCTTTAGCATTGACAATTCCTCGGCTTAGGAGACATGTCAGTATAACTCAAGCAGCTGTGGCATGCCAGAAATGTTGTTTTTAACATTCTCTCTGCTTATGAAAGATGCTACTGTCTTATTTTGATTGTGTTCTCACCCTTGGCTAACCATGCATCTCTGCAGGTGAAAAACATTGTGTCAGGTGCCACAGAAGATACTGAGATATGAAATGAGCTTTTTTTTTTTTTTTAAACTGGATATGAAGTTCATTTGGGAGAGTGCAGGGTTGGAGTAGGTTTTGTTTTTTTTTCCTTTCTTCCCCTCGCCCTTTCCTTTCTACATGTCACCAAGGCACTTCACTCTGTGCGTAGGATGATGTGGATCCCTGATTCTGTGAAAACTGGTCCGCTCATCTCGCCAGCCCTCAGCGCAAATGAGGCATCTTCAAAAGGTTTCTGCATCTGACCTGCAGAGAGCAGACACCAGAAAGTTCAATTAAGCTCAGCAATGAAGGCAAGATCTTCCTGAGCAAGCAAGCCTCAAATGAAGGCAGCTTCCAGGCAAACAACAAAGTCACCAATTAATAACTCGCAGGGGGTGTTTGTTTTCATCTGCTCCCAGAAGATGATTCAAAACAACTCATTCACACATGCATGTACACAGACTTTTTCTTTTTGAAACAGGGGTTTTGTTCAGACCCTACAGACATCACTGCAGCAAGGAAAGATACTCAAGAGAGCTGTGGACCCAAAAGGCAGAGGAAATCTGTTCTGCAGGCTCGCTGGCACAAGTGGATGTTCGTCTTCCAGTCTCATGTGCCCTCCAGGTACACAGGGGGAATGGACGCGGTGTGCATTACAAGCTGCACTAAATAATTTACAAGGCACACGCGGATAATGTCATGACCTAGATAAGAACTGCTCTTAAGGCTCCGATCTCCAGGTCGCTGGGTTTCAGGAGGTTTAGTGATCCAGGCTCAGGAAAGCCAGAGGTGCTCGGAGGAAGGACCCCGCACGGGGATTCGCGAGTGGAACTACCGCAGCGCTGCAGGGGCAGAAAAGGAACAAGCGGCACAAGGGCTCAGCCGAGTACTTCAAGCCAAGGGGAAAGACACCAGCTTGCTACAAGGGGGAGTTCAAGGGGGACCGTATTTTTGCCCGGTTTCCCGTGACGGAAGCCAGAGCAGAGAAACTGCCCACCCCAGCTGAAATAATGAGGTTTTACTGTTACCAACAGGTCAAAGTCTCACCAGGGGACTCTCAGCAAAAGCTTCAGCAGAAGGATGAGACTCCTGCGAGGGAAGGCCAAGGAGGTGACAGTCCGTCCCCCAGGCACAGAGGAAACCCTGACTCTCTGCTCTTAGTGCTGACCACGCTTGCAAAGCTTGCCTCGAGATGCCTGAGGAGATGTACGGACCAGGGTCTTGCCAAAAACGCAACATAAATCTCCTGTAAGTTTATGACCCTTGTCTCCAAGCTTCAAGGCAGCGCTGTAGCTTTGGACTCCGCAGCACATTAGCAGAGGGCTGCAGAAAGCTTCTAGGCAGCCTGACAGCTGGAGCATCAGCAGACGTTGCAGCGATACGCCAGTCTCTTTGCAAACTAAACCTTCCCGACCCCTTCAAAGACCACTCATCCCAGATGCATCGCATCTAGCCCAGCAGCATCTCCAGATTTATGTTTTACTTCAGGACCTCCATCCATCCGTACCCCCTTTCTCTAGCAAGGCACTTCGATGCCACACAAGATGCTCAATTCCTCCCTTTCAGGATTAGTAATAGCTTCAGCTTGGTTATTTTCCCCTTCCAAAAAATGTGTTTTATTACTGAAGTGACCTGACGCGTATGGCTTTCCAGAGTTTAGCTTCTCTCGTTTCAGCATTTAGATTAATTGCTAGGAGAGGCAAGCAGCTTGCCCGGCTCACAAGCTCCAGTTACAAAGCCAGTGTCATTCACTGTCAGGCAGACCTGCCTCGTCACCGGAAATTTTTGGTTATTTTCCCCTAGGACCTGAAATCTTTACTTCAGATGAGGTAACAGCCTCCCTGCTACAGCACAGTGGTCTTCCTTGAGCAGAAATATGACTTACTTGAAGGGTTGCAGGAATACAAATGGAAATGTTTTAGTAACTTCACCTTCGAAGTAACCAGTGCTCCATGTTCTAGCAAATTACATTTTCAGCCCAGTAAAAAAGGAAAAGATTAAAAAAAAAAAAAAAAAAAAAAAAAAGAGGCTGAGAGGGGGATGGAGTGACAGCTCAGGGGTTTGGTTTGGCCACCACGCATGGTTCCAATGCCATCTAGTGGAAACTGGCTCTTGCAACATTTCTTTATATTTTGGTGTGGCCAGAGGAAAAAAAAAAAATTTCTCTTTCTGTACATCTCCAAAAAGCACAATGAGCTGAGTTCCCACTGAACCCAAAAGAGCAGACACGGCGCCCCAGGGTTAATACTTCATTATATATGAATCCATAAAGTATCCCTGTTTAGTCCTGTCTGAAAGGATCTATTTGAGGAAGCGACTGTTGCTGAACTGTAGCAACACTGCACCCTAAAAAGGAACAGTGACTGAACCCAGTATTTTGGTGGGGTGGGGGGGGGAACAACACCCAAGCTACGTTCCTGAATACAGTTTCACCTGCGAAAGCCGGGTGGGCTTCAGCTAGCAGGGGCTGAGAGTGACTCGGGGGCCCCTTCCATCGTTACGTCTGCAGCAGCAGCGAGCCCACTAGTGTTTTAAATATTCCCGGGACATCCTATGTGGGGTAACAGCCTGGCATGGCAAGGCAGCTGTGCAAAAACCTCCTGCAAAATCTGTATACTTGCTGCAGGGTATGAGCCCGAGACGAGCTTCTGAATGCTTCAGTCCACGAACCCCGAGCGTGAGCTTCGGAAAAAACACCTCCATTAAAATGACAAGGCCGGACTGCTGCCCGCCATTTCAGATGTGGGCAGCTCTTACTACAGATCTTCCTCTGGCATCGCTGCAAGTCCCTACGACTTTGGGGCACAGATTATAACAATAAATATAGCATTCCCTCTCCCTGGCAAGAACCTTTCTTGACCCTCTTCAAATAAAACATGCACGGACACCCTTGCTATAAAAAGATTTTGGTTTGTTCTTTGAATATTGTAGCTGTACTCATGACATCATTGCTTTATGTTTTCCTCCTAGTGGAAATTACTGCAAGAAGCATCTGTAAGATAAAGCAAAAGATGTTTCAATGTTACACTTCCCCATCCCAAAGATTCTTCCTCCCACACCAGCAAATCTCATTAAACAAGGAAGCATCTGCGAGCTTTTTGTTGTTGCTCCCTCACTGCACTGATCAATAATCCTGTAACAAAATCTCTCACCAGCGACATTACTTCGGTGGGCTGTGAATTGTTCTTACTTCCACAATTTGTTAATAGCTTTCTCATTGAAGATTAGACCGCCAAATCATTTATCTGGTGTGCCCTTAGCGAGACTTATCCACTTCTTCCTTATTCATGGCTCATTACGCTGTGCCACTGCATTTCCATTCAGTGTAGCTGGAAAATCCTTTTCCAGAGGGAAAAGCCGATTTCATGAAGGGCATTTGCACATCATCTCCTCTCTGCCTCGAATAATATTATGGTTGCATTCCTAATTGGTTTAACTTCTAGGCGTCAAACTACATTTCCTGCACAGCAGGCCGCCTAGCATATAAATCCATTTTCATGTTCATTCCCCCAGCAGCGGGGTGCGCTATTAAAGCCCACCCCCTGCCAAGAAGATCAGCATCAACCCTGTAATCTTGGCCTGGCGTTCACGTTGCCAGGCTGAGCTCGGCTTACCTCTTCCAAACGCACCCAGATCGCCTCCCGCTTTTGCCGAGCTGCAGTCGCTGAACTGGGAAGCGAGAGATTCAAAATCCTCTTCTCCCGATTTTATCTTCTGGATGTAGCCTGTAAATACAGGGAATAATTCAGTCAGGGGAAGGAAAAACCTCACCTTAAGCTTCACATCCCTCAGCAAGAAGGGCACAACCAACCACACGCACACGCCACGCGCAGGAAGCGAGGCTTTCAAACCTCCTGCATGAAGACAGAGCCAGAACTAAACTTTTGTAACACCCCAAAAGCACTTTGTCTCAGGGTTTTTTTTCCAAGCATGTTTCCATCTTTGCACCGTGGTCCATTTCTATTTAAGCTTCCGTTAAATAAAAAAGTTGATTCCACCTACTACTACCCCTGAAGCACAGGAATTTATTATTGGGCTTGAAAACAGATGAGCTTTTGATTTCAGCAGGGATCACCTCGGTAGAAGACTGAGCATGAAGAATCCCCGAGGAGTGAATTACTTGTCAAGACAGCTTTTTAAAAGGTCAGTTAAGAAATATTCGTAGCCTTACCCGAGAGCTCTGCCTCACTGTTCTGAATCCTTCCGGCCCAGTGGAAAACCCCTCTGCTAGCTCATAACAAGAAAACTGAGGAGATAGATCATATTTTCCAGTCAACAGCTTGATAACACGACTGTGGAGCCACTAATTACAGACAGTGACTGCTCTTGGAGATGAGCAAAGCACAAGTGCCACTGACACATCCCTTAACACCGCGTGAGGCAGCTTTTCATAGATTCTCAAGTCAAGAAGAAAATCCTACGCAGTTTCATGCAACCCAACCAGCTTCAGCTCCTTCATTAAAAGGAGCGTAACCACTAATCAAAACCCCAAGCCATCACCGGTCCGACCTGCAGCCACCCCCCTACCAAAATGCAATTTAGTACCAGTTGCAAGAAATGTTTCTGCACAAGCTGGACTCGAAGCCTGCCAACAGCAGCTCTCTCTGCTGTAGGTCTGGCTGCCAGTTAACCCTCCACCTTCCCAAAGCAGCCTGCTCCTGCCAGAGGGGCTTGCCTTCTGCACTTTGGACCACAAGTGATAAATTAAGACTAAATTACATGGCGAAAAAAAAAAAAATCATTCATCTGTGTATTTCAAGCAACGGAGCATCTCCCAGAGGAATTCAACTACACATGCCCCAGAGCGCAGAGGAACAGCCCCAAACCGGTGCTGCAGCTTCCAACCCAAAGCGACTCTCCGTACCAGGTGAAATCCAGCTAAACTTATTTCTCGCTAGAGATTTGTTTAATTTTTAAATCCTTCTCTCCAGAAACCTCCCATCAGCTTTTGGAAGAATCGGCAAAGCCTGACTGTCATCCATTTTAGACCTAAGCAGTCTTCCACCTTCAAAAAGAAATACTGAGAAGCAACTGATTTTCTTTAACAGAAAAACCAAGAGAACAGAAATGTTGTTTCCCTCCCCTCAAAGCTATTAAGTCTCCTGGTTTCAATAACCAAACTTCCTATTTCAGGTCACTCCCATTTAAGCCTTGTCGCCTGCATGGATAAGGAGTCTGCATTTTGCTAGATAAACCTCTAAAAAAAAAAAAATTGGGCTGAGCTTAGTTTGTTCCAGCCACAAGCAGGGCAAGATCCCTACCTGAAAAAGGGTCATGCATGTAATTCAAGAGCTAGGCTTTATTATTTCGAGGGATGCTCTCACAAAAGGAAGAGGGTGGTTTATGATGCAAAAGGATAAGGAAATGAGTATTTTCCAGCTCGTTTTAATCCTACATACTTTTACACACCTGAGGAAATATCTGTGAGGGCTGGGGGCAGGGAAGAGAATATTCCTTAATGAGAGAATGGAGGTTGCCTCTTCGGAGTTGCCATACCCAGCAGCAACTGAAAAAAGCAGGCTGTCAATTTTTGAATGAACATTTTTATTGCAGTTTCATGCTAGCAAGACCAAAACGAAGGGAATTTAAGTCTTTGGATTAGTCTTCTACCCACAGCCCGTTTTTCCTCCCCAAATCAGTCGTCTCTTTAAATCGACTGCCACTAGCCTAAATCTCTGGAATTCAGCGAGGTGTTCAGGACAGCTAGGTTTGCTTTTCCAGCTGGACAGGACAGGAGGAAAAGCTACCAAAAAAAATGGGAATAGGAGATTGATTACCCCTTGTTCTAGAATGTTTGGGGTTTTTTTTAAACAGGTGTCCTGAATATAATTCAAAAGCCATAGAAAGTTATCTTAATTCCTAAAGTGCATAAACTGCTTTAAGAGAAAACACCGGCACTTGTTACCTAAGTGCGGTTATACACATTTATCCTACCTGCTGCTTAGAGTGCACACGCACAGGTGGAGAAAGTCTAACATGAAAGTCTGAAACTCTACAAAAACTTAAGACAACAATCCTGTGTTAAAAAAAGAAAAAGGATTATTTATCTGGGTGGAAGACAGTTCACAGCACTCATACGCTTCAGGAAAGAAACTGATACTGGTCCATCCTGTTAAACTAAGCTGCTTGAGCATAAACAGTCTACTTGCTGACAAAACGGAGTTTATCCTAAAAATACATGTTTGCACCACCATAAATACGTATCTAGTTGCATACAGCTGCCAATCCCCAGCAAGTACCCCTCACGCATCACACCCAGAAGTGTCAGGAATTACAGCTTTAAGATACATGCCGATGCTGAAGTAACAAAGCATCCAAATTAAGGATCAGAGTGTTTACATTTACGTCCTAAACTCTCTGCCCTGGTCACATCACCAGGTTCCCAGCGCTGAAGAGTTTCATAAGCGTGCAGAGCAAACCAGACAACTACACACTGAAATAGAATTTAGTTATTAAAAGCTCCTAATTTTATGCCAGTGACCAGCCTGAGAGCAAAGTCTGCCTGTCAGCTAGACGAGGCTTCTCCTGGTTAAAGCCTTAAGGCTTTTTTAAAGCTAAGGTAGCTGTTTCAAGCCACTTCCACCAGAACAAGACACCTGCACCTCGTGTCTAAACTTCAGCTCCGTGAAGTGGGATTAATGAGCCTTTTCCCCAAATGATCTCGGCCATTTAGAACAAATTATGCAGATCAGGTACTGACCAGGTTTTAATAAACTGCCCCTAAAAATCTCCAGGCGTAAGCGAAATCGAATAATGAGAGATTAGCGCAAAAAGAGCAGGATGAAGAATGGCAACGGATTGTGCTGAAATGGGGAGTACTGGGGAAGAGCAGCTTTCAGGGACTGAACTCTGGGATGAATCCTAGCTGATTCTGCAACAAGACACAGGGGTAAGCTAACGAAACATGCAAATAACAAGCTGGAGGGTGGGTAAGCACTGTCAGCAGAAACGAGGATCAGAATATTAAGCGTGACCTGAATGACCAAGCAAGATCCAACACCACCAAGCGAACTCACGCCGGCATTTACAAACGCAACAACAAAAAAATAATCTGCTATACGCGGAGAGCTTGATCAGAAAGAGAAGGACGTAAACGCGGAATTGCGAAGAACTCCAAAACAGGCAGTATGACTTTAAAAGCGAGGAACACAGCACTGAAGTCATGGTATCCTCAGCAGAGAGAAGGGCAGTAGTAAAAGCCACAGTAGAAGGCACAGCCAAGAGCTAATCTAGAATATTGCGTACCACGATGAAGCCACGCTCAAGAAAGATTAATCGAAACTGAAGTGCAAAGGAGGCCTAAGAGTAGAAACAGCAGAAGGGGTGACCTACATTACCAGAAACTAAAAGCCTGGCTGGCTCAGCGTGCAAAAACAGGCTGGTACAGAGCAGGCCTCTCTAAATCCACTGAGAGGTCAACATCAGGAAGAAATTAAATTTAATTAAGTAATTAAGCAACACTAATGCAAGAAACACCAGACAGAAAGTGATCATAAGCAGTATTTAGCTGGAAACCGGGTTTTTACACATCAGAGCAGAGATGGTCTGGAATGAGCTTCACCGCAAATTCAGCCAGAACCCTAACTGCCTCTTGAACGGCGCTTGATAAAGCTTGCAGAGGGGACTAAGAGGTTTCACTACCTTTAATATCAGGGTCAGGTCAAATCTAAAATTTCTTTCTAGTCCCACATTCCCTGTGATGTTATCACCTATCAGAAAAGCACCTGGTGAGCCAAGTCCTCCAACTCCTCCTGTAACACAACGGGAGAGCTAACCTACATTTAATCCTCCACTGCAACTTTCTTAATGGATTAAAAATCATCCACAGACGACACACCCCTCCAGCCCTCTCGACTCTCCTCCCTTATTATCAGGGAAAAGCCATCAAATGGAATACTTGACATCAGTCAAATTCACCTACCGAAAACATTTACCTTTAGTATCGTCCCCTCTCCTGTGGGAACAAAGAACTCCCTAATCAAATTTCTTTCTTGGATTTTTATTGCATAAAGCATTAACACCAGAGCTAGATTTGGAGGGAGATCTCTCAGACATAACCGATCCCCAAACAAAACATGAAAATGTGTGGTACTGTGCCTGTCAAACAAATTCCTCCCCAGAGACCTACTTAGGCAATTCTACGCTATAATTACATTCAGCAGGTACAGTACATCTGTTCAGAGAAGTTCATTGATGCCTGGTTGTCAGGAGCCGTAGCGGAGCTAAGCCGTGCATCCTGACAGTAAGCTTCAGCTGTTCTAGAACCTTAACTTACAGTAATTTTCAGGAAGCCACCACAAAATAATTAATCGTAAGCTGACGTTCCCTATGACCTTCCCAGGAATAGTGTTTATCAGGGACAAATGTGGACAGAAAGGTGGCTGGGGCTTTGGGGGTTTTTTTGACAGTGGTATTCCCATCACAGGAATTCATTCCCTAGTGGCCTTTACCAAGAACACAAGCAGGGCATTTACATGAAGTAAGTTTTAATCACGACTCTTTCCTCTTCAGACACCACAGAGAGATTATGAAACGAAAGAGTTATTTGACAGCAAGAAGGCTCTGAAGCTGTCAAGCTTAATCTCATTCTTTTGAGCCAAGGAAAGTTTAAGCTGTTGCTTTCCCTCACCTTACCAGGTAGCAAAGAATTGCAGTATCCCAAAGAAAAACACCCAAACAATGAATGATGACAATTGTTGAGTCCAAATAACGTTATTCAGGCTTCTAAAGATAACCAGTTTACAGAACATCTACATATCAAAAAGCCTACCTGGTCACAAGCTCCTGAAATACCTTTTTAGAGACAATAAGACAACTTTCCCTTCTAAAATGTAAGTGTTCCCCTCCTACAAAGTTCCAAGTTCATCAGTGCCTGCTTAGAACACGCCAGCATTGTGCATCATTTAACCTCTGATCTGTAGAAAGCTCTGCGCTGGCCCTTTGATGAATGTCACTCCACGAGATGGCTCTAGAATAGTATTCTTAAAAAAAACAAAACAACAAAAAAAAACAAAAGAAGAGGAGAGAGACAGAGAAAGAATTTGCAGCCTGGCCGAAATATTTCCATCTATTTATCTTTGCAACAGTCTCAACTCCCTTGGCACAGATCTCCACACTCGGCGTGCATCCCACTTTATCATCTCCCGTCACACTTTCTCAGCCACCCTAACGTGAAGGAGACAATTCCCTAAAAAAATTCCCATCTGTGCCAGTTAATTTAACCTCCCCTTCCAAAAAAGGTGGTGAGCAGATACCACCTGCTGGTCACCACCTTGGTGCTTCAAGTTATTTAGCGAAGGAATTTCCCCTCCCAGGGCTTTCAAACAAGAAAGTCCTTAAATTTATTGCTGGTTAGGACCAAGGCAATAGCCCAAACACCCTCCCTATCTTCCCTCCCTCATAGCTACAAAAGACAAGACAGGCCCAGTACTGGAGTACACATCTCTGCGCTCACAGCTCGCAGCGCGTCAGCTAGCCTTTGCAACCTCACTGCCAGAAAAGACAAAGCTGCCCACTAAAGAGCACGGTGGTCTCAGTTTCATCAGTGGGACTGATTTAAACTGCACCCCAAGCCCTCAAATTCTTTATCCTACGAGGTAAACGCCAGTAGGAACAGCTGGACTTTGAACTTGCTTCCGAAAGATCAAAACCCTCGATGCTGAAGAAACACGACATCAGTTCAGTTCTACTGCCAAAGCTGCAAGGAAAAATCTAGGCTGCAAAGATTAACACCACCTATTGCGGAAGACATGCAGCGCCCTCGCACCTAGACCAGATCACAAGTCAGAACACTCTGGGGAAAAACCCGAGCCGATCAGGTCATCCATACAGCCTCGTGCAAGGCTGACTGCCTCCTACAAGCAACTTGATTTCAAACAGAGGTTAATTAGAACTTACTCTAAGTTGCTATTAGGGCAAGGAGTTAAGTGACATTAAATAAAAAGAAATGTTTAAAGAGCATTTGTTTTAGCTTTAAATAATTTTATTTTTAATATAAAAATACACTTTTACAAAGAAAATACAAACAAACCTCTGAAACAACATTACAAAAAAAACACAAAGGGGAAGACACACGGGCTGGGACCTATCTGTACGTCATTTAATCATACAGTAAAACTGTTTCTCTGAGTGGCTGGGCCACACGGAAGTCCATGTTCAAACCACTTGGCTTAAAAACCTTTGCTTTAGCAAGTTCAGGACACACCGAACCACTCATCTCAGGGTCCAATTCTAGCCTTAAAATGACTTTTCCCCTTCAACAGTATCATATTCTCGCTCTCTCTCCTGCATTTACTTGCCATTTATAAGCTCCAGTGCCTCATCTTTGGTCCGCGTGATCTTTTCCTGCCTCCACGACGAGGGTCTTCTGGACTGGTTGTGTTTCACCAAGAGATGTGAACATCGCACTTTGCTGGGCTCCCCTTGGCCGTTCTTCCCGCTGCCGCTGGGCCGTTCCCACTGGCTGGCATTTGTGATGTGGTTGAAGTAATACACACGGCCTGCGGACAGAGAGAGGGGGCTGGGGTTAAAAAAAGCTCCTGGCAGACCCCGAGAATCAGCTTCTTGACCCCGAGAATCAGTTTCTGACCCCAAGAATCAGCTTCTCACCCCGTAGGCACAGAAGACTGGATTTCTGCGAGTGCTCGGCCACGTCCACGCCATCAGCTCAAACCCGCGAGGTAGGAAACAAGACTTTACAACTCCACATCATTTCCTACACAAGCGTTTCCGTCGGGAAGCGCCTTTAGTCAAAGCAACAGCCCCACGCAGAAGCAGGCTCCAGCTGCCTTTCCGATTCACGACACTCCCACATATCAGTGACAAAACACCCACTGACACAGTCGGAACCACAAACACCCCCAGGCAACACCCTGCCACTGCCGGGAAGGTGGACAGTGCCGGGTTTCTGGCCTGGATAAGACTGCGTTTCCCTCTAGCCCTGTTTACAAGGCTGAAGCAGTGTAAAGTCTCTCCGTTAAGCACATCCCACAGCAAACGTGGTGAGTTACCGTTAGCAAAGACCACATCTTTGCATCGCACAGACTTTTCCTGCCGAAAAGTCACCCTTTTTCTACCAGAAAATAAGACCTTCGGGCACGAGATATCCATGGTTTCCTCAGGTAGCAGAAACTGAAGCTCCTGTGAAGTCATCCCTCGACACACTCAGCATCGGTCAGGTAATTCTGCTGCTAAAGGCCTTCCAGCGCTCAGAGCCAGGCGTGCATTTACCTGCGGTAACTCACAGCATCGACTGAGATGATTTCTGCTTTCTTCTAGCGAATCATTCATCCCAAAGCTCTCCCCTGAAGCTAGGAGCAGACCACACTCAAGAAAAAAGCCAACCAAACCAAGGTGAGGGATTGCAACAGCAGAGCTGTGCGGCGGGAAGCTACGACCTAGTAGCAAAGGGCCCAACTTCCCGGTTGCAATCCCAACCAAGAGCCTAGACCTGCTAACTCCAGACAGCCACGAAGCTCCCCCCCTCCAGGATGCTTCAACCACGGTAGTTCCAGCAAAGAAAGGCTCACACGGGCCCCTCTTCCTTCTCAGCCTCATCGCCTCCACCTCAAACCAATGAGCTGAGCAGCCAAGCTGAAGAACACAACCTCCTAGGAACTGCTTTTGAACGACTGAGCGTGGAAAGCTCGCGCCGCAAAGGACAAAACCCTGCTGAAAGCCCCGTCCTGACCCACAACTCCCCTCCCCAACCCACCACAGCCCCTCCGAGGGCAAAGCGTTCTGCTGCACTCCAACCTGGACTTTTATAAAGAGGTTTCCCCCGGCTCTGCCACCCTGTCCCGCTTCCCTCCCCCCACCGGTTACCCCACACGCAGCGACCCCCCGGCCCCCGGCCCCATGCATCCGCACGACCCAGGCATGGCTCCCCTGGCAGACCACGGTCCCAGCGGCCGCCTCACGCCCCCCTCCCCCCCCCAGGGGCACGACGCCCCTCGGGCACGGCAGCCCCGGTGCCAGGCACCCCGCAGACGCCCACCCTGGCTCTCAGGCCCACCCCAAGCCCAGCTCTCCACACACCGCCGCCCTCAAGGTCCCGGGCACCGCTGACGGCCCCTCAGACCCCTCCGAGGCCCAGGCCGGGCCCACCGGGCCGCACCCCCGCCGGGGCCCAAGCCGGGCCCCCGATGTCCCGGAGAGGTCCAACCCGCCGCCCCGGGAGGAGGCACCACCCAGTCCCCCAGCTCCCGGTGCCGCTGCCCGTACCGGAGCTGCGGCTCATGCGCTTCTCCCAGCCCGCAGGCAGCTTCTCCTCCTCCGCCATCTTCCCTCGGCTGCGCCTCCCGCACCACCCGCGCCCGGCCCGGCCCCATTGGCGCGGGGAGAGGCGGGGCGAACCCGCCCTTTCCCTATCCCCATTGGTCCGAGGGAAGGCAGCCCCCCACCTCCCCGCTCTGCCATTGGTGAAAACGCCCGTCCTTCTAACGCTCATTGGCTGCGGGCGGGAGGCTGCATTGAGTCCGGAAGCGGCGCTGGGCACGTGACACGGGAACCGGACGGTGGCCGCGGGTGGACAACAGCAGCAGGAACGCGTAACGACTCCGCACCCCTTCCCTCCCTTCCCGCTTCGCTGTGTCCCCGCCGCCCCCTCTCCCCCCGGTAGCCACACAACCACCAGAAACTCGAGAGACACGTTTATTATAAACCACTTAAACGCTCCAGGGCAGTTACAGCAGGTTTAGAATCTCAAGCATGGCTCCAGCTCAGCCATACCGGGGCGGGGAGGGGAGCGGCAGGGGGTCCCACGGAGAACACCGGGAGGAACCGGGAAGAGATGGCAGCCGCTACTGGTAGTAGAGCTCCAGGTTCATGCCATCGTGAATCTCATCTGGAGGATGGAGTTAAGGAGAAGGGGGAGGGGGCATCCAGCTTTAGTTCCACCCCTACCCCCCCCCCCCCCACTAAAACACCCACCCGGAGAAGGATACAGTCGCCCAGCGTGACATGATCCTTGAAAATGGTGTACCTGCGGGGACGGAAAACACAGCTATCAGGCGGCCGGCACTGTCTCCACTGCCCCGGGATGCTTCTATCCCCCCTCTCCCGGCTCCACTCACCACTTCTTGAGCACGATTTTATCCCAGCGGGTCCCGGT
>JAVKLA010000093.1:655490-669946 GCA_034782735.1 Sagittarius serpentarius
AAGGAGTTATGTGAGGCTAGGCATCCCCCCCCCCAAAAGTCAGACACTCTTACTGCAGGACATGATCCCCCCCCGGCAAAGGGAAACTCCTTCTCACGCCGTCTTTTCCCTGCTGCCCAGGTTCAGACTCCAAGATGCGGGAGGTGTGCGCCGGCTGCGACACCCCCATCTCCGACCGGTTCCTCTTGCGAGTCAACGAGCGCTCCTGGCACGAAGGCTGCGTGAAATGCGCCGTCTGCCTGCAGCCGCTCTCCGGGACCTGCTACTGTCGCAACCGGCAGCTCTACTGCAAACACGACTACGAGAAGTAAGTGCCCTCTGGTTTTCTCCGATTTTTCTTTCCCTCTCGGCTCTGTTTTGACCGTGTTGGAGGCAGGGTGGGTTCAGTCAGGAGGTGGGTTCTGGAAAGGTGGGTTGGGAAAGGGCGTCGAGGTGTCGGCGTCACGTAGGCTGGCGAGGACCAGGTGAGATGATAAGGACCACAGAGGTGTCCGGCAAAGGGATGCTGTCCGAATAGAGGGACGGAAGTGCTTAGCTTTGATTTAATGCGGCGACATGGCAGGGATGAAGAGGAAGAAGGGATGAGCTGTTGGTCGAAGAGGCGGAAAGGACGAGCTGTTGGCTGTTGGGATGCTTTTTCAAGAGATGAGGGATGTCCAAGGCTGCCCAGGAGGTGACAGCACCCACCTCCGTGCCTTGTCCTTCTGGGACACGCGGGCCAGCACCAAGACTTAACCCGGGGAGCTTTGCTTTGCACCGAAGGTCCTGCTCGTGGGGCGAAGAACGGCTCAGACGAGGACAGGAGCGAGCACGCTGTCCCCTAACCATGACGCTGGGAGCTGCTAGCGAGCCCTGCGTGCTCTTGCAGCCGGGCACCCACTCTTTGGTGCGAGGGAGCCCACGTCTGTGGTTACGCCGCGTGGCTGCGCCTGTCTTTGCCGGGGCCAGGGTGTTGGGCTCCGCTCTGCTCGGGGCGGCAATGCTGTGCCTTCAGGAGGGTCAGCACCACCAAAGATTTAGAATAGAATGGGAATGGGAATGGAATGGGAATGGAATGGAATGGGAATGGAATGGAATGGAATAGAATAGAAATAGAATAGAATAGAATAGAATAGAATAGAATAGAATAGAATAGAATAGAATAGAATAGAATAGAATAGAATAGAATATTTCAGTTGGAAGAGACCTACAACGATCGTCTAGTCCCACTTCATTTGCTTTTGAACACCTTGCCAGGGCTTCCAGGAGAAGACAGGGCTGTCGCGCTGCTCTGCTTGTTCTAGAATTTTAATCGCGCATCAAACGAGGTGTTTGAGTGTTAGTGAATCCAGACAGAGCTGAACAGAGGGAAGCGGCCCGCGGAGCTGGAGGGGCTGGGGGCATTTTGTAAGCGGAAAGCCGGGTTGCGGTGGCGCGATATGGAAGGAGACATCCCTCGAATGAAAGCGTGGCAGGTACCTGGAGGGGCTGTAGGACAGCCGGGGAAGCAGCCGCCCTGCGTGTCGGTGGGGTCTGCTCGGGGCTGCGTGATTCAATAAAATATAGCCGTTGTCACGTGTGAAATCCTCGGAAAAATCAGGTTTTTAGATGTA
This sequence comes from Sagittarius serpentarius, assembly GCA_034782735.1. Lineage (NCBI taxonomy): Eukaryota > Metazoa > Chordata > Aves > Accipitriformes > Sagittariidae > Sagittarius > Sagittarius serpentarius. The sequence goes on from JAVKLA010000093.1 coordinate 657,083, forward strand.
TCGCAGACTCAGCCTTGTCCGCAAAACTCAAAGAGCAGCATCTCCCGCAGTGCTGGAGACGCACCCCTGAATTTCGGCAGCGCCTGAGCTGGCAGCGTGGTCGCACCCTGCCCCAGCACGAAAGCAGTGAGGGTTTTTTTGCCTTTAGTGGTCATAAATACACTTCTATTAACAAAGCAGCTCAGGTGCTTCTGTTAGCATTGGGAGGTGAACGCGGGATGGAAAATCGCCTCTCCCTGCCACCGTCTGGCCCCGTGGCCACAGGCGAGCCCTTTCCCCTTCACTCTGACCCCCTCCGACTGAGAACGGGAGCCTTCACCCTTTGCTTTCCTTCAGACGCTGGTGCTGTCCTTTTCCAAGGGGCGTCGGGAAACCCAGGGAGCCTGTTTGCGCATTCCCCAATTTTTGCAGCCCGGGAGCACTTTGAAGCAGAGCAGCCACTGGAAATGAGTCCGGGAGGGCAGGGAAAGGGGCTGCCCTCTAACTACAGCCTGGTGTCCCCAGTGCTGCCTTCCCCTAGCAGCCACCGCGAGCCCCAGATGGCACTTTTTTTTTGGGGGGGGGGGGTGCTGTGGCACAAGAAGCCTCTTCTTTTCCCTGAGGCTGATCCCTGACCCTGACGGCTCTGAGCCGGAGCGGTGAGAGCCCGCCCGCTGGCCACCCCCTTTCCTTCAGCATCTCGGGAGCAAGAGAGAAGCTGGAAGGGCCTGAAGGGAGCGCGGGGTCTGCCCCCCCCCAGCAGGGCTTGTGGATGATGGGCCAGCACCGCAGCCTCCTGTCTGGACGCACCACCCGAGTGGCATCGCTCCACAGAGCCGGGGCAGGGTCGATCCTGCCGGAGCTCACCTCTCGGCACGGAGCGCTTTGATTAGGGCTGTAAGAAATGGAGCCGCTTCCAACCTGGCTGCTGGCTCCATCGGCCGTGGGGCAGGGCGGGGGACGGCTGGAAGGCGAGGGGTGGCCCGAAGGCAGGGGACGGCTCTAAGGCTGCTGCCTTTCCTCTTGCCTCTGGCAAGAGGGCTGAATAACCACGGCGACGCTCTGGATACGTCGGAAAACGCTGTGAGCTTCTCCCCGCCGGGACAGGGAGCTCCTCGGAGCTCAGCAGCTCCCTGACATCGCTGCCTTGTCACCGCAGCTGCTGGCACCGCCATGAATGCCGTGGCACCAGGCACCGAGGAGAGGGACCGGGCTCAGCTGGTGGCTCGCGCTGACGGTGATGCTTCCTCGGTTCTCCTCCTCTGCCAAATAAGCATCCCTTGTGGGCGCAACACAAACTGCTTCCACACGCTCCCTCCCGGCTCATCCCTCCCGTGCCAGGAGTTCCAACGAAATATTCGGGGTGAAACAGTGCTGCTGCCCGGAAAGCCCGTGTCTGGCTGTGACCGCCTGAGGCTGGTGCCGCTGGGAAGAGCTGGTGACACGCAGACATCCAAGGATGCCGGGAAGACGCTCCGTCAATTCCCTGAAGTTTGGCAGCATCCTCTAAAGACTTAACGGTCCAATCTTATCTTCCCTGCGCTTCATAAAGGAAAGCGCAGCCTCCTCCCGGCCGCTGACGCAAGCGCTTGGCAGCGATGGGAATGGCAATAAAAACACCAGGGCTTGCCCACTTCCCCAGGGTGGCTGGGCGAGGCAGGGACGAGGAGCTGGGCAGGCACAGCCGCGGCTTGACGTGGAAGGGAAGGACAGGCTGCGTGAGCACGGCAGCACCCACGCCGTCCCGGCAAGGGGCGAGGGTCCCAGGATGCTTTGAAGCGAAGGAGGCGGACGGCCGTAGGGTCTTGGCTTTGGCTGCCGTGCAGGTAGACAGGAGCCAGGCGCTGGCGTGGGTTTGACCACCGTGGCTAAGAGCAACCAGATAAAAAAAAAAAAAGGTGTTTGCAAAACCAGTCTGAAAGGAGCATCCTCTCCTCCTCCAGGCAGTCAGGTGCCTGACCCGAGGCCAATGGCGGCATTTCCACGTGGAGAGACCTCAGGCTCCAACACTGGTTTTCTGCTATTGATTTTTGGGCAGGATAGCACGGCCAGACTGTTCTTCCCAGCACCGTGCCGCCTTCAGCCGCAGCTGCAGGGCTGCAGACCCCCGGCACCGTCTGCTGCATCCCGCTTCTGTGCTCCAAGGTATCTCGGCCAGTTTCAAAACCACCCCTTAGGGTCTCCAGCTCCTTAACTGCTTTTGCCGGTTGGTGCTTCAGGCACTTTTGAAGGCATCTCCGCTCAGCACCTTTGTGCTTCCAGCATGGGAATTTCCAGGGAGGCAAACTCTCAGTCCTCCTGTTCGGAAAGCTTGTCCCCCAGAGTATTCATTCTTGGCCTTGACTTCCCAAAGTTCGTGGTTTTGGCCAGTGATGAATCCCAGGCTGCAGAATCCAGTGTCGCCCTGGGCTGCGGCGTAGACCGGGGCTTGCAGCGTGGTGACCTGGAGGGGAGACCCATCTGGCATTTATTCCTTCTCATGTGAAACTGCGCAATAAGAGGAAAATGCTTTAATGGAGAGATAAGCCAGCAGCTGCAGCTGAACGTGGGGGAAGGAACGGACTGTTGATCTAGAGATGAAATGTTAAGCCTGAAGATGGATGTTGTTCTGCAGTCCCTATCATATAAAACCACAATCTGAAGGCTTTTGTGAAACTCTCCTCTTCCCCTTTCGCCTGGGGCCCAGCCAGCTCTCCTGCGCTTTGCTCAGGCACCTGCCCTGTAAATCCAGCTCCGGGCAGCCCGTGTAAATGCAATGGCTCAGGAGAAGCGGGGGGAGGAAGGAAAAATACTCCTGGACGATGATGGAGTGGCTGCAACGGCCGGGTCCTGGGCGCCTTGTTTACTTTGAAGTTTGTTTTGTGGAATGACAGGCGATGTGGGGGCTGCCGGGGAGCTGTCAAGAGGGATCTGAACCGCAGCCTTGCGCTGGCAGCCTTCCCCCTCTCCTCCGCACTCCCCTTTTGCCCATGTGGAGATGATTTGCTCGTCCTCTGCAGAGATACGGGGTGAACTCGGCTCGAACCTGACTTGCAGCTTCTCCATTGCCGAGCGGCCGCCGGCACGTGACCGGCACAGCTGAGCACAGACCGAGTCCTCCGAGCGCCCTCACGGTCCCCGCTCTTTGCCCGGATCGCCGTGGCTTCTCCATCTAGTTGAAGAAGCCAGAGGGCTGAGGAGGGCTTGACCAGCACGTCCCAGCCATCGGCTCTGCCTGCTTCCGTTTCGGGGTCCTCTCGGAGCTATTCTCATCCTTGCCGGATGAGATGTGCAGAACCCAGCGCTGCACTCGAAGTCGAGATAATATCCCTAGCCACGAGGGTCTTGAAAGCCCACGAAAGGGTGGCCAAGGTTTAGGGAGAAACTTCTGAACCGAGAGCCGCTCGTTGGCCTTTTGAAACCCACCCCAGGTCACCTCAGCTACCCCTGCGTGGTCAGGGAGCAGAGGTGGGAAACTTGGGCTCCGAGACCAGGGTGTTGGGTGCTCGGCTGCCAAATTGGTATTTCGGTACCCTGCAGTGACATCCAGCATCGTCCTTTCGGGACCTTTAACCGCGTTGGCCAACGGTCCGGGCCGTGCAGCTTAGGAAAAGCCCAGCAGAGAGGCGAGTGATACAAACGGAGTTGCCTGAGAATTGGGAAACAGGAGCTGACTTTTGTCCGTCGGGTGGAGTAAGCAGGTTAAAGACGTGGGCTGAGGGGACCGAAAGTCTCTTGTGCATCCAGAGAAGCAGCACAGTGCAGCCAAGGAGCAGCCAGCAGCCCTGCTCCTTCCTGCCGAACAGGGCAGGGAGCGAGGCAGTGACCCTCCCTGCCTGACTATCGGGGACTGACCCAGGGCGAGCACCTTGGCGACTGTTCTGAGCGAGCTGGTTAATGTTTAAAACCACGCGGGAGGGCTCCCCCGCGAGCAAAGATCTCCGGGGTAGGAGAAGCCGGGACAGGAGTTGGACAAGAGCGAGCCCAGGCGCTGTGTGCAAACCCCGCTGCATTCCAGGAGCAGGAGTCAGGCCCTCAAAATGATGAGACTGGTGTTGAAACCAGAAGGGTTTGGTTGTTGGGCTCGGGTTTTGGTTTTTTTTTTCTTGTGGTGGGATTTTTTGGGGGCTTTTAAGTATAAAAGCTTCTCCTTTCCCCCTTGCTGCACTTGGGACGTTTATAGTCAGCTCGGAAATTATCAGAGGTCTTCCTAGGCATGAGGACATTAGAAACCGGTGCTTTAGACGTATTTATAACCAAAAAACAGGGACTCGAGGACAAAGCAGTGCCAAAGCGTGACAGATTGCAAGAGCTGATGGTAGCTACTCCTCTTAAAAAGGGGTTTCTGGTTGCCCGCCTGACCTCGCTTTACCAAGCGCCGCTGCTCCTGACCGTGCTGGGCATCCCAGTCCTCTCGCTCTGAAGGCAGCAGGCAGGGATCCGTCCCTCCTGCCCCGCTCGGCCGCGGGCAGCTTCTCCGTCCGCTGAGCAATGGGGTCCCCCCCCAAGTTGTGTCTTCTCCTGGCCCTCCCTCTCCGTCAGGCTGGAGGGAGGTAACGAAAAGTGACAGCGCTCTGAAGAGTGAGCAAATAAATGAGATAACGAGCACCCTTGACAAGGCAGTGACGAATGGAGCCCGCGTGCCCGGCTAACAGACCCCGCGGGTACCTCCACGAGCAGCACAATGGGAGACGAGGGGACGAAGGAGGCGGGAAGGAACTGCAACTCCTTCCAGCTCCTCGGGGCTGGGTGATGGGACCGAGTCCGCACGCCCTTTGATAGCACCCATTAGCAGGGCGAGCTGTGCTTAGTGGCGGTCCTCCGAGGAGCATCCACAGCTGTTACCTTGAGATACTTTGCTCCCCCAAACCGGGGAGGTCACTGCAGCCATCCCTGCTCCGCTGGTGAGGAGCAGTGGGACCTCAGTAGGGCAGAAACTGGGCAGCTTGAACCTGGGAAGGAGCCTGCTGTCCTGTTTTGCGGAGAACCCCGGTGGGTTTGTGGCTTTGCATCTCCGTTGGACACGGCGTGACCGCTGCCGTGGCGCAGGACGGGTTCCTCAAAGCTTCGGCGAACAACCCGATCGCAAGAGCTCGTGCCTTTTTCCCCATCCCAAATATTTCCTCCTTCCTCGTCGGGCGGGTGGGTGGTTGAGCCCCGTCTCCCACTGAGAGCAAAGCCCATCTGATGATTAATGACGTTAATTACACAAAGCTATTCCTACCCCAGTTCTCACTGTTCCCTTGCATTGGTTTGTTCACAGGGCCCAGGAAATTAAACACTAACTCTATAATCACTGTGAAATGAAAGAAATATGCAGATGCGCCTTGAGCGCGATTAAGAAACCAGCCACCACGTGCTGTCTGTTCCCCATCGCTGTTGGATTGTTTTTCTAACGGGGGGAATACATGGGGGAGGAAGAACTTTTTTTTTTTTTGTGCGCGGCACATTATTTTCCTAGTTTAATTAAACGTAATTTACTTTGATAGCTACTGTTTCTCTTTTGGGCTGGTTTTCGCCTTCCGTGTTCCGCGTCCCATGACTTTGAGTCTCCCCTGAAGCCCACGTCGCCAACTTTCACGCTATTACTGGGCGGTTTTCTTAAGCACCCAGCTCCTGGAGCCCTGTGACCACAGTCAGCTCTGCCTGCCTGCAAAAATAATTTGCTTTCTCTTCTGGTGAGGAAGAGGAAAATATGAACCCAAAAAGACTTAGATATCAAAGTAAACAACCGTAATTCAAGGTACCTTCTCCCCCCAAGCAGAGGACACAGATGTACCTTAACAGTCGAGTGGTTGCGAATGTTTTGGATCCTCGGCGCTTCCAGCGGAAGACGTTTCTCATCCCTTTCAGGCTGCAGGTGACTCTGCGGGCACGAAGCAGCTATGGAGGATGCTACCACCTGGCACCTGGGTTTGGGGAGGTGGACAAGCCCCCTCAGAGCAGCACAGGGTTCCACAGCTTATTAACGTGGCGCTGATAGACGTGCCACAGCCCTGCCTTCCCGTGCTCCCAGCCTTGCAGTCCTGCTTGCAGAGCCGCAGGGTTGGCCGCGGTCCGCAGGGCTGGGGAAGGAGGAGGGAAGTTTCGCTCAGGTCAGCGGTGGCTGTAAGGGGGAGGGTTTGCACCGGACACGGTGCCCGGCAGTATTTCCCCAGGAGTAAGGCAGTTTGGACGCCGCAGAGCTCCAGCTGGGCTTGCGGGTTCCTGCCCCGAGAGAACTGGCGTCTGGGCGAGCGAGTGGCGACTGCTGCAGGGCCGGGCTAGCAGGCGAGGGCAGGGTTAGAGCTCCGGCCGCGGATGCTAGCCTCACCCCGGCACCTCCGTTCCCCTCTCAGCGCCTGGAGAACCGCTTTGCCCCTTGCGGCACCGGGGTCTGGACCTTCCCCGCGCGCACCGAACACCGCAGCGGGGAAGGCGACGCGCTGCTCCGTCGACTTTCCCGGCGCCAGCTCCTAAAAAGCAGCGCAGCCGGGAAGGGTTTCTGGGCCGGAGGCTTCGTGGGTCTGAAGGGCTGGCGGTTGTACCACGCTCCTGCTTCTGGACGCGGCACCCCTCTCAGTCCAGAGGCCGGGACCACCAGAGGGCAGCCGCGAAGGTGCCAGAAATAAACTCCCGAGACTCCGCTTCCAGCGGTGCCGGGGGGCTGCGGCGCGGGCAGGAGCAGGCAGGTGGGCAGGAGCTGCTCCCCTGCAGCACCGGCCTCCTGACGGGCGAAGGGGAGCCCTGAACCGGTGACGCTTTAAGAAAGCGGTTTTCTCCCAGCCTAGGAGGTTCCTGGAGCGTGGCGGGGGGAGCCCAGCCCCTGTTCCGCCCTCTCGGAATCAGCAGCGGTTTAGAGAGGCTCCTCTGGAAGGTGTTGACAGGCACTGGGTCTCCGCAAAGGGTTTGCGCTAACGCGGAGAGCCCACGGCTGGTGCGACCGGCCGCGAGGATTGATGTTTATGAAACGTAGGGGCGCTACCGTCCCTGTGTTATCACACTTCTTTTCTTTCTAAACTTACCTAACACTGCAAGTGTAGCACTTGCAATCTGTCACCCGCTTTCTTCAGCCTCTCCTTCCGTCCTTCAGAAGTCTGTGCGAAGGCAGACGCTCAAGAAACAAGGGTGACAGCTGGCAATGTTGAACAAGTGCTGGTGTCACACAGTCCCCTGAAAACGAGATCCTCCGACCCGTCCTCCCCGTCGTCTGGGAGGGGTTCAGTTGCTCTTTCTCCCTTGTTTCTCCCAAGGTATTTTCCTACCTTCTGCTTCCCAGTCCTCCTTCTCTTCCCCTCTGCTGTTTCTTGCTCACGGATCGTCTCTAGAGTCCTATAGCTCCGCACCTCCTGCGTTGCTAACACGCTGCTGGAGAATGCGGCCCCTTCTTTCCTAGCTGTTGCACAAATTGAATTATAAGCCAGATCCATAATCTGCTTCCAGCTTTCATTTCCCCCTCCCCCTTAATGCAATTAAGCTTAAATGTGGTTAATTACAGTTTATCCTAACTATCCTGGTGGCAGCTTCACCCACCTTTGACTGCTCACGCAGTTTTTTTCCATTATTGGGGTCTTGCTGATACAGCCGCGGTAATACCGGAGCCGGTCAGCCTTGCGCGGAGAAGCAGCGTCCCAAATCCCTTTCCTGATTCCCGGATGTGGTTTTGCTGGTGCCAGGAGAAAGGTGAAGCTGGAAAGAAGCTTGGCCTGTAAAAAAAAGATGCACAAGTTTAATTAACAATATGCTTTTCAGCTGGTTACAGGACTCCCAAAAAGCAGTGTAATTCACTTTCAGCCCTACGGTCGGTTTAGGGTCACCGCTTAAGCAGAGGAATGAGCAGCCACGCGGCGCGGCACCCGTTTAAGGAGCTTGTGTAGGACCATGCCGCCCTTGCTAGGCTACCGCCCAGATGGAAGCTACCTCGTTAATCTAGACTCCGGCTTAAACCAATAATCCCAGCTAGCCTTGGAAGTGCAGTAAAGCTACCACGCTACTTTTGGATGACGGTCCGCTTCCGTACAAGTTGCTAGTGGCTTTGTGGCCGAGGAGAGGCTAGGCTGCAGTTTGTGACCTGGTCCCTGAGGCTTTGGCTTGCTTTTCTTTCCCCTCTTCTTTTCTGTCTTCTCACAACTTTCAACTTCCCCTCTCTTTATTCCTACCCCCTCCATCACAAGTCAGGCTGGGCTGTACATGGAGATCTCCCTCACCGTTAAGTCAGCCCATTCCTTGCGTTAAACAGGCGGGCTCCTGTGAAGTGACAGCTTAACAGCTTTCACCGTCTCAAAAATCTCTTTAGATTTTTTTTAAATCTGGATTATGTTTAACTGGTATCTGCCTTAAGAGCACCCACACAGAGGGATTCAGAAGCTGGCTGCGTTAGCTTGGCGTGCTCTCGGTAGCAGATCAGTCATTAAAGCAACTTTACGTTCAGGTTTTTTCCCTAAGGTCGCTGTTAGCAGAAGCGTGCCTTTATCGCTTCTCAATCCTTAACGCAGGCTTAGGTTTTGAAATATTGTCCTGGCCATCTCTTGGGCCACGGCTGTTTTGCGTGAGCTTTTTAATTCTTTCTAAAATGACTCCTGCTTTAAAGGACTTTACAGGAGGACTTAGCCTCAGCCCTCGCTGAGAGGATGCTCTGGTATTCCTAATCCACAATGGGAACCGCAGCCCAGAGGGGATACGCCCAGAGCTATCCAAGAAGTCTGGCAGGGCACGGACAGCGACTACAGTTTCTCATTGCCAAGTGCCCACCTCCAGCTTGTCACCCGCCCAACGCAGCCCCAGGGCGCAGAGCGGCGAAACCCTTCGGAGGGCACCGGAGGCATTTTGCCAGGGAAGTCGGCTCCAGTCGCCACGTTAGGATGGGATGGAGCTAAAAGTCACTCCCTGCCCAGCCACGGTGCCCCGTTACTGCTGCCTGGTACCGAATCGTCCCCTGTGCCACCGCACGCCCCCTTCCTCGCTTAAAACGGAGGGAAGAGGGAGAGAGCGCAGAGCCTAATTTAAATCGCATCTCCCAAGCTTGCTCTTTTCTCAATCAATATTGCTTTTTACATCATATCTAATCTCTTCCCCCCCCCAAAGTAAAATTTAATTAAATAATTCTAATGAATGTTTAATGATGTTCTTTTGTCATTATTAAATCTGTAATAAAAGTGTCTGCGGCCCCTCTACCTCCCTCCCCCTCACTTCCCCCATTCATACCCCCGCCGCCAGCCCTCCCTCTCCCGTGCACACACTGCCCCGCTGTCTCCCTTTTTCCCTGCCGTCCCCCCTCTCGCTGCGACAACGCCAGCATTCAGACCTGCAAACAGGAAATGAGAAAAGGAGAAACAGGATATTGAGTTTGGATACTATCTGGATCGGTAATATCACCCCTAGCTACTAAGCGAAGGAGCCCTTCTCCTGCCAGGCATACTAATGGAGATGCGGAGGCTTCCCGGAGCCACGCAATAAGGCAGGACAAGATCAATATGAATTGATAACTCCCAACTTTCAACCCGCGGACCCGCAGCGAGCTTTCGGTTTGTGCCTTGTTGAGCGGAGAGGGGGAAAACAAGGGGAGAGAGGAAGGAGCTGACGGTTCCCTTCTCGGGGGACAGCAGGAAGGTGCTGTCGCAGTGGTACAGAAACTTTGGCCCTCCCCAAAGAGGTGGAATCCCCACGGAGATGCAGTTCCCCTTGTTTTGAACCCGGGACTGGAGCTTCCTAGGAGCTCAGCGCGGGGCAAGAGCCAGCCTGAGTCCGAGAGCGGGGCGGCTCGCCAAGGCACGAGACCAGCTCTCCGCACTTGGACGAGAAAAACCGGCTCAGAAAGAAGCGGGCAATGCCGTTCCCGGGGCTGGCGGGCGGAGGTGGCTGGCTTGGGGCAGGACCCACCGCCGCTGGCCCTAGCAAGAGCCTTTGCTCTCTTGTTCCTGACAGCTTGCCGAACCTCCTTGAAAAAGCACCCAGCGCAGGACCCCACAAGAGCTTCTGAATTACAGCGGGAACTTTGCACGGGCTACAGGGAAATAAACGCTGCCGCCGCTCGCTGTGGCTCTGTGCGTCCCGCAGTCTGCCGTGCCCGTCCCTGCCCAGCTCAGGGTAGGATTCCCACTGTCTCCTGTTGGAAATAATGGGGAAAAGAAGCACTTAGAGTATACGCTAAAGAGCGTAAAACCAAAACTGCAGCCTAGTCCCAGTCCAGTGCAGGTCCGTAGCGATTCCACAGCTGAATCCCACCTTCCTACAGCTCAGAGACGGCCGAAGGTGGGATCAAAGCGGAGGAGGAACAGTTTTGCCTCTGCTTCGCGGAGGTGAGGGCGACGGCAGAGGCGGAATTCCCCTCCGCCGCACTGCCCCGGCGAGAAGGGAGCATTTTCACCTTCGGCGAGCTCTTGCAGGGCTGCGAGCGCAAGGCAGCGTGGACGTTAAACGGGGTGTTAGCGGCTCAGAGTGAAGGGCAGGAGGGAACCGCTCGAGGTGCACCCACCCACCTCTCGTCTGGATGCGTCTGGAAGGAGTCTGCTCGTTTTCCGCCGCGGAAGCAGCGGTTAATGCTGGCTCCTGTCGAGGGCCACGATACCTGGCAAGCGCGGTCCCGCCACGCTCTTGCCGTCGCTGCAGCGGCTGCCCGCCCGGGGGACCGCGGGGTTTGGGGAGGGCTGCGTGCTGGGAGCTGCCCCTCCGGGAAAGAAGGCACCTGCGGTACGGAGGCAGGTAAACCCAATTTTGGGGGCCCGTTTTCCCAGCCACTGAGCTCTGTCTGCAGGGAAGGGCTGTGGGGCGGGGAGGGGGACGGTTCGGCGGGGGGGGTACGTGCTTCCAAAAGCACACGACCCCCTTTCCCCACTGTACTTCAGCCAGTAGCACCGTCCCTCCCACCTCTCCTTCACCTGACAGGACACACAGTCCCTCCCTGGCAGTACTCAGGAAAAAGGAGGGGCGGGGGGGGGGGGGGGGGGACCAACCCGCCCCCCCCCCCCCCCCCCCCCCCCCCCCCCCCCCCCCCCCCCCCCCCCCCCAACAACCCGCATTTTTTGTTAGCATTCAGCAGTGATATGACAGGCACCCTATGAATTCTGGGAGATTTTAATAAAGAAGACAGGCCTGTGAAATTTAATAAAAGAGTTCATCAGATTATATGGTGATGGCTCAGTGCCACCGTGCTGGCAGTAATATCCTCGCAGTGGGGGGTTTAACCCCTTGAGGGACAGAGCAGCAGCACTGTATTAAATCTTTCAGTAGCATTTCACTCGTGTCACTTTAATATTTATGAATCTCTCCGGCTTTGGGAACCTCTTTGGTGGTGGCGTGCCTTTCTGTTTTGCTTCTGGTTTAGGTTTTCGGCAGCGGTAGCGGTTGGCTGTTGGGTTTTTTTCAGCGTCAGTTTTCGTCGCTGACACGAAGAGAAGCAAGGCCAGGGAACAGAGCTCGTAACACCTCTTCCCGTCCGGGTGGGTGCCAGGGGCATTCACAGGGTCCGGTCAAGCAGGACCGCACTTGGGAAACGCAGGTCTTTATGCAGGTTACTTTTTATAACCAAGCGCAACGACATGACATGCTGCTGGTGGTGCTAGATGCCAGGCTCTGGGGACATCTCTTTGCTGCGTGCTCCGTCCCCAAATCCGTCCGCTCTACACGACCGCGGCGGTGCTGCCCTCATCCTTGTATTCCCAGCGACGGATAGAGAAGGTCGGGTCATTCCCTCTGTGCGACTGTGAAGATGCAACAGCAGCAGTGCCATGGTGGCTCTTCGACTCCGACCCCATCCTTCTGCCTTTTAATGAAACATTTACGTGAGATAACTAACGCCTGTTAACTTAAACTTGTTTTTTCCGCTCCCCAGGGGAGACCCTTGCATGCAGCAGGCAGTTTGGCTTTGGTAAGCTTTGATTTCTGAAGACTTCTTCTCTGGTGTACAGGCTCACATTAGAGGAGGTGTGAGTATGTTTGAGTCTTGGCCACTTCTGCCAAGAGGCACAATGACATCGTTGCACAATTACATCATTACACAATTACAGCGTTCCTTTCTGGGGGTAAACCTATTCACGTGAGCCACAAAGAGCTTTGGAGGGAAGGGAGAGCAAAGGTAACTCTTGCCCCCAAATTACTCCTTCTCTCTCTGACCCAAACGTTGCTGGAAGGAGTCAGAAATTAAGCAGAAGGAAACTTTTCCCCCTTAATCCCCTGGTGCCACCCTGTATTGCTGAGCCGGGGCTCAGCCGGCTGCTGCGGTAGGCAACGAAAGAGCATATTGTGCTGCCGCTGCCTCCTCGTTTCCCTTGTGCGTCCCCTTCCCCAGCACGCCCCTAGCCCCCAGCCCGAAATCTGGAAAGAGGCTTTGCAAGTTCCACTTCAATATTTCAGACGGCTACAATGGATTTTGCAGCTCGGTGTTAGGTAAACAGACCTTGCTTAAGCCTGGACCGCTTCATTTTGACTAAACCCTAACTAAATAAGCTAGTTCCATGAAGCACAGGCCTCCCGGCTTATTCCTTGCTTCATTAACACCTTTTAATCCCATCGAGGCAATCGTATGCCCCCCAAATTACCCTTCCCAGGCCTGGGTCACCGTCTTCCCTGTGCCACGACAGGTCAGAGAGGTTCTCAAATAGCCTGCTGCTCCGCTCACCCCCATCTGGATTGCTGGGAGCTGGGCTGCCGCTTCTCCGCCAGCGGCATCGGCAGAGCCAGCGGCGCCGCCAGCGGCGCCAGGGCTGCCCCGCAAGGATCAGCAGAGAGTTGGGGGGGGGGGGGGTGTTCTACCAGGACTAAAGTCTGGTCAAGGAAGCCCGTGAAACGCCTGGAAAGATGTAGAAAGAGCTCAGAGCTCCTCAGCCGTGTGCAGAAGCTGGACAGATGCACGTGGTCGCTTCGCTGCCATTCCTCTTCCCGCTGCTCCACGCTCTCAAACTTTACCAAACTTCTCAGCGGGGGCGGGGG
>JAVKLA010000093.1:670046-683871 GCA_034782735.1 Sagittarius serpentarius
CCCCCCCCCCCCCCCCCCCCCCCCCCCCCCCCCCCCCCCCCCCCCCCCCCCCGCAAATTAATTACATGCTGGGCCCTCCCCAACGGTTTTGTTATTAAAAGAAAAGCAAATCGTTACTGGTAAAAAAGTGACAGTGAAGCCGCAGGCAGGGTGAGGGTATCAAACAAAGGAATCGTTTTTCACAGAGGATGTAACTCCTTGCCGCAGGATGCTGCTGGGACCAAGATCTCAGCAAGCTTCAGGAAGGTGCTGGGCACTGCCCTGGCGTCCGGCCACAAAAGCGAAACAGAGAAACAGCGTTGGGACTTTCGGGGCGTCGCTGCCCGCGCTCCTGCAGGCAGGCAGCGCTCAGCCTTCTCTGCAGACGTGCCAGCCGGGCGGCCCCAGAGCCGGCCTCAAATACCTCCCGGCAGGGAGAGCGTGGGCAGCCGGAGAATTTGGCCTCCAGCCCAGCAGCAAAGCTCTCTTAAGATACCGTGCATCCTCATCCTTGCTTGGGTGACACGTGCTGGCTCCGAGTTGGCAAAGGGTACAGACGGGCTTGCCCTCTATCCGGGCAGCTGCCAGGCGGCTCTTCTGCCCGCAACGCCGGTTCTCTTGCCCTGAGCGTCCATGAGGGCGAAGAACCGGCTGCCAAAAACTGTCCCTGTAGCCCCAGGCCTCTCCCATCACGCTGACTTGTGAGTTACTGTGCCGCTTGCTCCAGAGCCGCCTTCCTTGCAATTCCCAAAGACGTTCCCACTTATAAGCCCATCTGCCTTCCTGCCGCTGACACTTCTTCCATCAAGGTGAGCCCTCCCCGGCAGGAAAGTCAAATTCCGTCGTTTGCAAAGGTAATTAGTCCGAGGCAAGCTGGTAAGAAGGACATGGGATATGTACCTGCGTGAACGCACCTGCCTCCGCTCGCGGGATGGTTTCTGAACATTCCCAGGAATAAACATTGATAGCCTTAACACAGCTCCCATAAGGAAATCTTAAACAGAAATCAAACTCAGCTGGGATTTTGTGGAAACAAGGGCGTGGAGTGAGGACATGGGGAGACTTGGTCAAAACGTAAGTGGGGGTCCGTGGACCATGAGGCTCAGGCAGCATCAGGCTCTTTCCAAAAGACGGGGGGCATAGCTGTCGTGAGTTCCAGGCACTGAGAAACGGCCCTGCTGCTGCCGGGCCTCTGCTCTTCTCCGGGAGCACGCAGAGAGCTCGCCCGTGTCACTGCGGTTTCTAAATGCACTTTTCATTAGGAACCCGGGAACCCGCTTACTTTTCGGACCGTCCCTCAGCGTAGTTTCTGCAGGCAGCCGCTTCTAGACGTGGCGTAGCTGCGTCCGCAGCACAGCCGCCCGAGCCTCCTTGTAACCCACTGCCAGGAACGGAGATGTATTTTGTTCCTATGGCAACCCAAACAATATTACCTTGACTTAAACGGATTCAGGCAATATTAAAACCAGCCTCTTTAGGAATTCCTGGTGTTGGAGGGGCTGAGAATTTTAATTTTGTGTAATGCGAGCTGACACCGTGTTTATGAGCTGCTTGCTGAATGTTTTCTTCAATTAGTACAAAGCAGAGCGGATTTGTTTTCGGGGCTTAGCTGGGAGGTGGGAGGGTGCAGGCCTTGCGACGCCAAAAGCGTTATTGAGTTACGCTGCAGTAAGGGCGCTTTCCTCACCTGATCGCTGCAAAAAAGCCCTTTTCATGGAAATCTGGCACATGACAGCATCTTTAAACAAGGCTTGCTAACTGCCTCGTCCCACCAGCAGCGGGAGGAATCGGCTTGGTGCCTTGCAGGTGGATAGGTCTCCTTTCCCAACTCTGACAACTGTTTCCACGTTTCCTTTTTCCGCTCCATCCCTCTCGCTATCAGCCTGCCCCCATCACGCTCAAAGCTTTCCTCTCCCTGCCTTGACTAAGCAATATTCTGGACATTTTCCTCGAGCGACCTCTGGTATCACTGAGGTTAGAAATATAACAGCACCCAGGGAATGCTCCAGTACCTGTATGGATAAAAATAGTTAAGAAAACACAAATGTGAAAGAAGATGGGGAGTTTTCCATCAGGGTTTTCCTAAACTACCCTGTTCCTTACCTGGAGTCAGGTCGGGATATCGAAGGAAAGCTGCTGCTTGTCGGGTCTATGTTCTTAATGTGTCTGTCCCCGGGTTTGGGGCTCTGGGGCAGAACCAGCTTGGCCTGGCTGTGTTACAGGAGGAAACCTGTCTCTGAAAGATACGGTAAGACCAGATGGGAGGTTGGGGCTAGCTCGTCTCAAAGTCAAATTCTATTTGTGTCACTAGATACAGCTACACGACAGCGTATAGCGGAGCCAGGCGGGTCTTTCTTTGGGGACAGTAATTCTCCCCGCCAAGATGCAAAGAAAAGTCAGCACTCACTTTTAAACTGGTTGTTTGAATGATAAGGGACAGAAACCCGGAAAGAAGAATAGTTTGATTACCCAAATTGGCATAACTACTCATAAGTGGTTCTCAAGAAGATACAGACATGACGAAGTCTAGTTGCTGGGCACGGAATAAAGTAAGATTCAAATTGGAAATAAGGAATGAGGAGCTAGTTACCCTCTGGAACCTCTTCCAAATGGATACGGACGGATCCTCCTTCACTTGGAGCCTCCAGACTGCGACTGGCTGGCCTCCGCTGCACGTCCACCGCCAGCAAACAGGCTTGAGGCGGGAATCCCTGGGCAAGTTTCTCTGGGTTGCAATGAACACGGGGTCAGACTACCTCACCATTACCGTCCGTCTGGGCTTATAGTCCAGGAACATTAATAACTTAATGTTTCGTAATATGTCACATGTTCCCGACTGATCGCAGCTAGCCGTGATCGCGGACTGGCTCTATTGTTGGGTCTTTTTTATTCTTTTACTATTTCACTTCTGCTGTAACAGAAGGATGTTGGTCTTAGAAAGGGACAGATTTGGACTCAGCCCAGATTCGGACTGGGATTGTGCCTGGAACACGCTCCCAGTTTGCTCCTTTGTTAAGACGGTGAGAGGTTGTGGTTAAAAGGCTGCTCTTTACTCCCAGCTTTTTCAACACAAATTTGATTATTATTTTTCAAGTGTGAATTACAGAAAGACAAAGAGGAAGAGGGGGGAGAAAGAGAGACAGGGAGGGAGAGAGGAACACGCATGCAAACACACTCACACAAAGGAGAGAGAAATCCCACACCATTCCAGTTGGAATGTCCCAGACACTTCAGCCGAAAGCCACCGCACAGCACAAATCCATGGTGGTATTTGGAAGGGATGAGCCCACCCCTGTAAGCCTCTTCATCCTGCTCCACAGAGTTTGCCAGGAGGATTAACCCAGTCTTGTTCTCAATCCCAGTTTATGAGTTCCCTGCTGGTGGGGAAGATCCTGTGTGTTTAAACAACAGCCTAATTAATCCCTATTTTATTACTTTCTCTTGTCAAGTGGCTAAATAGAAGCTGTCAGCCGGCAGCCACCACCGCTCACATTTGTTTAGATCCCAAATTACTTCATCAGAACCATCTGCTCTGTACGTGGGGCGCTCAGCAGTTGTTTATTTCTCTCTCTGGACACGGTGTGGGGCACAAACAGCCTCCCCCGTGGGACTCGCTCTCGCAAGGCTCCTCCAGGCCCTGGGGACAGCCCCGGAGGGGTCCATAAAGTCCTCTCGCTAGGAGCGACCTAACAAAGCCAGGCAGTGAACAGCCCTGGAGAGGACGAGGGGACACAGAGCCCTGTCCTCTCGGGCCAGGCAAGTCCGTGCTCCCCCCTGGGGCTGCGGAAGGTCAGAAAGCCCCAAAGCCCCGCTGGGATGTACGCTTCTTGCTGGGATGTGCTAGCACAGCTCCGAACATCCACCCCCTTCTTCCCTTGGCTTCCTGAGCCTCAGCCCAGGGCTGCTCTTCCCTGCCCAAGTGCCTAACCGCCGGGACCTTCTTTGCAGGCTGTTCCAGACCAAGTGCAGCAGCTGCTTGAAGGCGATCGCCCCCTCCGAGCTCATCATGCGGGTGCTGGAGAACGTCTACCACGTTCACTGCTTCTACTGCTGCGAGTGTGAGCGGCGCCTGCAGCGGGGAGACGAGTTTGTGCTCAAAGAGGGGCAGCTGCTGTGCCGCAGTGACTACGAGAAGGAGAAGGAGATGCTGAGCGCTATCAGCCCGGCACCCACTGAGTCCGGTGAGGGGCCGGGGTTGGAGGCGTGCTGAGGGTGGGGAACCAGGGAGACCCTTGTGAGAGGGCAGGTACCGCTTAGTCCCTAATTAACAGTGGGGAAGGCTTCGGAGGGAGGAGACGTGGGTAGGGGGAGGTTGTAGCATCTTCTCCCCTTGGTGACAGGCAGCCAAGGGGATGCCAGCCTGCCGAGACGTACTCGGCCCATCCGGGGAGGTCTGGATCTGAGACGTTACAGAACGGACGGTACGGGGCCAGGCTGGCCCATCGGCACTGTCTCTGAATTGACAGGGTTCCCCTGAGCCACAGCTCAGTCCATGAGCTTTCCTGGCTTCGTTCTGCGCTTCTGCTCTAAATCGCACCTTGGAAGGAGCAAACCTCTGACACGTTTCTCCGCATCCTTGCCCTGGGAGATGGCCCAGAAAGGCCACTCTCCGCTGAATCACCGCTACTGCTCTTGCGTTGCAGTGAAAAGCGAGGACGAAGACGGCAGCCACTCGCACAGCAAAGGCAGCGAGGAGAGCAAAGACCACAAGCGCTCCAAGCGCCCGCGCACCATCCTTACCACGCAGCAGCGGCGGGCATTCAAGGCCTCGTTCGAGGTTTCCTCCAAACCTTGCAGAAAGGTATAGGGAGGCCACTCGGTACTACTGCTGGCTTGGATCCTTCTAAGTGCAACTTAAGTTCTGATTCAGCTCTCCGGGTTTTGTGGACAGGTGAGAGAGACGCTGGCAGCTGAGACGGGCTTGACTGTGCGGGTGGTACAGGTCTGGTTCCAGAACCAAAGAGCCAAGGTGAGTGACGGTTCCTGTGCCACCGCTGGGTTCTGCATACCTGTGGGCTATCACAGGCGCTCGTCCGACTAGAGGGAAATGCAGAATAGCCTAGAAAAAGAAAAAACGGTTAGAAGAATAGAACAGCAGCTACGCAGGACCAAACCACAGGTCCACCTAGTCCTACAACATGTATCTGGTAGCCGCAAAAGCTTGAAGAGAAATACAGAAATCGGTTGCAGATGTTTGCAGGGCATAGCATTTGCCACGTTGGGCTTTTTTTTTGATTACTCTTTTTCTACTTGCTTTTTACCCCTCACTATAGAAAGACTAGAAGGATTTCCCACTTGTTTCTTCTCGAAGTTGAAACCTTTCTAATTTTTCAGAATTTAAAGCGTGAAAACAGAAAATACGTCGCTTTGAAAACCTCACTTTGTAGCAAAACAAAGTCCTTT
Source organism: Sagittarius serpentarius (assembly GCA_034782735.1). Taxonomy (NCBI): domain Eukaryota; kingdom Metazoa; phylum Chordata; class Aves; order Accipitriformes; family Sagittariidae; genus Sagittarius; species Sagittarius serpentarius. The sequence goes on from JAVKLA010000093.1 coordinate 675,429, forward strand.
GGTTTTTAAACTGCAAATGACATCTCCCACAAAGATAATACAGCCTTCTCTGTCAGCCCCGTTTCTCACGCAGGGACGACTGCAGAGAACATCATTGACTGCAGAGGAGTCACCCAGAGGAGTCTGAGCGTGGTTATATGACGGCAGTGCTCGGTCTCTGTGAAAGGCAGGCGGCGGTTGTCCGCTGCCGTGCTAAACGCAACCCACTCCCCTCCTCTCTCAGTCAGAACCTCATATCTGGGGCCTCCGTCTCCTTGCAGATGAAGAAGATTGCTCGCAGGCAACAACAGCAGCAGCAGCAACAGCAGGAGCAAGACCAGCTGGGCAACCCTCGCTTAGGGAGCGGGAGAGGGACCGGTCGCAACAGCAGGCAGAGCAACGACGACAGCGAAGGTGAGGAGCCGCTGCGCGCAGCGGCAGCGCCGGGGGCTGCGGGCTGGGATGGAGGGGATTGACTTGGATGCATTTGAGGGAGAACGTGCACAGGAAGAGATCAGTAAAAAGCGTGCCGATTGTAACTGAATTGGTACGCGCAAGCCGGAATAACTAGGTAACGTTCAGCAAGACTCGTGGGTACTCGTGACGCAGCACGCCATCTCCTCTTCTTGAGAGGACAACGGGGTTTTTTCTGTTGCGCGCATGCGCAGAGCCCAGTACCGTGTGGTGCTGGTCCAGAGTTAGACCCCCGAATGCTGCTGCAGCAACGTAAATAATGCTACTGCGACAGTGCTCTGCCCCGCTGCGTGCTGTGCACCCTTTGCTTCAACCCGTCCCACCGGTTGTGTCTTTAGACGGCGCAAGTGTTCACGGCCTGGACGGGCTCATGGTCCCCTACGCCAGGATCCCCCAGCAGCAGCTGCTGCCCCTGGATCAGAACGGCTACAGCACAGACCTGTACAGGCAAGGGCTGACGCCGCCCCAGCTGCCAGGAGACCACCTGCACCCCTACGGTAGGAGCGTGCTGCGGAGACGGTCCCGGCTCTGCACGTAGCAGCCCAAGTCACGAAAAGCCAGCTCTGCTGTGGCAGCAGCGTGAGGGCTCCACAGGACCTGGACTTTGTGCTGAGCCTTTCTCAGAAGTCCGGCGAGGCCAGAGGCTCAGGCTGAGCTCTGCTAGGGGCCAGGGAGCGAGGCGGGGGTCTTCCCGCCATCCAGCGTGGAAAAGTTGGGCGAGGGAGGAAAGCGTTCTGCCTAACGCTGGTCCGGGGCGGGGGGGGCGGGGGGGCTCACCTCATACCAGCCCTGCCGACCATCGCTCCAGGTGAAACGTGGCCCGGCTGTCACCCTTCCTCCGTGCTGCAGCTCCCCGCGAAACACGCTCGTGCCACTTCCACACTCATTTCCTTTTCCGTCCTCTTCTAGACTCGGAAGGAGTTTTTCACGATATGGACAGCGACAGCATCAGCCACCTGGGAGACTGCCTGCTGTCAACGGCTGAAGCCAACCTCCTCCAAGCCCGCGTGGGCAACCCCATTGACCGACTCTACTCCATGCAGAGCTCCTACTTCACATCCTGACCACAGAAAAGCTCCCAGCTCTTCACGAGTGTCTCGGATGGATGCTGCTTCAAATTCAGAATGAGGGTGAGGGAGAAGAAACAAGACTGAGACCTTCAGAGACATTCCCTGAGCACTGCACAACGGAGGAGGCAACTAGGTCCGCCACATACAAGCACTAATTCACGGAGACCTTTCGCAGCCTGAAGGACTTGGGGTCGCCTCTCTCCTTTTTACTAGCCACGAGTAGATCGATGGTATGATGTTGTTTAGCTGTAACTTTAGCAGTTTGTCCGGTGTTTAAGCTTTTGAGCGTTGTGTCCTGCAAACAAAGACTGGCCGAGCTAACCAGAGCTGCCCCTAGAAGTAGGAGGTGCCCTTCCCACAAGAACCCAGTTTACTTAAGTCTCGGCTGCAGCTGAGCTGCTCGCTGCGCTGTTTTGCCTCATTTCCCAATCCAGATGCAGACTTCATGGGACAAGGTTAATTTTCAACAGGAAAAGCCAAAGTCCTGAGGCATCTCTAAGGGACGCCACTGCTGCTTCAGAGATTTTCTATGTGGTTGTCGATCCGTTGACCCAGGACCGTTTTTTAACATTTGACGTTTCAGAAACGCGCAGCAGTTTGGCCCCTGATCGAAACGGCTACACTCGGGTATCTGCTTCAAGAAAGAACAGGATATTTATCCTCTGTCATGTTCCCCTGCCACGTCACTTAGCTCCAAGAGGCTACGTTTGGTTTTCACTTCGAGGGCAACCCAGGGGTGACATCAGGACTCGGCTGAGAGAAAAGCGTGTCTCCCGCCGTGGACAGAAAGGAATAATCCATTTTCCCCATCCATCATCGTGCCACGAGGCAGGCGAGTTAGGAGAAGCAGGTGGGCACCAATGTGCGTACCCACAAAAAGGGCAAGAAAGAGAGAGCAGAGAAGGGAAGTCTGAATTATTACCAAAGGGAAATTCTTTATTCTCCTGCCTAGGACCCAAGTCTGGGATTTTGTTCTTTATCTACGTGAAGGATAGCCGGTATTCCTGGAAAGGTCAGGTTTTCCCAGGAGCCTGCTTACAGCATGCCAGCTGAGGGAATACGGTCCTCCAGAACTAACCTTCCCTTGTCTGTTTGAACTGAACAACTGGCAGACGACTCCAAAAGGAAATAATGACTTATTTTACAGTCTTGCACCTGCAGAGTTGCAAGTCTGGCAGTGCAACCCAAGAACCTGGCTGACTGATGTTTCTGTATGTGGTGTTTTACTTTTAAGCCTCCACAGCCTTGTCAGTCTGATTTTAAAGGTGTGTAGCCTCTCAAATGGGGGGGGGGGAGGGGGGAGAAAAAGAAAAAACCCCGAAAGAAATGGCTGATTTTTGTTGTCTGCAGTTATGGAGGAAGATTCCCAGGAACTAAAAAATCCTGCATTTGGGGATGAAAGGAGATGCAGTCCTGATGCATTCTGCTTTTTATCAGGCATTTTTCACCTTCTCAACTACTTACGGAGAACTGACGTAAAGACTGACGTGTAGCAGAACCACAGCCCTTGCAAAGATCACTCCACCGTTGCTCCACCTTTAATAAAGCCGTGTGAACGTGACACGTGCTGACGTGCCGTCACTTCCCGTTGTGTTTCCAGTGCCAGGTCCTGTAGCTGGACTTGCCTTTGCTCTCAGTACCAGACAATGTCTCTCCCCAGAAGGCAGCCGTGTACATAGTTTACAGACACTTTGACATTTCTTTTTATGAGGGAAGGGGGAGCCTTTCGCAGAAACAGCTATTTATGACCTACGTTTGTCCAGACAGACAAGTTCTAGACCAAGCTGCTGCAGTTGGGTGACTTCCACCTTTGCTGTGTGGTCATCCACCCCTAAGAAACGAGACGGAAAACCTCCTAAAGCTGTAAGTTACTTTTAGAGGCTCTTGCACTAGAGACGGTCTCAGTTTAGATGCAGTTTTAAGAGAATGTTACAGTGAACTCTGTGCCGATTGGTGTTTCTCCCAAATACCAGAGCCAGCTTCACCCACTGAAACCCCACCCTTTCTTCCTTGTGATCTAGTGCTGTGATGTGCCGGTGGTTTTTTTGCATGTACGTTTGAAAATAAAAAGAAAAAAGCAAACTGTAAGTGGAAATCTGGAGCTTGCCTCAGCGCTGCCAGACAAACTGCGCGCACAAGCAGTCTGCTGGCTCCTTGCGGTCCCTCAAAGGCCGGCCTGGGCTCCTCGGGAGGCCGGCCCCTCCGTTACCTTTCCCAGGAACTAGGTACCCTGGGGCAAAGGAGCAACGAGTGTTGGCGGCTGTTCATACGTGAATAGAGTCAGCAAACTCAACAGCAGGAGTCAGTCGGCTGCAAGAAGAACTAGAATCCCGATGTGAATAAAGAAAATACGGTGCAGGGCTATGCTGGACGTGGAGCTACTGATGCAAAGGAGGCCGATGGTGACAAGAGAGTTCAAGAGCCAGCGATGAAATTCGTACCCTATAGCCAAGGGAAGAATCGCCCACCTCGCAGGCTGCAGGTGCTCTCCAGTTCTGAGTCCAGATCCTGCCCGAGGTGAGCAGGAGTCAGGAAGGCGGACACCAGCACCACAGCCGACAGAGCCCGAAAGCTACCAGACTTGCCAAGCAAGTCCAGCTGCTGCTCTCGCCAAAGGATAGAGCTGCTTTTGGCATCAACAGCCACGTATCCGAGTTCAGTGACCACAGGTGAAGCTACTCCCAACCGTATCTTGCAGCTGGAAGTCTTCTTGTAGTGACAAGAGACTTGGGGACACAGCGACGGCGAGCATTAACTGGGAAGAGGCAGAAGTAGCTTTGCGTACCTATGCCGAAGGGATCTGACCCTTTGGCGACCCAGGGGTATCAACGTGCATCCCAAAGCACCTACGGACATCACTGAATTCAGTCCCACGGCTATCGTAGGACTTGGGGAATGTGTCCTTGAGAGGAAATAGCAGAAAGAGGCTAAGCTCGCTCTGCAGCAGAGTGGAGAACAGAATCACGCGCACCTTGGGCAACACCCACGCTTTCTGGCTCTCCCTTTTTCGCTCCGCATGGTCAAGAGACAGAACAATTGCCCTCATCAAGCAGAGAGGTGCAGGTCCTTGGCTGTGACACACCAACGTATTTGCTGAGAGGGAGGGTTTAGGAATGCCCACTGCTCTCCGAAATGCCCAGGTGCGTTTCGCTGTCTTTGCAGACAGGAGGCTAAAGGTGAATGAAAGCGAGGCGAGGTGACAGACTGACCCCCAGATGAAAAACCCTCCCCTCGGCCCACACGATTTCCCTCGTGCTCACGAGTGACTCAAAAAATCACCTGGACAGCAGCCAAGGAAAGCGCATGTGTGTGAATGGAATGCGGCTCTGTACAGCTCTCTGCCCTCGCCAGTTGCCCGTTTCAGACCCGGGCCTGCCAGCAGCACTAAATCTCTCCCTCTGACTGCAAACACCAAAGGAACACGCTGATTTATGGTTCCTTTAAGTAAGAGAAGCAGAGTGTAAAACGAGAGTATTTTCTGGATGAAAAATTAAAGAGATGCTTTTGTTAGTTCCTCATTCTAGGATCATGTGTAATTTACCTTACTGGTTTTAAAGTTCCACTTGAAGGGAAAAGGGACATCAACAGGAGTTACAGCAACAGGCTCAAAAAAGTCCTGACACACTTAACTTCACATTCCGAGAGATCTAAACCAAGAAGAAACGGAGGAAAAACAAAGAAGAGAATTAACTAACCTAATGATCCTTGGCTTTCTCTTAGTTAAGGACCTCAGAACTCCTTGCATGCATTAATTAATTATCCCTCGTTACTCCCCAGCCCAGCAGGTGTTACTTATTTCAGAGGTGAGTACACAGAGATGTAGAACATGTCACGACTAGCTTCCAAGGCCACACAGAAAGACAGTGGGTAAGGTAAAACAGAAAAAACCCGACATCCGGTTTGCTTAACTACCCGCCAAGATGCACATCTGCCTGAAAACAAGAGTCGAGAACCATTACAAGTGGAGAAAACACAGAACCAGGAGGTGGAAACCAAGCGGAGCATGGCAAAGCCCGTGCCGGAAGACAAGAAACAGAAGGACTACAGTGACACAAAGAGACTTGTGTGAATGCAGGATCCTTTATAATAAGCAACCCCTGAGCGAGAACGCCTACGCAAGTCTGACGCTGCTTGCTTAACAGTTCTCAGCCATCTTAGAACTTGCTCCTTTGGGTTCTTCTCCTTGGTACTGCAGGGCTTTAGTGTTTATTTCTGCTCTGCTCTGGGTTTGGGAGGATGTGGGAGGACCAATCTACCTGAATCCTGCTCTAAATCTGCCCCCCGCACCCACCCCGAGTCTCCCACTCTGGGAAATACAGGCTTATGCGCTTATTGATTGCAGCCACTTGGCGTTAATTTAGCTGAATCTCTTTGCAGCCTTTGGAGATAAAGCTGAACCTACCAGTTTGATTGACTGCCTGAGGACTTCTTCCCCTTGTTCAGCCTTATGCCAGTAACCGTCCTACTTCTAACGGCTTCCTGCACTTGCTTCCATAAGCCTGTCCTAATCAAGCCAAGAGGTGTAAGACAGTATCGTAATCCTGTGGTACAAGAAATTAAGAGGCGGCTTCCCGGGTTCCCAATTCTTGTTTCATTTTCAGGTTTTCAGAGGTCTCCCTTGCCAGTTTACACCTTGTGAAAGATACTGGAGCAACGAGGCTCCTTTTAGCTTTAATTGCTGAATACATTTCCAGTGACAGGACCAAAAAAACAACAGCTGGATTTGGAAGTAACAGCTTTTCCCGACCCTCGCAGGGACGCTTGCTCGCCCTGTGTACACGCTTTGCCTTATTTCCAGCTGCTATCACGCATCCAAGCAAGTCAGATCCACAGCAGCCCGTCCCTTCCGTTTGCCAGTGCCATAAATAGCTGCAATTGCCATTCTGATTTTATTCCAGCAACCAGCAAGAGCAGGTAGCCCGTGCAGTTCAAAAGAAGAGGAGAAAGCTGCAAAACTCCTGCTCCATGCTTCTCGCTTAAAGGGCTCTTAGGCCGCCCCTCTGCCTAAGTGAGAATTAAACTGATTAATCATGCAGTACGGCACATATAGCTACAGATTCCTTTGAGGCTAAGAGGAAAGCAAGAGAATGCTCCCTGGCTTCTTCTAGCACACCCAGCTGAAGGGAAGAAAATCCTTGATATTCCTTTCACTTTTCACAAAGGAATTTGCCAAATTTGCCAGGGCTACAAGTTGATTTAATCTAGAAACTTTTCCAAGGGAGCCGGTAAACTAAGGCAGGCAACAATTCCAGGTAGCGACCATCACCACAATACTTCCCTCCACGGGAAGGTTCTGTCATTCTCTGCTACGCAAAGTCATTTTACATTTACGTTACACATGTAGTGAAAGATGTGCATTCTTTATTCACACTAAAACTTGCAGCTGCCTCACTAGTATTTTCTCAGAAAGCACTTCTCTCCGCGATTGCAGAGGGAAACAGGACGGAGCAGCATCTTCCTCTTCCTCCTCTCCGCAGTAACAAGTGCGCGGAACCCTGTGAGAGTTTGGCTCATCGATGACAACAGCAAGTGCCTGGCAGCTCAGTGGTTAATGTGTTAGAGCAAGTAATAATAGAGTGGCTCAGGCTCCTGAGAAGGAGGCGGCATAACCGGGCTTAAGAGGGGGCCCCGTGCACCTTAAACGTAATGAAAAATGGCTTTCCTGCTGACAGGCTGACATTTCAATACAATGTCAACAACATGTAAAGCACCTTTGCTCCTGTATAACGGCATCCTTAATAAAGTTATTCACACCACAGACATTTATGACTAATGGGGTGCTGCCTGGTATAAATAAAACTCAAAAGACCCACTAAAAATACTTCTCTGGCAGCACTTGCCCCCTCTCTAAATTCATCTTGAAGCAAAGCTACTGTCAACCTTTTTCTCCCAGCTTTTCTGCCAGAAGACAAAACGGCTCTTTACATTTCAAATGCATGGCACTTGATAAAAGGAAACAAAAAGTTTTCTGCAAGCGTGCATGTATGTTTTCAGACATGACCCCAGCATCTTCCTAAGTTCCCATCACTGCTGAAATGCAGCCACCTCTGCGAGACAGACAACAGCAATGCCAACAGCCAGCTTGGTGATTTGGGCTCTGCTAGAAGCTGGAACAGATCAACTTAAATCTGCTTTCCCTCTCCCCAAAGGAGTGAAGCTCTGCCCAACCGGAAAATGCCAAGCGATGTTTGCCAACCACCACAGGCTCAAAGGCGAACGCTTGGACTTACGCCTGCCTGAAACACGAAAAAGGATTAACGTGTCCCAGGAAGGGGGTATGAACCCCTGGGAACCAGGTCAAAGCCAAGTTTCCCGCTCCAGGCCTCACCCTCTCTTAGAGGTACAAAAAAAACCTCACGAACACGGCAAAGCCGTGCTGCGCTTTCAAACAAAGACTCTGCTGGTGCCGTACACAATAGCTTCTGTGTGTCATCTGCTCCCTGCACGCTTCTGGGAAATTTTGCTCTGCGGTTCCCTGTAACTCTTCTGGAAGGCCAAGCTCCTACTCCGGACAGCTGCAAAGCTGTTCCTCTGAAGCTGCGTTTGTACAGCCGGGTCGTAGCAGCTCATTTCTCCTTCCTCGAACCTGGTCTCGAGTACCCCAAAGGACTTTCCAAGGTTTAAACTTTTGCTGGGAGATTCTCAGTCCCACTTAACAGGCAGCACGTTAAACAGGCCTACAGTGATTTTCCGGCACGGCACACTGGAGTAGACCCAAGGGCCCTAGCTCGCCGCGCCCCAAAGCTCTCCCTCCGCAGACGCGATCCCAGGTTTCGTGAGCCCCGGGTCTTAATCCACTCCTCGTTAGACCATCTACTCTTTCTTGTATCGTTTTATTTTTTTTTTTCCACTAGTTACAGCCCAGAAACAACCTCACCTTGGAGCTGGGCTCTTTGTTCCCCCGTGTAAGAACAACGGAC
>JAVKLA010000093.1:683971-704066 GCA_034782735.1 Sagittarius serpentarius
TTCCCCCCACCCCCCAGCACTGGAAGATCTCTGTTGCGCTGTCGATAAGAGCAGCCAGTGCTCTGAAATCCGCAGTTTTTCTGCTGTCTCTGCTGGCGGGAAGACTCCCTCTGCTGTTCTAAACCAGCAGAAGGCCCGGGGCTAAACCCCTCACGCCACCCCCAAAACTGGGAGCTGCACAGGATGTTTTCAAGTGGGTCAAGCTGGGACAGTCAGAGAAATGTCCCTGTAGTCGGTCCAGCTCAGAGAGCAGCTTCTGTCATCAGTGGGAAAAGCCAGAACTGGCTTCGGATCTTGAAAAGTGTTTTTTTTTTTTATTGGGATGAAGGACAATATTGTGCTTAATTACCAAAGGAACTGTCGAAGAATACAGACCGCAGGAAAAGAGGTAAGGGCTGATTTTAGTTTTCGGTTCCTATTCAAGCACATCTACAGGTTGCTGCTGATCCTTTGGTGTCACTTCAACACAGTTTAGTAATTCATTTACTTATAAAGTTTTTAGAGGCAACTCAGCAGACAAAACCCAGCGTTATCAGCACACAAGTGCCGACGGATCAGGAACGCTCTGACATCCCGGTCAGAGTCCAGCTGTCTGCTGGAGACAACCATAGTGTGACCAGAACCAAGAAAACCACATCGCAGGGCCGCACTTCGTTTTTCAGAGGGGAAAAACAACCCAGCCAAGCACTGGAACGATACTCCAGAGTACGGAATGACTCTTCATTCACTCCTGAAGATAAATTTTATTTCCAAGGCTCCCCTACGAAAAAAAACAGCACAAATAAAAGCATCAGGTAGGCTCCGTGCATATGCAGCACCCTAGTTATGAGATACAGTTGGTTACCACGTCAGGTCATGGGAGTCTGTCACATTCAGGTTATTTCCATATGCTTAGTAACATGTTATTTACTTTAACGTTGCTCCATAGATGTTTACAAGACCTTTTGCAGAGCACTGCAAGCTGACTTACCGCAACAAAACCATTCTGTATATATAACTGTACAAACCTGATGGCCGGGTCGATTAATAGATTTAGACAAAAGACATGACTTTACCTGAGCAAGACTGCTTTCCTCCCACAGGGTACCGGCTTAGTCCAACACTGAGCGTGACCAACCCATCTGGAGAACTACACTGTTGTATTCACATCCATAATGGCCACACACACATCACTTACAGCCCCTGACATTCCACTACAACGAATTACCACACTTTTAGCCTAGATGAACTTCCTGGCTGCTCTCTGTATTTTTCTGAGACAGGAAGGGAAGGTGGGCGAAAGAAAAAAGCTGGTCTAAGGGTACGCTGGGCTGTACTCTTCCACTCCAGCTGCTTAAATGAGCAGCTCCCAAGCAGCCGTGGAGAGCGGCTGTCGGTAGGAGGGCTCTGGACGGCAGGAAAGCGACCCCGCTCCGCAGCCCGACGCTCACCTCACGTGGAGAGCTTCACCTGGTCAGCGCAGAGCAGGAAGGCATTGACGTGGTCACTGCAGTTCACGACGGCGGCTTGGTTCTCCTTCAGGCACTGCTCAAAGGCGGCGAACGGCTCCGCGCAGTCCTGGCGGATCTGCCGCACGATCGGGCTGCAGAACAACACCGGGCCCTCAGCTCCCGGGAACGGCACGGTCCAACCGGCCTGAGATCCAACCCGGCAGGCCGAACCCGGCCCCAGCCCCGGCCCTGACCCCATCCCGCCCCCCCCGCACTCACTGAGCGGCAGCGCAGCGGGACATACTGAGGCGGAGACGGTGACAGTCGCGCTGCCAGGAGGCCGGGCTGGCGGCCACGCAGCGCCCGTACTGCTCCATCTCGCTACGGCAGTAACGTGCCGTAATCTCCAGGGCCGCCTGCCTGCGGGAAGACGGCAAAGTTAACACAGCGGGGGCAGCGCGGCCTAGTCCGGCCCGCTCCCCCCGCCAGCCCCTACTCACATGCCGCCGCTAAAGCACCGGGCGCTCCCGCCGCTGTGCGCATGCGCCGAGCCCTGGAGGGAGGGGGGGCAGCAGTGCGCAGACGCTGGCCCCTCCCCCATCCGCGGCTCGACGCATGCGCAGCTCCGGGGGGGCGTAGCTCATACTGGCCACTGCGCAGGCGCCGGATGCCCCGTGCGTGCCCCCCGCCGGAAGCGGAAGTAGGTCGTTTGCGGTTTCTCGGAAGATGGCGGTGGCCGGTCTGGCTCCCGGTCCCGCGGACGAGCTGGTCTCGTCGGTGACGCTTTACCGCCGGCGGCCGCGGTTGCTGCACGGCACCGTGTTGCCCTTCGTGGCGGGCCTCTACCCGGCCTGGTTGTGGCTGTGGGGACCGCGCGTGTGGGCAGCATGGGGGGCGGCGGCGGCGGTGGTGGCCGAGGAGGAGGGCCCGAGCCCGGGCCCGGGCCCCGCGGCCCCCGAGGCCGCCTTGCTGGCGCTCGCCGCCATCGGTGTCGTCCATCTGCTGACGGCGCTCTCGGGGCTGTGGTCGGTGCACGCTCACTGCGCCCTCACTTGCGTCCGGGTGAGTCCTGGGGCTGCCGGTGCCGCGGGGCCGGCCACGCTGGAGACCCCTCCGGAGCTGCTCCCGACCAGCGTGGGGAGGCTCCTGCCGCTCCCCGCGGGGTTTCCCGTCGTGCAGGGGTGGCTGAGTGTGCGGAGATGTTCGGTCTTTTGCGGGTGGGGGGGGCGGGGTAGAGGGGTGTATCTTGTTACGTGGCAGAGCCGCATCAGCCACGTAGGGAAGCTTTGTAGGCGCAGTAAGGGAGAGGGCGAGGGGCGTGAGGAGAGGCTTTGCACAGAAACGCTTCTCCCTTGAGCTGGGCTTGGGCAGCATGGCTGCATGCTGCCGGTGGGGGAAGGAGAGGTGCGTGCCTTTGGCAGGCCCCGGCGCGGTGTCGGGGAGTCCAGCGATCTGTGTCTGCACACAGGCAGCCTGGGAGGAGTTGAGCGTTCAGGGTGGGGGCCGACTGCCTTTGCTGGTGTCAGTTGTTCTGTCTTTTGATGAAGGACTAGCTGGTTCACATTTTTGCAGTCACTGTTGTAACCATGTCTTACTGGCAGCTACATATGTCTTGACTGCAAGTGAAGTACTGAATATCATTCATTTGGTGGCAGCGTACAATTTTGGGGTGGATTCGATTCTGACAACGCCTCCGCAAAAGCACCCGGCCGCAAAGAGCTCTTTTCTCCATGTGTCTTAATGCAATTTGGCAAGGATTCCTCCCAGCCCCTTGAAATTCAGGGTCTGTGATCGGCTTTACAGAGCATGTCTTGCTTGTGTTTCAGGAACCTTGTCCTAAGAAAGCCACATTGGCTAAAGTTGTGCCAACCCCCAATAACGGATCAGTAGAACTAGTGCCACTCCACAGAGACCAGGTAAGGATGCAGCTGTCAGGAGCAGAACTGACGTTGGTCGTGCGCCAGGGAGCTGCTGCGTCGTGCTACCTCAGCCTGCAGATTGTTAGTTTTTAACCTACGTAATTAGGGAAAAATCAGCTGCGGTCGGTCACAAGGGAGGATGTTAAAGGTCGTGTGGTGTTTCCTGGTGCATGTACTATAAGCAGTCGTACAATAACTAGAGATGTGAGGGACTGGGGTTTCTTTCCTTCTTCGGGCCAGATTACACGGGGAGTGTGGAGCCTTTGGTGTGTGTTCAACTGGTTGGTGTTTTTTTTTCCCCCCAACTCTCTGCAGGGTGAGGATGGGCAGGAGGCTCTTTCCTTTGAATTTCAGAAAATCAAATACTCGTATGAGATAAGTGGCAAGAAACAGTTTCTTCCTGTAGCTTTCCCTGTGGAACATCCCCTTTGTTACTACCAGAATGCCCGAGGCTATCAGGAGGACAAAGATATCCGAGCAGCTGAGAAGAAATACGGTACAAACAAGTAAGTTTTCCAGGCGCAGATCTCTCTTTGCCAAAGTATCCCAGTGTCAGGAACGGCGGAGTCAAACCACAGTTCTGGTCCTGGTTTTTCCATTTCGATTACTCCCGGCACTTGCTTCAGATTCCTTTAAGGACAGAGAACAGTGTTGGACCAAGGGGTTTTCTCCAGGGTGGGCTATAGATGTAAATTAATTGCATCTAACAAATTAACTGAATCAAAGTCATTGAAAATAGGGAGATTGTGGACATTCTGGAGTACAGCCTGGTCTGACACCGGAGGCTGCAGATGGCTTTTGGGTTGGGCTTTTGCTGAGAATCTGGAATGTTTAGGTTAATACGGATTCACTTCTTTCCCAGGGCTGAGATGGTGGTGCCGGAGTTCTTGGAACTCTTTAAAGAAAGAGCTACAGCTCCATTCTTCGTCTTTCAGGTACAATGAACAAACAAAAAGAGCTGTAAATACTTCTCCTGGCTAAAAAATGAGAGAATTCCATACAATCCTGGCTTGAGAGCCATAAATCAGCTGGCAGTTTTCTAAAATCAGGAGTAGATGCTGTTCTTACAGTGTAATATTGATTTTACTTCTGGGAGTGGCCCTGTTTCTCCCTAATGACTTACTGTGATTTTCTGTTTTTCTGGCTTGCTGTGATTAAATGTGTACCACGTTAGCTTAAAAAAAAAAAAATTTGTAGAACTTGAAGGCTTTTGTTTTCGAGGCGAGATTAGAGTAACTTCCATGTCCTCCCCACAGGTGTTCTGTGTGGGCTTGTGGTGCCTGGATGAATACTGGTATTACAGTGTTTTCACCCTCTCCATGTTGGTTGCGTTTGAAGCTTCTCTGGTCCAGCAGCAAATGAGGAACATGTCGGAGATTCGAAAAATGGGCAACAAGCCGTACATGATCCAGGTAACGGGAACCAGAGAAGATTGTGCATGAAATTTTTGATATAGTTGTCTTTTAGCTCACTTGCTGTTCCCTTTTCCCAGCCTTTTCCTCTGAACCTTTGCTGACGCATGCAGGGCTTCTCAAAGCGGGGTGTTTTTCCTACAGGTTTACAGAAACCGCAAGTGGCGCCCCATTTCCAGTGATGAGATTATTCCAGGGGACATCGTTTCCATTGGTAATGACTTGCACGATGGTTGTAATCAAAAGCTTGTTTAAAATCAGATTCTTTCCGGTCCGTTAAGTTGTGCAGTGAGTTGAATTAGGCATAAAAATCTAATGGTCTTGGTTGGGTGCTTTTGAGGACTTTGATTCGTAGGCGTCACAATTCAAGGGTCCAAGAGATTAATCCTTGGGCTGGATCCCTTGGATCTGTTAGCTGTCTCGAAGAAAGGTAAGTACCTAGATAAATCGTCCTCAGGTTCTTCAGCTTAGGATTGTGAAGATGAAGCATTCCCTTCCTCCTGACAGTATCTTCCTAGAATGGAAAGGGGACGGGCAGATCTCCCTCTTAACCCTGCTCTCCTGTTTAAGGTTGTATTACCCCGGGGCGTGGAGCCAGTCTTTGAAGCCTGAATGGCAGTGAGAACTAAGTGACTTGATTTTAAACTTTCCTGGTGTCAATAGAGACCTAAAAACCTTCAAACCCTTTTGGTTCTCAGCAGTGCTGAGTGGGTATGTGCTGTGCTAGACTTGGCAGCCCCTGGGAGGTTTGAAGCTTTAGGAATCTGTAGCTCAACTAAAGTGAAGGAGAGCTGTGCCCTGCCTAGCAAATAGTCAAATAATAGTCGCTTCTGCCTTTGAGCTTCTTCTCAGTTTTAACATATTAATTGCAGGCCGATCTCCTCATGAAAATCTAGTGCCGTGTGATGTGCTGCTGTTACGTGGAAGGTGTATTGTGGACGAAGCCATGCTGACGGGAGAGTCTGTGCCACAGATGAAGGTCTGTGTGAAGCGTCCGCTGTGCTGTCCCTTTGTTACAACCTGGAAAAGTAAAAACACTCAAGCCACCGCAGCATTTGCGAGTGCAAATTAATCTCTTTATGTGAATGCTGGCCCAGGCAACCTGGTCTGTTTGTTGTCAGCTCCCTATCAGTGATTGATGGTCTCTGGTAAATGAGAAACAGAAATGTCTGTTTTGTCTGGCAATGTCTCCAGCCTTTGGGTCTGAACTCCGTCGTGTGGGCATGGCATCGCCCTCCTACTCATTCCCCAGTCTGGATTCCTTTGGCTGGGTGGAGGTGGGAGGAGGAACAAGTGTAAAGCACTTCAAAACCCTGAATATTCCTTCTTTTTGTGCCAGTCGGTGACTTAAAAATGATAAAGTAATGCTTGCAGAGCCTCCCTTGCTGAATTCAGCGTGCCAAGGGTGAACTAGTCCCCCGAAACCAGAATTTCCACAGGTGCCAGGCTCTAAACCCAGACCAATCAGGAGCTGAATGGCGTGTTAAGGTCTAGATTCAGTTCAGGCAACCTTTGGCGGAATTGAAACTGAGGACGTCTTGTGGGATAAGAACAGGAAGGAACGCTTGACATTTACGTGTTGATAGCTGTGAATCCGAGACTTGAACGTTGTTCTGCAGGAGCCCGTGGAGGATCTCAGTCCAGAGCACGTCTTGGACATGCAGACAGATTCCCGGTTACACATCATATTTGGGGGAACAAAAGTGGTGCAGCACATCCCGCCCCAGAAAGCCAGCACAGGACTGAAACGTATGTTACCTGCCCAAATTCCCTCGGAGAGGGCATGTCACGCGCTCACAGATTTATTTCAAATGGCTTGATCCAACTTTTGGAGGATGTCATTGAGTCATTCTCCTTGGCCCTGCGCTAGCAGTTTACTGTGATATTCTGTTGAAGTTGACTACGTCCCCCTGTAAGGGAGAGGAGGGTGTAGCCTCAAGCATATTCTGTCTGTGATAAGCCTGTAAAGGATTTCCAGTAAGCTTACTGTCTTCATTCCTGCTCCTGTTCCAGCTGTCGATAATGGGTGTGTGGCATATGCTCTGAGGACCGGCTTCAACACATCTCAGGTAAGATATGAACGTGCCTTCTCACCTCTGTCTGGTCGATGATGTTGGTTGTGTCGTTCAGCGCTTCACTGTCAGGAAATCCTTACGAAGTACAGCAGTGGGAAAATATAAATCCGGGCATTAAAATTACTTTTTTGTTTGGAAGAGGAATAAATAAGGTTGGTCTCTTCTCTGACTGTCAAGTGAGGAGTCTGATGTTTGATGCAGAAGCCTGGGAGTCAGGATTCAGGGTTCCTGTTGTGACTGGTCGCACTCTGTGTGTACTACAGCTCCTGGCTGTCCCTGTTTCCCTAATGATAATTGTTGGGAAAGGGCATCTGAGTGCGTTTGTAGAGACTGGAGGTGTGAACGTGAGTTTTTTCAATTGAAAATTGAAGACTGCTTCAAAGAAATCATCAACTTAAGTGACTTAGGACCAGGTTTGGGTTTTTTAACAGATTAATTACAGAAATGGGAATAAGTTTCAGGCTCTGGCACTGAAACACCAGAGTGTAATTTTAAAATTGGTTTTCGTGCGTATTTTTAACAAACTGCTGCATGCTGCAGAGATAGCTTCTTGCACTGAAGGCTGTTCTTCTCAGGGGAAATTGCTACGTACAATCCTCTTTGGGGTGAAGAGAGTGACAGCCAATAACTTAGAGACCTTCATTTTCATCCTGTTCCTGCTGGTCTTTGCCGTTGCTGCTGCAGCATACGTCTGGATTGAAGGTGAGATTTCTTCTTGCCTCTTTCCAGGTCTCTACACAGGACTTGTACCAAAGCTTGTGGGAAGGACAGTTGACGTAATTTCAGAGAGTTACAATAGCTGGGTTGGGCTGCGCCAGTGTTTCAGTGTAGGGGCCCACACTGCATTCTGGATGCTTTTCTTGCCCTCCCACAGCCCTTCCTAGGTAGGTGAGCTTCTTTGTGGTACTCATCTTAGCTCTGTGGGGCACACAGTCTGAGGATGAGGCGGTATACAGGTGTCCCGTCTCATTCCGTAGGCACCAAGGATCCTAGCAGGAACCGTTACAAGCTCTTCCTGGAGTGCACTTTAATACTGACTTCGGTCGTTCCACCTGAACTTCCCATTGAGCTCTCTCTGGCTGTCAACACCTCCCTCATCGCCTTGGCCAAGCTCTGTAGGTACCAAGCCTAAACACAGAAACAAAAATACAAAAACAGGACTGCTTTCTTGCGCGTCTGGAGCTGTGGGAACGTTGGTGAGGAAACGAGTGTGAAATTACTGTAATGTCCTCGGTTTCTATACAGTGACAGTACAGGGTTTGGAGCTGGTGTATGTGAGGGGGTTTAAACCCCAAAGAACTTTGGAGTTGTGTGCTTCGAAGTGGGTCCTAAATCAAGTGTAGGAGGGAACTGCTTCCTCAGCACTCCTGTTCCCATACATGGAGCAGGGAGGTCAATGACTTCTGCGTTGGACTTAAGTCACTGCTATAGCTTGGTGTCTGTTCCGGTTTCAAATGCCACAAAAATTCAGAATGGGGAGTTTTGGATTCATTTACTGTATCAGAGCACTGTGTTGATAGCTCCTGTCTTGCGATTAAAGCCATGGAGCATCCTGTCCTGGCTTTGTCGTAGCTGATCTCTCACAGAATTTCCTCTCCTCTCTTCTAGACGTGTACTGTACAGAGCCCTTCCGCATCCCCTTTGCAGGCAAAGTTCAAGTTTGCTGTTTCGACAAAACTGGCACATTAACCAGTGATCACCTCATAGTGAGAGGAGTAGCTGGGCTCCGGTAGGTCCTGGGTGATTTTCATTAGATGATTTGCTGCGGTCTGGGCTTTGGGCACTGTGGGAGCTCCTCGGGCACAAGCGCGGTCACATTCCAGTGAGGAAGAGAAGACAGAAGAGGGATTCAGGGAGTGAAAGAAGTGGATTGAACTGGAAGGAGAGAGGGTTGTTGGTCTCTGGCAACAACACTTACAGGCTCAGGACTTGTGAATTTAATCGTCTTGGGGGACTTCTTGCACAAGGCTTTTCTGTAACGGGGATCTTTGCTGCTTCTCTGTGCAGTAGCATCCTGCCTTCTCATTCCACTGCCGTAATGGAGCGTGCTTGAAGGCTGGATGCCACAGCAGAGGGACGTCTCGGCCCTTTGATTCTACAGTTACTTAAATGTGTTAGTTCAGGCCTCTGCTTCGACTGTTCTGCTTGAATCGAGTTTGCTTTGGCGGACTGGCAAAAATTATGGGCTTTGGCACTGTTTGCAGTTGAGACAGCGCCAGATTTTCTGTGGCTTTGATCTCACCATGAGAAGCTCCGCTGTTTACTGTATTAGAGTAGGAGTTTTTGGCTGGGAAAAATTCCAGAATTTGTCTGAGATAATGTGAATGGGTCTGTTAACATGGGCAGTCTTTTTTATGCTGCAGGGATGGGAAGGAAGTGACACCAGTATCTGACATTCCTGTAGAAACCCACCGAGCGATTGCTACTTGCCACTCACTTGTACAGTTGGATGATGGGACACTGGTGGGAGATCCGTTAGAGAAGGCAATGTTGATGGCTGTGGACTGGACCCTGACCAAAGGTAAAACCTGATTCCAGCTCCTCCCTGGTTGATACCTGAACCCTGCTACGTATGCTGTGGGTTGTGGGGTGGGTTTTTTGGGGGAGGTGACGATGATAACACCGTTCTTGTCAGTTCTGAGCGTGATATTATCATCTAGTCTACGGAGATTTCCTATGCCTCATGCCGGCTTTCTGCACAGAGTGAATTCCTTCTGGTATGATCCCAGGAACTGGGTTGGGGCAGTGGAAATGCTTGCGCACTGCATGTCTGAGGGACAACAAATAGTAGAAGTCTGTTCTCAGGACTGCAGATACTGCGTTCTGCAACTGGCATGCTCAGGTTGGTGTCTTTCAGCTCTGATTGTGCAGACTCACTAAAATCACTTGCACAGATCGCAGTAGTGAAAACATGACAGTGTGGGTTTCAGCGTGGTCTGCGGGCAGTCTCTCTGGAGGCTTTCTGCTCTGCTTCCTCTGGTAGCTAAAGCAGAAATCTTCCAGAAATACTGTATACCTACCCCACTGAAACCCATGCTGTTGTGGTTTTTGCTTCTGGTTTTTTATCTGCTACAAGTGCACCTTCAGCCTGCTGTGTAGCTGTTCACACCGACGCACGCAGGCGTTCTGATCGGTTCCATCCCTTAGTTGTTGGCACGAGAATTTCCAGCTCTCTGTGCTTGCATCTAAAGAGAGGAAATTCTTATTATCTCCATGACCTATGGGTTCCTTTGGGACCCAAAGGGAGGGATGTTGCTTTTGATACCGAGAAACCTTTCAGGATTTCCTGATCTGTTTGTTTCCAGATGAGAAAGTTTTCCCCAGAAGTATTAAAACTCAGGGACTGAAAATTCACCAGCGCTTTCATTTTGCCAGTGCCCTGAAAAGAATGTCTGTCTTGGCGTCGTACGAGAAGATCGGCTCGACTGATCTCTGTTACATTGCAGCTGTGAAAGGGGCCCCAGAGACGCTGCACAAAATGGTGAGCGCATCTCTCTAGGAGAGGAAGGGCCTTCTCTAGCACCTGTGCTCGTCCCCTTACACTTCTGCTTGTCCCTGCCCGGTCTGGAACGTGAGTGACATAAGGATTTCATCCTGCAAAAGAGCACAGAGAACCTGTGCCTGAAAATAAACTCCGCTGGGGAGTTTCAGTCTAATCCCAGTGAGATCTGAATATCTTAACCATATGTGTTCCTGGCCCTGTAGCTTTTGCTGACAGCAGAGGGCTAAATCTGGGGGAATCTCCTCTTTTGTCCTTGACGGTGAGAGACCCTGCCAAAGGTGCCTCTTTTTTCCCTCGCTCCATATTTAATCTGAAATGCTGGAATGTGCTACTGAATCGTCTTTGGAACTCTGTTAATATGATGCTTTTCCCCGCACCTTCTCTAGTTGTCTCAGTGCCCAAGCAACTATCATGCTGTCCACACGGGAATTTCACATGAGGGGGCAAGAGTGCTGGCCCTTGGCTACAAAGAACTGGGGCACCTCACTCACCAGCAGGTATATCTGTTTGTTTAAGCCTTGGAATCGAGCTCCTGTTAAAGGAAGCAGAGATGATGTGAGCAGGGCTGGGAAAGAAGAGGGGGGTTCTCTTTCGGGATGTGGTTGCCCAAAGCTGCTCTAACCAGGTTTCTTTTACGATCTGGATCTTCTGGGAAGATAGCAGCCTCTGCATTGTGCTCCCAGCTTTGAATTCCTGTGGGTTATCGATCAATACTTCTGTTTCCCTGTTCGTAAAGCGGGGTCAATTCTTTCCTTGTAACAACTGGACAGGCTTACCACTGAACTTCTTAGCTGTGAACCTGGTTTTATGTGGGGACGGGCACGTGTAACTGTTTCCAGGGCTGTCTCTGTGGAGCTTTGTGCCAAAGAAGCCTTTCTTCTAGAGCAGCTGGGGACAGTCCAGGGTTGCTCTGTGCATCTCAGAGCGCTAGTTGTGTTTCTGATGGTGCTTTGATTGCAAGGAAGCAGCCATTGGAAAACAAGATTGCTGCTACAAAGCAGCTCAGCTTGCTGATTTGCTTTGGCAGGTGCGAGAGATGAAGCGCGAAGCTTTGGAGTGTGATCTTAGGTTTGTTGGATTCATTGTGGTTTCCTGTCCTCTCAAAGCTGACTCCAAATCCGTCATCAGGGAGATCCAGAATGCATCACACCACGTAAGCGTCAGCAGCATCCTAGCCTTACTGGTAGCCATGGTGTTTGGGCTGTGGAATTTCAGCACAAGAAGCCTTTGTGCAGCAAGGGCAAAGGCTTCCCCATGGTGAAGGCAGGGAGACCTTGTGGATATGATGGGTTTTTTTGTGGTGGGATTTGCCCTGGCCCAGAGAGAAAGCTTTCTGCAGAGCGCTGCACAGAGCTACATCTCGTACGGAATGTCACCAGCATCTAAGCTAGGCACAGCCCTTCAGCATAAAGGAGACTGGCTGTGAAGTGCCGCTTGCCTACCCAGAACTGATTTTTTTGACCCCTCTCGCTTTCCCCTCAGGTAGTGATGATAACAGGAGATAATCCTCTCACTGCTTGCCATGTGGCCCGGGAGCTGCACTTCCTCCAGAGGCAGCACACCCTCATTCTGCAGCCTCCTGTGAGCAAAGGTAACCGATCCCTCGCAGGAAACTGTTCTGCGTTTTGGAAGACAACAGCCACAGCGCTGCTGGGGCGTTGTATCAGAGTTAGCCATGTGCTGTTAGCACTGCTGCTCGATGCTGATAATGGAAATGACTCGCTTCCCGGAAGCCTAGCTAACCCTCTGTCCTTTGCCCCTCTCTTTTGTGGCTTGGAGTACTATGCAAGCTGCGTACCTTCCTCTGCCAGCTCCGAAACCAAGCCACCTGAGCACCCAAGTAACAAAAATAAGGGCAGCTTGAAGGCCTCCTTGCTGTGCAGGTTCAGAGGCCATGCAGGGAAGCCGAGAGCCATCTCACTGACTGCAGGGAAGGGGAGTCCACGTAAAGACTGTGCCTAGATGGGAGGTGGGCACGTCACTGTCCTGAGAAGTGGAGGGCCTCGTGTCCATAACGCCGAGGGGCTGTGAACACCAGGGTCAGCGTCTGTAGGGTGGCTGGGAGCGCTTCTCACAGCCAGGCACCTCAGGCACGCTCACGTCAAGCTCGTGCTTCTCTTTCCAGGCTCCAGCTGGCAGTGGCAGTCCATCGATGGTGCTGTCGTGCTCCCAGTCCTGCCAACCTCCTTGCGAGAGCTGACACAGCAATACGACCTCTGTGTAACTGGGGAAGGTCTCTCTCACCTACAGTCTGTGAACAGGCAGCAGCTGCTGAAACTCATACCCCACATCCAGGTGTTTGCCAGAGTGGTGCCAAAGCAGAAGGTGAGAGACTTCAGCTGCTGGTAAAACCCAGTTTTAGCAGGGCTCACGTGCTGCCTGGGAGCCACGTAGATACTAGCACATGATTAACGCTAACGCTGTTTACAGCAAATGAGCGTAACCTCTCCTGATACCCAAGTCAGCAGGCAGCAAGGACCAGAGCTCAGGATGTGCCACGTTGTTATCCTGAAGAGTGCTGAGCCCCTTGGCCCATTCTAGCTCTGCATTCCTATAACAGATCCTGAAGATGAAGCTTTTGGAGTCTGGGTGTGAGGCCAGCGAGTTCCTGCAGAACAGAAGCACTTGGCCGAGACATGTAACCCAGCGCAGATGGCAGCGTATCGGAACGCGCAGGCTGCCAGTTCTCACTGTGCCTTTCTTTTCGCAGGAGTTTGTAATCACTACTTTGAAGAGCCTGGGCTATGTCACGCTGATGTGTGGGGATGGGACCAACGACGTTGGAGCTCTGAAACATGCTGATGTGGGTGAGTCCGCCTGCAGGACTCTTGTGTGTGCCCCTGTCTGAGGTTGGCTAGCGTTCCTAAACACACCACCAGCGTTTCTTTGGTGTTTTGAGGGCTGGGATCAATCTGACCAACGTCATTTGGTGGCACTAGATGATCTTTGAGGTCCCTTCTAACCCAAGCCATTCTATGATTCTATAAACTAACATAAAGAAGGAGGATCTCTGTGCTGGTGGAATACCCGCTGTGTGCGCAGCAGCAGGCAATGGGAATTAGCTGCAAACGCATTTTCCTGGAAGAAAGATTCTTCCTATTGTGGTTTTTTTTTTTTTTTTTTTTTCCCCCTAAGCTTTGGTTCAGGAAGTGTAACATGTCTGAAGTCCCTGTGTAACTAGCCTGCCCACCTGACTCCAGGTGTAAATAGCAGTTGGGATCCCTACCTGGTGAAAAAGCTCTGCCAGGAAAGGGATTACAGCCCTTTTTCGCTGCAGCTGATGTTTTTACACTCTTACAGGAGTGGCACTGCTGGCAAATGCTCCTGAGAGACTGCCCGAACGGAAGAAGAGAACTCGAGATGGACCCAGTGACGGGAGGCCTGCCCTGCCGTCCATGGGGAGCGGGACTGTGAAGCCCACCTCCCGTGGTGCCAAGCACAGAGTCATGTCCCAGAGAGAGGAACAGCTGGCCGTCCAGAGGGTTAGTAACTGGATGTTTAAAAGCCTGTTAACTTACCCTTGCTCTTCATCCCTCCTCTGGTTTACCGCTAATTCATGAGAACTGGAAATGGCAGGATGTACTGGGAAAAGACCAGCTTTTTTGTTTCTCGCCCTGAAATAGCAGAACGGATTTGGGCAGAGAAGGTGCTGCTTTTCCAGCCAGCCGTCAAGCTAATGCTGCAAGCATGGAGGCTTCTCAGCCTCCCCTTGGAACGGGGGTGTGGGACAGGATCACTTTTGATCCAGGTTGCGATAACGAGGTGTGCTGTTGTGTCTTTCTCCTGTTCGCCTGCAGGAGCGGATCAGTCAGGTCCTGAAGGATTTGGAAGAGGAGCGTGTACCAGTCGTGAAGCTGGGCGATGCCAGCATTGCAGCCCCCTTTACCTCCAAGCTCTCTTCCATTCAGTGCAGTAAGTGCATGGTGGGAGCTGAACGGTTGGTGTGCATCTCCGTGTGTCCGGTGTCCCCGAGGGGAGCAAGTCTAGATTTGAAAGAAGCCAAGATAGAGGGCGTGGGGTGGTGAGAAATGCCCCCAAACCCTCGGCTTTGCCAGCTTTTTGTGTGGAGCAAGCCTGTAGGGGTTTCTAGGATGGGGACGCAAACAGTGAGGGGTTAGCTTCCCTCTGTACTGCTTCAGAAAAGGAGAGGCCTGAGGGACAAAGCCCCAGAACCTGTTTTGTTTCCAAACGCTGCTTCCTCTTGCTCCTTAGTCTGCCACGTGATCAAGCAAGGTCGTTGCACGCTAGTGACAACACTCCAAATGTTCAAGATCCTTGCCCTGAACGCCCTGATCCTTGCTTACAGCCAGAGCGTCCTCTACTTGGAAGGGGTGAAGTTCAGTGATTTTCAGGCAACGCTGCAGGGTCTGCTGTTGGCTGGCTGCTTCCTTTTCATCTCCAGGTCGAAGGTAAGGGGAGGGAGGTGCGTTGGGACAGTGGCTGGCCGATGTCAGTCCTGTCAGGATTACTGAAGGAATGCCTCTCTCCAAAAAAAGCCGTTTGGTTTAATAAGTTAACAGTCCAGTGGAGGGGTTGGGTTTTTTTTTGTTCCCCTGGGTTTGGGAGGCTCCTGAGGCCAGCGCTTGCTTAAGGGAGCATCTTGTGATTGCAGGCAGCAGCTTTGTTCAGGTTACAGGAGGAGCAGGTGGAAGAGGTGGGAAGGGTAATGCAGATAAATGGTTCAGCTGAGGCTGTTACTTGCACCAGCTAAGCCGTGGGTCTCACGTACGCGTGAAGGGAAATTCTCGCAGGCATTTCCTGAGAAACACAAATGTTAGTTGGATTTTGCTGGAAAACTGCCTAGAGATGGTCAAAACCGTTCCAGTCAACCCTGCTTGCTTTTCTCTCCCAGCCTTTGAAGACACTTTCCAAGGAGCGCCCGCTGCCAAACATCTTTAACCTTTACACGGTCCTGACAGTGCTGCTGCAGTTCCTCGTGCATTTCCTCAGCCTCGTTTACCTGTACCGCGGTGCCCAGGCACGCAGCGATTCCAAGTAAGTGTCTCTTCCTCCGACGCTGGAATGTTTTCTCCCAATTGCTGCTAAGCAGGAGGGTGGAGAGAGGCCTCCCTCACCACACTGCTCTTTCTGGAAATGCTTTGTCAAGCACGCCAAGCCTTAGGAGTTTAATGTGTTAGACACGTCCAGAAAAAGCATTTTTGAGTTGTTCATCGAGTGCATCGGCAGGCAGCTCAGCACGGCAGGGATGTGATGGAACTGGTGGGAATATGTGGTCTGTGGTACGTTGCAGTTCCAATGTCTACTGTTCCCGCATGGATTGGGAAAGGGACACAGAAATAACACTAATGAGGTGGGTTACTGGAAAGCTTAGCAAGAAAAACACACAACAAACCTGATTTTTTTTTTTTTTTTTTCCCCACTTGATTTTTATCTTGTGAAAAAGAACCCAAGGATTGCCTGTGCTCGCAGCAGCTGCAGCTCTGCTCTCACCCGTGCAAGCACGCTTGGGGCAGAGGCGGGGCTGCTGCTGATGGGAGCCGCCAAACTGTTGCCCAGCAAAACTTGCACGTCGTTTAAATAAACCGGTGATTCTGAGTCTGGTCCACTGATCTCCAGCTTTGTTCCCTTTTAGACAGGAGGAGTTTGTGGATCTGTACAAGGAGTTTGAGCCCAGCCTCGTGAACAGCACTGTCTACATCATGTCGATGGCAATGCAGATGGCCACGTTTGCGATCAACTACAAGGCAAGCCGTGTTTTAAGTCGCATCTCCACCAGCACCAGAGAAGCGATTTTGTAATTAAGGTGCAATAATACCAAACAATGTTCTTCTCTAATCACAAACTACGTTTTGTCAGTGCTCTGCGGGGGAACAACTCCCTCTTTTTGCACTAAGCTGGAACGAGTCAAGTGTCCCAAACTGTGTCACGAATTGCTCCACGTCCCCTCCTTGGAACGAGTAGAGCCTCACCTCTGCTCACAGTTTCTCCCTGCTGTGTTTCAGGGCCATCCTTTCATGGAGAGCCTCCAGGAGAACAAGCCTTTACTGTGGAGCATCGTCCTTTCAGGGCTTGCCATCGTGGGCCTTCTCACAGGCTCCTCGCCAGAATTCAGTGAACAGTTTGGCTTGGTAGAAATCCCTACGGAGGTGAGCAGGCAGCGTTTCTCTGCGCCTACCGCATTTCACCTGCGGTTTCCCGTGGGAGAAGAGGTCTGAGCCTGTCTTCAGGAACGCTGGAGGAATCTTAAGGTTTTTAGCAGAATGTCAGGCAGACAATAGCTCACAGGCGCACTGACTACCTAAGTGAGAGGATGTGGTAGCAATCCAGCTGAAGCATTGGGGATTTTTTTTACAGCTTGCTGTCAGATTTTTTACAGCTTAGTGACTTACAGCATGCTGTGCAAGCAAGAAGTACAGGCTCTAGCTCCGCAGTTGGTGCAGAGGCCAACGGTGCCTCCTGGGGCAGAGGCTTTCTTCTGCGGGGACAGAGCAGCTGAAGAGAGGGACTAACGGGGTGTGTTTGTTTTCCTAGTTCAAGATTGTGATCACGGAAGTGTTGCTGGCCGATTTCTTCCTCGCCTTGCTAGTGGACCGAATTCTGCAGTTTCTGCTGGGGAGCGCAAAACTTAAAGTGCCTTCCTGAAACGGATTCCGAGGTCCTCGCCCCCAGCAGCGCCACACGAAGGACAGCACCCAGGGCCGAGTTTCGCCATCACGAGAAGAATCACCCTTAATTCTTTTGACAATAACTGATCCTGTTCAGAAACAGGCGTGGGGAAGCTTTCTTCCAAATCATGCGGACACCACCTCTGTGAAACAAGACCTGACTTTTTAATGTTTGCAGGACGTACCACCAACTGTCGGGAGTTTTGTACTGCCCTAAAGTTTAAGGAAACATTTACAGAATTTGGTAACTAAAATCAGAATCGATGTATTTTGAAACACGTTTGGAATTTCCTTTGTGGGGCTGAAAGCTTTGTGGTGTTTTTAATAGACCGTGAGACCGAGGGCAGGTGTAAGAACAGCGACAAACTAAAGGTGAAGCCGAGGGCAAGGAGTTCTTACACAACACCCGTGCAAGAGGTAATGTTTGCAATAAAGAGTTGTAGCATTGACAATGCGTAGGAGAACAAACACTGCCAAGCACTTCTATACATTATGCTGCTGTACGTGCCAACGCCGAAGCCCTGTATTTCAAAACCATTACAAAAATGTTTTGGCAGGTGAGAAGAGAAACACGTTTATTTTTCTCCCTAAGCAATTCCTGTAATCGGGTATCGACTGCTTTTCTTCAGGGACCCTGAAATTTAAATCTGAGAGAGGGAGGAGCTCAGCCCAGCCGGATGTTTGGCGGCAGTTTACATCCTCGAGGTAGACTCCGGTGCTAACAAATGCTGGGTGGGAGCCTGGCAGCGGCCGTCCTTTCGACTACAAAAGTGTAATTGTACTGAAAACAAACAAACAAAAAAATCGGTCAGGACAAGAGACTGGTATTTGAGAAATTCGGAATACGACTGCTATCCACCCCAAAAGAGGGGCATGACCAAAGCAGCCCGCTTACCTCTTTCTCGATATCGGCAAGTGACTTAACATTCAGGTCTGCAAGGATAGCCTAAAAAAAGACATAAAATATTTCTAATTAAGACTAGTTAGGAGGTAGGACTGAGAACAGCAGCTTAAGGGAAGACTCACGTTACTGCCAGAACTGAGCTTGCTTTCGAATTTGGGGTGCAGTGTGAAGGGCACTCCGTCCATAGCTGGGAAGAGAAGTGAGAGATGCTTTAGGAACGTCCCAGGAGCTGCTCTCAAAACGCACAATTACTTAATTGCCGCATAAAGCAGATGAGCAGAAGGGGACACCTTAGCACCCAGAGAAGAGTTTGAGTGAGATGTTGGTGACATCTTTTAATTCAAGCCAGGAATAACTTTCAGGAAGGGATAAGGCTTTAAGAAAACCTTCTAAAAATCTAGCTCGATTCCAGTCTTTAAAGGGAACTGTGCAGAAACAGTTGTGTACGAACCAACCCTCAGCCTGTATTTTGATTTTAAAGTACTCCTTAAATACGGATATGTGTGCTTTATGCGGCTTCCTCATTTGATTTCAGACAAAGAAACGCTTTACCTGAGAGGCCGTAGATGCTGGAGGTGTCGTACAGAGATTCGTGCTGAGAAGCGCGTTTGAGGCTGCATCGAGCCACGGGTGACCTGTAGCAGATCAGAATAATTAATGCCTGGAGGGGAGATGCTGGGGCGTCGGCGCACAGCAGGTAACGAGCCCCAGACCAGGGCCATGGGAACAGCGAGGTGGCACCAGCAGCCGCAGGATTTATTCCCAGTCTTGAACTGGTCCAGGTAAGATGGGGGCGGGGGGAAAACAAGTGCGTCCGTACTTCTGGTCCACGTCGGGGGGCTGGAGCGAGAGCTGCTTCAGGCCCGTGCTGATCGGCTGCGGCTTGGGGCTGGACTTCAACACCGGCCCTTTCTTACACCAGATGGCAAAACTACCGATTTCCCTAGGGAAGGAAAAAAAAAAATAAATACAAATACCCCCGTGGCCACTTTGCCTGGGGGGGTGCGGGGGTCCCCCCTACCCTATTTTCATGTAGTGGGGGAGGGCTCTGCTCTTGGAGCTCAGCTTGAGGTCGAAGACGGCCGTCTCGGCGGCGGCCGGCGGCAGCAGCTTCACGTACACCCGCTTCTTGCGGGAGCCGCCGGTCCCTGGGGCGGGGGAGGAGGTGACAGGACCGGGGGGGCGGCGGGGGCGGGGCACGGGGGAGCGGGCCCCGCCGCTACAGCCCCCGGCCTGCCCCGGGGGCGGTGGCACTTACGAGGCTCCGGGAACTCGGGGACGCGGCTGTAGCCGGCGGGCTGCGGGCTCCGGTCGCTCAGCACCTGCACGTCGGTCACCACCGGCCCGGGAGCCGCCTGGACGGGACGGGACGGGACCTCGGCACCGGCCCGGGCCCAGACGCGTCCCCCCGGCCCGCCGCCCCACCCGCCCGCCGCCGCCGCCGCACCTGGGCTCCGCCGGTGCTGACGCAGAGGTACCCGCCGCCCTTCTGCCCGAAGCCCTTGCCCAGGTTGGCCGCCGCGCCCTCCACGGTAACGGTGATCTGCGGGCACGGGGAGCGTCAGGGCGCCGTGGAAACGGGCGGCGGTTGTCGCCGTCCCCCGCCCCCGGCGCCTACCACGGTCCAGCCGGCGGGGGCCGCCTCGGGCGCAGCGGCCCAGGCCACGCCGGTGAGCGGGGTCTCCGCCGCCATAGCCATAGCCGCCGCTTCCGCCCCGGGGGTGGGGGAAGCTCCGCCCCCTCTCCGCTCCTGAGCAACCGTAAGGCGGCGCACGTTTGACACCTACGGCGATTGGCTGGCGCGATCTGAGCGACGTACGTTTAACCACTAAACGGCAACGGACGCCCGGAGGGCCTTCAAAGGCGGAAGCGCGGCGGCACCGGGCTCCCCCCCGCCTTTATTGACGGCGGCACCGAGAGCGCGGCCCGCAGCCCCCCCCGCCCCCCCTCAGCCCTTCGGTGGCGGCGGGGCAGCGATCAGCTTGCGCACGGGGGAGTTCTCCAGCTGCCGGAAGGTCCTCGCGGCTGGAACGGGAAGGAGACACGCTCGTTAACCCCCGTTAACGACCCCCACGGAGGCTCCCGTCCACCCCCCCCCCACCCCGAGGGCCTCCCGCTTACCGAGCTGCTCCGAGAGGCAGCGGAGGTACTGCTGGCTGTCCTCGCTGAAGGCCTGCAGCAGCTGTGCCGCCTGCTGTAGCTCGTCGAGCTGCAAACCCAAAAGTGC
>JAVKLA010000093.1:722866-780100 GCA_034782735.1 Sagittarius serpentarius
GCCGCCGCCAGGCCCGCCCCGCCCCGCGCGCCGCGACGTGCCCCGCCCCCGACAGGCCACACCCCGCCGCCGCCAGAGCACGCTGGGGGCGGGGCCGCCGAGAACCCCGCGCTGGGTCCCAGCGCCTCCCGCCCTCTTCCCAGTTGCTGCCCCGCGGTTCCCCGGGCGCCACCGGCGGCCCCGTCCGCTCCGTTTACCGCCTGAGGTTCCCGAGAAGCCGACGGGATCAAATCCACTCTGTAACGTCAGCGCGGCAATCGGCCATTTCATAAAACTATATTCAGATCAGCTTCGGGGTTCACCGCCTAATTGACCTCTGATTTGTCTAGGCAGACAATAAACATTCTTAACACGCTTGTATGCATTTAAATGCGGTGCAAGGATTCTGTTCTTTGCCCAGCCGCCATCGTTTTCGCATGTACCTGATGTCGGGCCAAGCATCGAACAAACACAGTACTTCGTCTCAATTCTCTGCATTTTACACTCAAAGAGAGCAAAATCATTCAGATCAGCGCTCGTGGAGTTTCATTAGTAAGAAACACAACTGAAGGAAGAATTAGACTATATAGTTCTTTGTTGCTAATACTGTTCACATTTTTGAGTAACCTGAGGAAACCGTCACCTCTAAACCAATTTATTCTGCTCAGTCACCACTAAACTACTGATCTTCTGAAACACCAACACCACAAGTACCAAACAGCGCCATAATTGCCTTCTTCCATCGGCAGGCTGCACAGGCTCCAACCCGGACTCGGGTCGTATTCACTCACTGCTTTGTCACCTTGGGAAGACGCCTTAAGGTGACCATGCGTGACTCTGAGCGTGCAGAGGCTTCAACAGCAAAATGTACAGCTGCTGTACATCTCATGTATTTGCAGCTGAATAAGGTTTGCGGGTACAAAGCAGTGCAGAAAAAGTTACTTCTTATAGGGGGTCACCCAGACAGCTTTATGCGAAGTTTGGGTATCTTCCCTAAGCTGCTACTTTAAAGTTATAGCCCCACAGCTAGACCTAGGGATGCATAAAAATAGAAGCTGAAAAAGGAGAAAACCTCAAATTTAGGTTGGGTAGTTCCACGCTTCTGTGCAAGCACAGAGCTGACTGCAGTAATCGTTGTTCTTCACCTCTTTCAGCATTTTATCTTCCAATAGTGTAACGTGCTTACAGGATTTACGTCCTTTTACAGCTGCATTTCAAGTAGAAGCATCTTCCAGCCCAGTGCTTGAACGTTCACCTCGTGGGCAAGGGTAATTTAACATTCAGTGCTGTAGTTTCAGTGCTGTTTAAAATAACAGTATCAATTCTGCAAATATGAAATGTTGCATTCATCCTCCAAGGCAGGCCTAAGACATTCATCTTCTGCTTCAGAACACAAAATCCAGGTTCGACCGCTCTCTCAGACGCCTGGTGGCCAGGTCTCGGTGTCAGCCAGGCACGTCAGCATCTCCAGCTGCTCAGCAAAGTCTTTGTAAAGAAAACATTCTCTCCTAGAGGACATGATGAACGATGTAAGTGCTGCAAACTGACCCGGAGCTTCCCCCTCTGGGGATGTTCCCCGTGGAGCGAGTGCAGCGTATGAGCACTAGCTGGGCTGAAGTAGCTCTGCTCTGACAAACTTAAAACACCTTTTCTGTTCCTCTGCAGCAAACGCATTGACGTTCTTGCGAAAAAAGTTTACGAAAAGCAGCAGTTACGGTAACTGCAGGGTCCTTGTGACTCTGGAAGGCAGCAGGGCCCCTCAGGGCACCCGGCAAAGCCCGGCTGAGGGATCCTCTCCAAATACAAAGCAGGGCAACCTCCTTCTCCTCCCCTGTTTAGCTTATTCTCTCACCCATAACACCATGTACCTCTTAAATCCATTGACATTTCCAGGCACCGCTACAACCATAATCAGTGCAGAGTCATGGTCAGAAGCCTTAGCATACAGCTGTTCCTTGGAGGGGGGAGATTAATTGTTGTATTTAGAAAAAAAGACAAACATTTGTTATGTTAAAAAAATTTCCAAGAAACTGCTGGTACCGGTAAACAGAAACATGTAAGTACCGAGCTCCCAGAGATCTGCTCGGCTCCACCCAGATCATGAAATCTTGTTTCCAGGCAGAACATTACCATTCTCTCAGTATTGGTGCATTTATTGATTGAACTGACTGAAGCTTTAAATCAGAGGGGAAAACAATAACCACGGTAACACTCTCAATCGACCTGACCTTGGTATATTTACCTTTTTTCTTTAATCATTGGGCAGCATTTGAGCCAGAAGGAGCATTAATGCCCAGAAACAGAACAGCTTCTTACTCTTTTATGTATACATACGTATTTGTGTGTGCATGTGTGTATACATAGTCCCAGTTACGGTTATTATGAAGCTTCAGTGCCAAAGCAACTCCGGCTTTACATCTCTCTGGATTTGGTTCCATAGAGACGATGCCTGCATGGCCAAGCAGCACTTTTGCTCACGCTAATACTTTCCACCACTACTACCACATCAGGGGACTGGCAGCAAACTGCAGCTTATCTGTTAAAATTTCCAAATACGAGTAATTGAAATTGAGCTCTAACACTCATGTATAATGAGAACCAAGATCTATTCTGGTTCCAGACCTCTATGTTTAGATGTTCTGCCTTTGTTACTTCAGGTAAGAAATCTTAGCTAAAACTCCTGTGGAATAACACAGAAAGTGTCCTGAGCAAGGGACAACTTGTTTGGAAAGGCACCAGAGCAGAAGCAGGATAGGGATGAAGACAGGAGAGACAGAGTGAGGCAGGGAAGAAAGTGACAGTGACAGAAGAAACAGATAAACACTGCAAGTCCTGAGGTTGTGACTTGGCTCAGAACCATCAGCCCCTCCTCCTTTGCTATCCTAGCTCACCAGTAAGTGATAACAGCAGCAGTATTTATCCTGCAGCTTGAGACAGATTCTAGCACATCACTTTTTAGTGGAAAAGTTCTGCAGCATCCAGGCATCTTCCATTTATTCCAACATAACACCACAGATCTGGGACCTTGATTTAGGCACGTGCCTGGCTTTAGGAGCTAGAAGTGACACCCACACACACACTTTGTGACACTGAGAACGCACATTTTTCAGGCTTTATTTGAAGCAGGTTCTTGCATAAAATGCTGGGGCCAAATCCAGTTCTGAGTAACACCCTTTAAGACCCCAAAGGCAGCAAAACCTGGCTCCCTGCGTTCACACTTGCTGGCTTTTCACCATGAGGGATCTAATTTCCCCATGTCACAGGGCTGAATGTTTATGACCCTGTGGCTCTGGGAATGCTGACTGATAAGATACAGAGCAAGCACCACTGAAGAAACACTGTATTTCTCAGCCTTTTGCTAAAATGATTAATAAACCATCTTTTCTCATTCACAGTCTGACTATAGGGGGAAAGGGAGCTGGATTAAAAGATGACAAGAAATTAAATTGTCTTGCAAAAGTTCTTGCTGATGCAGCCAAGGGAACGGGGAGAGCTGTCTCCAGCTCTCTGATAAATTGCCCTGTGCACTTCGATTGGAAATGGACTGGAGTATAATTAGCAAGTGAATTCTCTCCTGTCAGCACAAAAAAAGGGGGGGGGGGTGGGTGAGGGGGAAGAGTTCATTTTAAAACTAAAGCCAGGACTTCAGATGCTAACTGACAAGTTATAAACTGAGCCTGAAGCCCACAGAGCATAAACTCACAGGGAAATACACCCCCACTGTAGTCTTTGCCTTATCTCTAGGCATTTCCATAGTAAGAGCTACAGCTCAAATAAGTGTGTGTGTTGTGATGGGATTAGATGAGCCGCTAGACCCGTGATCACCACTTTTGCGAGGGGAGGCAGCAGTGCACAGAAATGATGGTCTCCCCAGCAAGAAGTGTGCATGCTCCCCAGCTGTATTTCAGAGTTTACCTGGGCCAACAGACTTATTTCTAAATGCCTCTGCCCATAAGATATGCAAGTTACACGTACATGTGTGAAGATGCCTGCCCACTACACCTGCACGCTGTTCATATGGGCGGAAACACTCGCCTTGCTCTTGCACCTGTGACTATCGCTTGCTGTTGGTGTCCTGTAAGTTGGAGCATATGAACTCGGTTTCAAATCAGTCAGAGGTTTTGCTCAGCCCCAAAACTAACAGGGAAGTTGTGGGAAACGGGCTCCACAGCCACAACTAACGTCACCCAACACCTAGATTCCCATACTGGTGACAGCATGGGTGGCACAGCCCCTTCATGGAGCACTGAGAGGTGCCAGTGAGTGTTAAAAAGTGCGAATAGCACAGCTGGCTGCTGGGAGGCTCTGCATCCTCCCTTCTCCAGGGAGAAGGGGACAAGAAGCATCAGGCAGAGAACAGAACACACGATGAAAGAAAAGCTTGGCTTACATTGCCTCCCGGCGGAGGGAGGCTACAGCACACCGCACAACAGCTACCCTCATCCCCACAGCAGCTGCCAAGGTTTTCCTGCCAGTAAGGGCACTCGTGAGCTACTTCCAAGGAGAATCATACACTCGCCATTTCAAACCACCACTGGTAGAGATCTCCGTGGGCTCTGGAGAGCTGCATCCCATCAGGCACGCAGTCACACTGTTGCTGACCTGTCCTGCAGCTTCAGCCTCAAGTTACTTACGTACCCCCTTGGCTGTCGCTGCAACAGCCTGGGGCATGTCAAGTGCTGTTACAGTGGATGAAGGCAACTGTCATGAAGGTCACCATCAGCACCCCAAGGATACTCCATCCGTGCTCAGCTGGGATGCGCTGGCTTTGGCTTTCATATCTGTGAAGTGCCTCCTGGACTCACCATGATCTGTCAGGGTTTCCAAACACTGATGGGTTTTACTTTGATTTGGGCTGTGAGCTAAGTTGCTTCTTACAGCTAGATTAAGGAAATAGTAAAATAAAACTGATCTAGCACTGAAAGCTGCATTACACTCGCAACAGCCCATACCAGAAAACATCAAGACACAAGGCTGCATCTTTAATCTCTATCTGTAATAAAAAGTGCATTTTCCCTGACAGCCAGAGAAAAAATAAGAGCAAGCACCACTTCAGTGAAGGTCCCCAAGGCATGGAGACAGCGAGGAGAAGAGAAAAGCAGCAGTGCCAAAAGCATTTCTGTTTCTCTGTCGCCACAGAGCACAGCGGCCAGTTCGCCACTGGCATCTCCAGATACCACTGCGCTACAGAAGAGACTGAGGTGAGATCTGTCAGGAAATGGGTGCAAACAACTAAAGGACAGTTATTTTCCCTGCTGGGAAATGCAGGCAAATCAGAGCCCCTCCTTACCTCTTCCTTCTTGTGCCTGCTGTATTCTCTGTGACAGTCACAGTGTAAGGACAACACCTGGTCAAGACTACCACTTAGAAGAGAAGCATCTTCCAGAAACTCTGTCTGAAGCTGGACTCCAGGCTTTCAGATGAGACGAGACACAGGTTCTTCTCACTTTTGCTCACAGAAGTTACACTCGCATATTGTGTGGGAGCGTGGACTTGTGAAACCCAACCTCTGCTGCTAAACTTTGTGCTTTTTATAGAAGAGCTTTTCACAGAAATACCCTGGGAAGTAATTATTACACCATCAGTGTAACCTTTCTTCAGTTATCTTGGCTACGCACGTCCCAATCCACTGCAGAGAGATACCAGGCTTCCCTTCACAACCGCACTAATGGGTGTCCTAAGCCAAGAACTCCCCCCATAAAAGCTTCTAGGTGCTCGCCGTCTCCTCGCTGGCCTTCGGCTCGGGGAGCACAACGCAGACGTATGGGTGGGCTCCTAAACTATCTATCACCATCACGCAGACCAGGGGTCCCAGCTGTCACACCAGTCACCCTTGCACATTAAAAATAAACTCTCAGCCCTGATATTCTACTATTGGCCCCAGACTTAGAAAAGCACAACTGACTCCAAGAAGCTTAACTTTTGCATTGGCTACACTTACAGTCTAGCAGAAACTTTGATTTTCATTTTCCATGTCTCAGTAGGTCAGAGAGATGACAAACTGAAATTTAAAAACAAAGAAGAACCCACCATCACCAGCTTCCCCTTATTAATCTCACTTTCCCCCTTATTCTGTCCTTCCCCTTCCTGCAGGTTGGGTTTGGGTTGGTTTTTGTTTTTTTCTTCAATAAAATAAGCCTTCGGAGTTCATCCGTCCCTACAGTATTAGTCTCCAGTGCTACCCTCCCCAAAAAACACACCAAAATCCATATTACTTTTGGCAGCAGCTTGCTTAAGGAATTCCAACCAGTCAGCAAGGCATGACCTCTCATTCCTGGAACCATACGGCCTATCTTTGATCAAGCTGTGTGTTCTCACTTGTCCCACATTTGATTCCTTTAAAATAGTTCCTAGGTGTCTCTTCCTTCCTCCCACCCAACACACGGTAAACCTAGAACAATCTCACATGCTTCAAAAAAAACCAGAAAACCTCACGAAAACCTCCCCATACTAATTTCAGGGAGATTTCCTCTTAAAAAAAAGCTTGACGAAGCCAGCAATGGACCTGCAAAGGCAGTTTCATACTGTGATTTACAAAAAAGGCAGGGGGTCTTCTCAAACTGAGAAGAGGGATATTGCCACATTTAAGCTAGACACACCACAGGTTATGGATCGTGAATTAAAAAACAAGCCATCCCATAAACCCGGCAGCATCCAGCTCTGCACACGATGATAAAGTTATATTTAAAGTCTTCTAAGCAGCTTTGGAAAACGAACATGTAATCAGGTAACACCACACCCTCTTCTGCAGCATCTTGTCAGGACACAAAACAGTGAGTGGAAAACACAGTGCAAAGTGGTTCCTGCCTCCGTGTAGCTGGCCAAGGCTTTGCGTTTCCAAATAAAACTAGAAAGTAAAGTCATGTGGAATAGTGCAGCACCTAAACCCCTCTTTTTTGTGACGCATGTTCTATACACACCATTTGTGTCTCCTCCTCTCCCTTCCCCCCCATCTTCATCGCTGGGAGGGCGGTTAAAATCCTCCTCCTATCTCTTCTGCTTCATTGATTCACTATTTCTTTTCAGATCTCACTAAAAACAGCACTTTCCAGGCTAGTTTCGATGACTCCTAATTTCCTGCTCTCTCATCTATTACAGCCAGCTGGAAACAACTAGAAATCCAAGAGTCCCAAGTCACTCGGGAAGAGAAATCTCACTGAAGAATTCCAGGCAACCCACCTCTGTTCCCGACAGGTGCCAGCCACCACTCAGAAACAAGCTCCATTAAAGGTTTGGGACTTCCCCCCCCCTCCTCCTTACACTTGTCAGTTGCTATTTACCTTGGTGAAATCACACATTTTGAAGACTGCTGGCCTATAAGCTGCATTTGTACCTTCAATTACCATTATTCAGTAGAGTCCATTTTTATACAGAAAGTGTTGACATCCTCCAGGTAGTCAGGATGTTCTGCCTGGTACAAACTGGTCAAATCCTTGACATACTTTCCATCAGTGTTGTACATGACAGCTCTTTAGTACTCACACTGGTTTGGCAGTTAGGCTAAATTTAAATAAGCCTAATAAAATACTGGAAAAACACCTCAGAGATGATCCTGTCTATATTGTGATCATAAAGCATCAAGAGTTTGTCATGAATGACTTAAAGTCTGCCTGGGTTGTGGGTACTTACACAAAAGCACCTGTCAGAGTGGGATCACGTTGCTGAAACGCAGCTCGACAAGCAGCCAGCAGAAGGCTGAGGTCAGGCTAGTTACCAGATCCCTCAGGGAAAAACGTGTACAGCTTATTAAAGGCCCAATTGGGCATAAAAGCCAATTGCAGTTCTTTTAAGAGCCAAGTGTCATCTCACCCACTACTACAAAGTTTCATTCACACCCAGATGCAGTACAGTCAATTCTTTACACACATCCCGGTTAAATCAGACTGGTACTAATCCCACACCTAGGCAATACGAACGTTCGTATTTCTTCCTTCCCCCTTTGTTAAGAAAAGAAAAGCAGAGCTTGGCATGTATTTAGTTATAAAATTAGCTTTGCATTAAGTAGGACTCGTGCACTTCCTGCTTTGGGGATGTTCAGGAAAGCAGAAAGAAACGGTCTAAGTTTGTTCTGTCCCGGCTTCCTCATTCCCAGTAGCAGCTTTCCAGGTGTTCACTACTACAGTCTTCCTCCAGCTACTGCTAATTCACCACCTGCTTCCACTGCAGTGTGTACCTGTATCCCAAAACCAATATTTGCCAGGGAAAGTAAAACTAGAAGTTGTCTTTGGCAATAAAACCAAAATTATGCCTTCTCTTAGCCCTACCACCTGGTAGGCTTTAACAGTGTGAAATTTCCCCAAAGCAGCCAAGCCTGGTGTTTGCAAGCAATGGACCAAGGCTGCAGTCTTACTCCCTGCTCTGGCTGCAGATGGCTGGCTGCAAATTACTTCCTCCAGTTCTCTCCATGGTCCTTCTGGAGGCTGCAACCCCTCCAGACACACATGCACAGTCCTGTGAGATGCTCTCAAGGGCAACCTACCCAGAAGGCAGAGCAGTAGCAGGGCCGCCACACAGCAAGTCACAATGGATGCCAGCACAAAGGCCGGTATCCCTCTGTTCCAGCATCACAACACACAGCTGGAGGATGTTACTTTTTCCCCAGGGCTTCAGAGTGGGGAGACAGGGGAAAAATTCCAAGTCTTCTTTTCTAAAACCCGGGACAAAATATTTATTCAAAAAGTCTCTGGGACACAGAGCTGGGAACCATATTCCAAGACTGTTTCAGGCAATCCAGGAGACTGTCACCTTAACACTGTCACTTCCCGACCATGTTCTGCAAGAAAAAGTCCATACACACATATTTGAGTAACAATGCCTCCAGTAAGTTGTCTTCTCTGCAAAGCCAGCCGAGGTGATCGGTCAGGAAGCTGATCATCTGACAGAACCAGGGCTGGTTTATAATTTCAGGGTTTTTTTTAATAAATTTAGACAATATTCCAAAACCTGCCTTCTGTTAGCCTCTCCCTGCTCTCACAGAAGCCCACGGTAAGCAACTAACTCTCCATTTCGAACTGTCGCAGGCACATTCACACTGTTCAAGTTTAACAGTGCGAAGGCGAAGGAAACCTGGAGAAGTATTTACAGTTTCTCAGCCATGAATATTCTTCCGCCAGCAGAGCCTCTGCCCTCCTGTTGTGGCCTCGCAATCAAGAGTGACAGTTTACACTGCATGTCAGATGCAGCAATGGACTTACGCAGAAAAGTAGATCCTACGCGCACTAATATTAATTAGTATTGCTAATTTCTTCTGGTGCTTTGCTGAAAGACTACATTTGAACAGGCTGTTAACACATTATGTGGGCAGCTGAGTACAAAGGTACAAACTGCACATTAAAACCTAAGGCAAAAATGCTGATTGCCTTGGAATCCAAGCTAA
Source organism: Sagittarius serpentarius (assembly GCA_034782735.1). NCBI lineage: Eukaryota > Metazoa > Chordata > Aves > Accipitriformes > Sagittariidae > Sagittarius > Sagittarius serpentarius. The sequence continues at coordinate 732,222 of JAVKLA010000093.1, forward strand.
ACCTGTCCCAAAGGGCTTTCAGTGAGTAGAAAGATGGTTTAATGGGAACATGACTCACTCCACATTTATGAATAGGCAATGAACTTGTGAATACCACATGGTATCACTTAGCAGAACACAAACACAACTGCAGTTAGTTACAACACCACTCTCCATTTTAGGAAAGAATTAGGTGCTCCTAGGACATCCTCCAAAAGCCCAGAATACTTTGAAATTCAGCAACAGACACTTAGGAAAGCAGGAATCTGCTTCTCAGGAAGCAATTCAAACAGATTCCTCTCGGAAGAGGCCTTACGAAGAATATGATTTCTAAAGCAGGTGGAACACGACCCAAATAAGACTCTCTGGGGAAACACTAAGCAGCAGTGTTTAGGAAGCAACGCGTAAAGCTGAAGAGCTTTGGCTCTTTGGGGTATGCTACCACTGGAACAACTATTTCTGAAGGCAGTAATACTGGAGTACCAAGAAAATACTTTGCTCATTGAGAGATCCCATGAGATTCTTGTTGCGCATAGCATACTTCTAGATGCTGCTAAATTAAATCAACTTTGCATTAGAAATAGCAGTCTTTAATAAGAATACTACTCAAAGTATGTTTGTCCTAAATAACGCACCATCCAGCAGTTCCTTAAAAGCACCTTGTCCTTTATCAGTGACAAGTTTCTATAGAAATATTTATGCTTGAGCACACAAAAGAAGTCTCTACTGCTTTAGAAGCAGGTTGCTCTTGGCCTCTGCTCTTTTGCTCAGGAAGCAGCTGCTGTTCAGCACCGTGCTTGTCTCGCTGATGAAGAGCTAAATAGAGGAATCCACAGTAAAGTGCCCGTTCTGAGAAAGTGTCCTGCGGTCTGTGGTATTTAACTTCACCGCCGTGGGGGTGTATTTGGAATTCCTATAACACACAAAGCAGAGGATCCTCCGGAAGGTGCTACGCATCTCGTTGTCCCTGTAAGAGTAGACAATAGCGTTTATCAACGAATTGATCTCTGCCAGCAAAAGGACGTATTTCTCCACCGCTAGAACATTGCAGCTCTTGCAGCCCAAGCCATCCAGGAGGAGCACAACTTGTCCTGGAGTCCAGCAGATGACAAAAGCACCTGGGGAGAGAAGAACCCCTGTTAGAGAAAAAGCAGGTTCCTGGCCCTGCCCAGTCATTCACCATAGAGATGCTCAATGGAATCGCTGGTGTTTTAACTTGTGAAAAGAAGTTAAATGGGCAAAAAAAAAAAAAAAAAAAAAAAACAAAACACCAAAACCAAACCAAACACTAGTTTCACTCTGTATTTTTGCTTTGGAGGAAGACCAAGGATTCAACCAGCAAATACTAAGAATAGTGGCTTTGGCTTCCCCCCCCACCTTTCCCCACCTCGTTCACTCAGAACGACACTTTCAAGTACTTTCACTTACCTCCTCTCGTCCCCATCGTTGCATTTACAGAGTGAATATAAAGCGTCCATATTTCCTATTTACGTGCCACTCCCTCCAAAAAGGGAAGCAGGCCATAAAACTAGGGAACAGTCAGAGTGATACATCTTGAATGAAATAATCCCTACTGTCCATACAGTTTATGGGGGCTTCAGTTAACAGTCGGAGTTTAGAAGAGTCCCGGCCAACACTTCAAGCAGTCCAGGGATGTCTCTCTCTCACAGCTATACGCTGAGCGGAAAACAGCCAAGCAATGGGCCGGCCAACACCAGGACTGAGCTGGACAGACTCCACCACTGATTCAGTTGGGCTGATACTATGTTCTTGCCACCACCTGCAAAGCTCTTTGGCAAAAGGATAATTGCTGTTTTGCATGACGGAGCGGGAGGTGCCTGCAGCTCCTAAAGCCCTTTTTACAGTCATGATTTTAAGGCTGACGTAAATGGAGCACTCGCCCATCAGTGCTCCTGGAGGTCATACATAAGGTTGCATCTTAAAGCACAGGAGCTGCACCCTGCTGTGCCTTCTGGGACAGGGTGGAAAAGAACAAGGCTTGCTGGGAAGTTTGCAACTACACCCTTTACTGAAAAACATCTGTGAGGAAAGAACAACAGCTAGAGGAGCTGCATCAAAACTGAGCGGCTGAATTTAAAGCTGTCATTGAGTGAAATGTTGCACTGGTGAAAAGTCCAAGGACCGCTTGGGAGGGATCTCCTGGGTTTCTGGGAGTGTTCCCTGCCGATTTCAGGCCACTGCATCATGTAACCTTTTTCATTTAAGCAAATCATACTCCCAGAAGGTCAGCACAGCAGCCACCACATCTGGGCCAGGCAGCTTTCCCCACACTTGCAGACAGGACTTTAGCCCCTTTAAATGTAGCAAATATACAAGACAGATTCCTGGTCGTCATGAAGGAAGGCCCAATACTTCTATCTTGAGTGAGCCTGCAGGAAAGAGACCTGCTCGTTTAGTGATGTAACTTTTTTTTTTAGCCAGGTTTTCAGCATCCAGAAGGCGAGCCAGATTCTCTAGAGACTGGCTGCCAGCAGCACCACGTAAAGCCAGAGGAACATTAAAGATGAGACGGGAAAAACAAAAAGGAGGTCCCTAAAAGGTCTGGGGCCTTTGCCTGCAAATCCAGCTGACTTCCTCGCTCCTTAATGGAAGCTAAAGTATTCAGAAAGAAGCCTGAACTCTTAATAATCTAACACAGCATGGTCACTAACAACTCTGCCCTGTGGTTTGGTCATCATCACGTCCTGCGTCACTCAACTGGTCTGTGGGAAAATTTGCTACTAGTTCCCAGATGTACCTTGGACTTATTAATGGTTTCCAGGTCAGCTCCTAGACCGGTTCTTAATGCCCAGGACCTGCAGGATTATCAACCACGGCTACCTTGCCTTGCAACGAAGTGGCACACATAGACAGCTCCTACCGCACCCTCAACTTCCTCGCACGCTCACCAGCGGCTACACCCTGTGATGCATAAGGCGCAAAGTATTCCTCTGTGCAGAGTCCAAGTTTGCAGAAGGCTGGGGAATGAGAGGGTGGAGAAGGAGTTACACCAGGGCTTTCACAGGGAGGGGAAAAAAACCCTCTGCAGCCTCAACTTTCGGTACACTGAATGCAAAATAAAGGTATTTTCCTCAAGTTGAGCAATTCCCTCCCTTGTTCCCTCCTGTGCAAGGAACTTGTACAGAACTGACTGCTGCTTCTCTCTGACACTGCCCCACAGAGGAAGGGAAAAAACCCTTGGGTTACCAGAGTCCCAAAGGCCTGATGAACTCCTGAGTCTCCCTCAGCTTTCCACATTAAGTCCCTCCCCGCTCTGTCCATCCTCAGACACCAGCCCCAACTCCCTGTGAAACCACAGCAGCTCTTCTGAGCCTCCTCTGACCCAAGCTTTTTCCTCGCTCAAGGCAGAAGACAAAGGCAGGCGGGCCAGGCTAGAAGTGGGGGGACATCAAGAGGAAAGGGATCTCCCAAGACAAGGTGATGCACCAAGCGTGAATTTAACTTTCCTTCTCGGCTGGCATTCCCATCCTGCTGACCCTCTTCCAGTTGATATGAAGGCCCATGACATGCTGACACCATGGGGTGACACTCAGATACTGTTCGGGAAGGAAGGGGGAACAAAACAACTTCTCTTCACTGTGGGCTGTGTAAAATATATGAAGTAAATCATTCTGACCCTCTGTGTAGCATCTGATCAGCTCTAAGGCAGTAATGAACTTCCAGCTGCGCACAAGAGATGGAGAGATTGCAAGGCAGGGAAGACGACATCACAGGGAAGGCAGGAACAGGCAGAAAACTCCAGTTTCGATCCTCACAAGTTGCAACAGGACCCGGCAAGCCGGCATGCCCCGGAGCAGGGACACACCAAGCAGCCCGACAGCCCCCCCACACTGCTCCCACCCTGCTCCCCTCCCCTGCTGAGTCCTGCTCCGCCAGCAGGAGTTCACAAGGGAGTAGTCTTTGTTTGCAGCTACAAGGTTTTCCTGACGGAGCAAATTCTGCGCTTATCAGGGAAGATTTGCAAGCAAGGGGTTGTGACTGTCGGCCCAGAGTCGAGCTGGGTTGCAGGAGATCCGAGCGCATTGATTTATTTCACTGTAAAGAAAGGTTGTTAGACCATTAAAGCACAAGGCAAAAACAGATTAAAGAAATCACGGAGTGACAGGCTGTTGAAAGCACAATGCACCCACCAGCCTCTGCTGTTTCATGTCCAGCACTGGGCAGAACAGCACGTATCCAAAGAAAGTTAAATGTCCTGGAGAGGCAGAGCATCAGCACCAACCACTTCCAGTTACTGAACTGCTCCTATGTGCACTACAGACTGCGGGTACAGACAGACTGACAGGCAGTTAGCATTCTGCTGGAGAGCAGCTCGAACTAAGAGTTGAGAGTTCCCAAGGATGTATTTACCTGATCAGATTGACACCCTGTACTCAGCTGCTCCAAAAAAAAAATCTGAACAGAGTTCAGTGCTTTGTTCCACTAAACAGGAAGGAATTTGGACACAACTCCCATCTGCCCCAAGCCACTAAGTGCGGCTTCTTGACTAAGACCTGATTAGAGCTTCTAATTCCATGCTACCCTTCTACAGAGGAAGCACACTAGGAATTGAGCACATAAAAGAGTTGCTTCTGTGCCCAAAGCACCTGCACTTACAGCAGTCAGATACTACCAAGTCGCATTAGCAGTGGTTCCTCATGTCTCTGCTAACCAGAGGAGCAGCCATGTCAGCGGGCAGGAGATTCAGGAGCTTGCCCTCCCCTCTGTCTGCCAGGTTGCTCCCATTACAGCTCACACAGAATTCATGCAGCATCCCAAAACTGTTGAGTTCCTCACCCGCCAAACCAAACCATCACCCCAGCAGCTTCAGAGACCAGGGAAGCAGAACGTCACTTCCCAATCCTCCCCATTGTCCTGAGCACATTCACCTCACCAACCCCACACACAACCCAGGATGGAGGATCAAAGCATCATTTAGATTGATTAGAGCAAGTGGACTTACTTAGGATAATAGTGACTGTCTTGACAAGGCTGATCATGGTCTCTTTGTAGCGGGGGTGGAAGCTAGTGTGCTTGGACATCCGTGTCATCTTCCTTTTGACATAGATGAAGATGTGCGTGTACACAACCACCATGATCAGGAAGATAACAAGGTTGGAGATGGCCCAGAAGGTCAGGTAGCTCCTGCTGTAGAGCGGTGCCATGCTGGAGCACTTCTCCAGGGCACAGAGGCAGTGCCAGCCATAGGACGGGATGAGCCCCAGCAGCAGGGCCGTGACCCAAATACAGAAGATGAGGATCATCACACGCTGGTTGGACATTTTGCTGTGTAACTGCATAGTGAAAACAGTCTGGTGCCTTTCTACAGCGATTGCCAGCAGGTTCACCACAGAGGCTGTCAAGCTGGTGTCCAGCAGGCTCTGACGGATGAACCATGTCTTCAGGGAGAGCTCTGCTGTCCTGGGCCCCGTGTGGAACATGAGAAACATGTACGCGATGCCGGCAAAGAGGTCGGCAGCTGCCAAGTTCCCCAGCAGGTAGTAGATGGGGTAGTGGAAACGCCGGTTGATGATGATAGCGGTGATGACCAGCAGGTTGGTCAGGAGCACAATGACACTCACTGTCAGGCCCAGGGCAACTACCAGGACATCCTTCGTCCTCCAGTACGTGGTCAGCTCTTTGCGGCTGTTGTTGTAGAAGAACCCCACAGTCTCATTGTAAAAACAGTGCTTCATCGCTGCTGTCCTAAAGAGGGATAAGAGTATTGTTAGCTCATTGTGCCCGCCCGCACACACGCAACTATTACAAGCTGGGGAGATGCTGATTACGATAATGCCTTTTGACACAGACGGAAGCGGGGAGGAGCTTGAAACACACAGCAACAACCACAGGAGCAACAGGAAACCACTTCTATACTCAAGACAGATCTATACATCTCACAGGCCGAATCCTCATCTGTCCTCAAAGCCATACCGAGTATGCAGCAAGACCTTGAACATTCATGGGAGGAGGTAAGGTTTGCCAGATCTGATAAGAGATTCTCCCTGTCCGGCCCACGCAGCTTCATGGGGATGACAGACAAAACTATTTCTGCTGTCCCAGATGTCCTACTTCAGAAATGTAAAAACAAAGCAGCAGCAAAGAAGGTTTATCAGTCAATCACTAAACAACACTCCGATGAAGACTCTGAGCCTCTGCAGCTGTTGCAGTCCCCAGGACTCCTGCTTCTGGTTCAGTGAGCACACGTCTCATCTTTCCTGGGCAGTTTTATTGCTTAAAGGCCTATGTAATGCACAGCTGCTTCCAAAGACTGCTCTATGTGCAGCGCTGGCCGATCCTTCCAAAACAGGTGAGTACTTCCCAAACTTTGCCAAGAGGCAAAAAGCTGGGCAGAAACAAACTCCTCAGCTCTGAAAAGTAAACAGCAGCAAAAAGTCAGCACATACAACCACGGGGCTGGATCTCTGGAAGAGCTGGATCACCTGGAACCCAGGCAGCACTTCCAGACAGCACAACAGTGTGTGGGTCAGCACCCAGAGCATCAGCTTCAGAGTATCACCCACTAAGTCACCTGTGCAACAAGGGAAGCGACTCCCTTCTTCCCTTCCAGCTCTGGAACAAGGCTGCAATTTAAAACTCATTGAACTCAGTGGAAAAACCCAATAGGAAAAGATGTTTAAGTCAAGAAGGACTTTTCACATTTCTTTGACACACTCGGCATTGCTGGGAGTAAGACCAGGCAAGCCATTTGTCTGGATCATAATGTTAAGCACTGATTTTCAAAGCCCATATACCTCTGGTAATCCAACTTCCCGTCCTGTGGACAGCCAAACATGAAGTAGCAGGTTAAGCTAAAGGATGTTTTACCTTACAGAGACAGAATTTAAACCCGGTGATTGGCCAGGTGTTAATTGTGTTACTTGTCCATAAAAAAGTGAAAACAAAAAAATACAGTACCATGAACAAACCCAAGGGATGAGAAGCAGCCCGATCATCACGCCCCACAGCAGATGTTCATGTTCCTTTCCTAACCAAGAGCTTGGAAATCTCAAGTCAGGGCTGGCTGTGGCTGCCGCTGGGATGGGCAAACCCAGTTTGGAGCCTCCTTCCTTGTGGCACCGAGGTGCTGAAAAATGACGCAGTTTTTCCTTACCGTAGTGTGTTCTGCACATTAAGTCACTGGTTCACCCTGTCCTCTCATGAGCTCAACCATCACCCTCATTTTAGAGGAGGCTTAACGCAGACCACACAGCAAGAGTGCCATCCTTTTCAGACAGGGAAAAAACCCAAAGTGCCTGACTCACAATTCACTTTAATCACCCCCGAAACCAAAACACAGCTCAGGGGCCCTAATTAGTTGCGTGTTCCTCCACTCTCTAGGCAGCAGTGTTTCCCGGGACACTTCAGCAGCAGCTCTCGGCATAGCAGCAAGGCTGCTGTTAGTAACAGGGAGGCGCGATCACTGCAGGCAGGCCAGGTTGTTATCACCTGCACCGCACCCACCTCTGCCTGCACACATGCCAAGTTGTGCAAACAAGATGGCTGAGCCAGGAAACCCTGTCGTACCTGCTGCTGAACTTTTGATCTCCGCTGCCCGAATGGGCTCTGTATCAGCCTGCTTCGGCATATGGCTGTCTTTACCATAAGGCGAGAAAGCCATACAACTGAACTAATTCACTTTAAAATCTGCTGAATAGGGAAATATTATTTTTACAAATATTGATGGGGAAAAAAGGAAAAGGAGGCAGAAGAGGAATCAACCTGCCCCAGGGGACAGAGTCATGGGCTAGGACTATGTAACAAGGCCATCCTTCCTCTCTTTTCAGACCACAGGATGTTTGTAGACCTCAAGCTGTAGAGCTGTTCAGGAGTCGTGTGGCCCAAATGCAGCACAGGGGATAAAAGCGACCAAGTGGGTTCTGCAGAGATACCGTGTGGCGACTTGGCAGGTACCTGGGGAGTATTTTGGCTCAAACAGGGGAAAGCGATGGAAGAACGAAGAAGGGAGGAAAGCCTCGGAACGGGACAAACGTAACCACTGTGAATCACAGGCAGGTGGATGGCCACCTTCATAAGGTGTATCTGGGGAGGCACCAAATCAAAGGCTAGGCCATTCTTATGCAAGAGACTTCCCTCTAAACATTTCTGAAAGCTTTAATCCTAAATAAAAAAGGAAACTACTGCTGAAGTTAGATAAGTCACTTCACCTTTTTGAGATTACACATGTGGATGCCCAGGAAGAAAAGGGGGAAGGAGAGAAACTAAAGTGGTATCATGGTTTGGAGAACCCCATACACCGTCCAGCCACATGAACAAGCAGGTTTCAGATGCCATGTAATCCCATTCACATTTTTGTTGCGGAGTAGCATACGTGTTCCCCACCCCCAGTTATAAAAGTTTAACTGATACAACGAAGATCGTAACAGAACAGGACTTGCCTGTGCCCAGTGTAGCACAAAGACAACACACACTACACTTTCATTTTTCAGGCACATTAGAATACCACAGTGAACTAACGTGTTGCTGGATCCAGGTCTTATTCTCAGTAGTTTTTGAGCTAACACCAAGACAAATTCAATCCAGGTAAGACTAGCTTTAAAATTGCCACAAAGTTACAGAGACCAATCTTATTTTGTTGCAAATATTAAAGATGCCACAGCTATGACAGGCCCCATAAACTTCCTCCTGGCAAACTGGGAACTTTTTTTCAAAGCATTATACAAGTACTGGTTCAATGGTGTGTTTACTGGGGGAGGGGATTAGAGCTGTGTAAACCCACAAAGGAGCTGTGTTCTGCACGTGTAATACTCCCATCTAGAGAAACAGCCCCTCAGCATTAATCCTAATGACAAAGTCCAAAATGCTTCTTTAAGCAAGACCCAGGTAGAGCACAGGGAGAAGTTCAAGTTGCAAATCCCCCCGAAATGTGCACAGGTTACAAACGAAATCTGTGCAACGCCGAGAGCTGGGTGGGGTCCAGGAGGGACTGACAGGTTAATGCTGGTGACTGGTTCTGGGAGCTCGTGTGCTACTTCACTGCTACCCTGCAATTAGAAAACTGACCTTGGAGCTTGGCATCAAGGGCAGACAACGCCACAAATCAAAATTTAACAGGCAGTGCCGGGGGAAGAGAAACACCCTGCCCACAGCAGCAAGCAGACAGAAAGTCAGGCTGGTGCCATGATGCACAAAGGAGCTGGATGAGTCTATTGTTCAGTGTCCGAGCAACCCCCTTCCATGGCCTTACACTCCTCAGCAGGATCTTACAAGATTTTTTCCTTACCAGCATTGTTTACTCGGTAAAACAAGACTCTGGTTACGTGCTGCAACAATTCAGCAGCCCCTTCCCTTGAGCAATACGCAAACACAGCTTCTTCTCTAATCACGCTACCTCCAACTCTGCTCAAGTCTCTCCCCCATAGAATCGGGTACAGCTTTTGCAGTTTGGTCGGAAGCAACCGCCACACAAAATGAGCACAGAACACATCTTTTCTCCTTGCCAGCGTTATCCATGCGCATACGCCGTCTCCTTTCTTACTCAGTTAATTACTGCCCCAGGTTCACGGCAAGTTCAGAGTCCTTTTACACAGAAAGCAAAGGTGTAAGTGTCCTCCCTCCTCCATTTCCTCTCGCTTGCAAAAGTGGAAAATGCTAGTCAGCTCCTTGAGATCTGGGAAGACATTCAACACTTGTTAACAGACCGACAGCCAGCCTAGCGTGGAAGGGAACAGGGATGAATGGCTGAATTTATGCTCCCACTCATAACCACAATCAGCGTTGACGAAGACAGAACAATGGATCTATAAAGGCTCACAGGAGCTCAAATCCAACCTGTTTACCCGTGTCCACTGCACACAGATTTACACGGCCAAACATTCAAACCACTGCTATATTTTTAAGCCATAACCAGTACAAGCTTTTACTCCAAAGAATAGCGTTCTTACCTGAAAGCACAACCACCGCATCCAAACTTGACATTTAGCATTGGTCTCCCCACCACAGGAAACCAGGGCAGCTATCCAGCAAGGAGAACCCCATCTCTGGAGGGCAGAGGTGCTTTCCAAGCAAGAAAAAAGAGCCAAGTGCCTTACAGGAAAGTTTCAGACAAGCGTTACAGCCCCAGAGTCCCTCACGGACCGCTCCGAAACACTGGCTCCTGGGAGGCAAGTTTGCTAGGGCTCCGATGAGCCCGTCCCTCCTTGGGTCCTCCCCTAGGCGGGTCCTTCCAGGAGACCCAGGAGCTGTAACCCGAGTCCTTGCCGCCTTCATGGAGGCCAAAGCCACTTTCCAAGCACCTCCGGTTCTGGCTGGAATCAGTTAGCCCCGATCTGCCCCCATCGCCCTCGTGGACCGCTCCTGCCGGCAAGGTGCTGCTCTGTGGGAACCGGCACCCTCTGGTCCCAACGCTCCCGCCGCACCGGTTCGTCCCGCAGCGAGGGTTCGCTCCGGCTCGCCTGCTGCCCCAGAGCCTTTGCCCCGCCGCAGGAGGAGAGCAGATCTTCCGAATGCACCAGGTGCGATCCCATGACGGCGGAGCTGTCTTGCCTTGGCACCAAGCTGTTTTCCTAGCCTACAACTGCAGTACCCACGTCTCAAGTGGACTGTCGGGTCAGGATCCGGCCCCCCACATCCACTACAGCAACCACACCTGCTCAGTGCAACGCAAGAAACCTTGACACGCAGAGGAAGCGGGGAGAAGGAGATGTCGTGAGACACAAGGGAAACTGAGGCACCGACTGGAAAGGACTTTCCTGCTACAGCTTGGTGAAAGTGTGTGTCACTGCTAGAAAGAGAGCTCACATTTCTGATACATCAGTCTAGCTAGTCCTTGACACATCTGAGATTATCTTACCTGCTAAGTACTGTACAAATAGCAATAGCACACCTAGTGCTAACAAGCCATAGCTGTATAAATTATGAAGGAAAAAAACCCACGAGTTTGCAACATCCATTCATTTTGATTTATGCCTGCTGCTCTTGCAAAGGCCCCAGCAATTTCCATTCGACTCCAATTTCCTACTCTCCCACCCTCCTCCTACCATCATCTGTTCCCCAAGGAACAATGTTATCACCAAGCACAACCCTAATCTGCTGCCAGTCAGATACTCCATAGAGCTTGGCAGAGCCAAGTAATGTTATGTAAAAGAGGCAGGAGATTTACAAAGAAAACCCAGCACAAAGGGGAAAGAGATAGGGCCAAAGATCCAAGGACACATTAACAGAGCAGGGCAGCCAATACATGGAAACAGAGCAGTAGTGACACTGGCAGAAGAAAAGATGGATGAGTAGGACAGGCTGAGATAGCAGAGGGGCAACTACGAGTCCTGCAAAAAGTAAAAATTACACCAGGCCCCCTAAATTCTACCCCTACCTCCTGCAGCCTCCAAAGGCTAAAATCAAGCCAGAAAGCTCACGAGGGCTACAAAAAACTCAGAAAGAACCTATCAGTGCCACCAGCGTACAAAATCTGCACCTTCGGGCCAATGGTGCCACCCACAAGACCATACCAGGTATAGGTGCCTTTCACAAGATTCCCGTATGCATTTTTAGAAGCAGCAAAAAGTTGCACTAACAGGTACCCAGAGTCCTTTCTTGGAGGAAAAAAAAAAAAAAAATCTTTAGTTTAACAAGCTTGCTTTTTCTCTTAGCAGAGAACAACCAACTTACCAAGAAGTCCGGTCCTAACACAGCAAGCCAGAAGTCCTTACTGCAGCTAGACAGATTTACAACAACATTGTAGTTACAAGAAGTAATTTCAAATGTGAAGCATCTTACTCAAGTGACACAGAGCAGATCCTTCACCTTCCCACGAGGCATTTATTATCCTTTTGGTTACATTATTAGTTTAAGACGAAAGAGACCCAAGTCCAGGCTGCAATAAAACAGCTCCCCCCCCCCCCCATTTCCTCAGCCCACCCTTTGGTCTGCTCCAGCACTTGTGCTGCCAGCAACGGGTTTAAGTCACTGATCCCAACTCTCCACGCTGGTGCACAAGAAGCAGAACCCAGGTCAGAGCAACTGTTTGGCAGCAGCACTGGCTTCGATAGGCTTCAGACGGTTACAAAGCCACACGTGCTCTGCAGCTGTGCAGTTTGGGATGGCAGCAGTCTAAAAATACTTTTGATTTACTAGTTCCTTTAAGGTTTCAAAGTGGCACTCAGCGAGTGCTTTAGAGGCGATGTTTTCGTAAAGGAACACCCAGAGCAATCAGGAAAACAGCCCAGCATAACTGGTTTCAACTGAAGTGTCAACAGTTCATCACAATAGCTCAGCACGTCAGACAGACCCAGCGAGTTCGGAGCACCCAGTGCCAACAAAGGGTCAGGAGCACTTTTGCAACTCCATCCCCACACACCAGTGTCAGGACAAAGGGGAATACGCGTGTCAGACTGGGTCAGGCCAGGGTTCACGTAAGCCTGTCACAGGCTGTATCTGCACGTATATGGAAGGGAGAGAATATTTCGCATTTCAAAGTCCTGACCTTAATAACAGCTATTTTTCTAGTCCCTTTGTCTATAAAAAACCCCTATCTTTTCTTCTCTGCATAAAAGAACTCTGGGAGTCTTGTTTATTTTCAGGTTTGGGGGGATATTAGAAGGAACCAAGACCCATTTAGTTCGTGTCTCTAACCATATGATACATGCATTTGGGCCCTGCACAGCCTCACCCTTTCAGGGTGCTACCTGCAAAACCAAAAGTCATTGCACCTGAGAACCTCACATCTCCTTTTGCAGCCAATGTAAGGATTTCTTAAAGACTGAGCTCAGATACCTTCCAACAATGATACTTCTGGGATTGAGTACCAGATGCTGAACACGGCAAGACCAAGGAGACCAGAAACCCATCGCATCCAGCCCCTCTGTTTCCCCCTTCCCCTTCAATCACTCCGTGAGTGTTCATGTTTCCACCAGTTCAGAAGGGGCTCGTAGGGTGTTGGGCAGTGCTGTTCCCCCCGCCAAGCAGAAAGGCTGCTCAAGCAGAGTCACCAAGTAACCTGATCTTGATGCAGCCAGCAGATCTGATCACATTCTGGTGCCCAGCAGAGAACTGGTAGAGAAACATTTCCAAAGACAACAGATGTTTGCCTCCCCTTTATTACACTTCTGTTTTTCAAAGTGAAGTTAATTGTTTTAGTAGATTTTGCATTTTCAAACAAGCCTAAAGCCAATGTTTTTCTCTAAGCCTCATAGCTGTGACTGTTCCCATGGATGACAATCTGAAGGGTTTGGTTTTTTTTTTTTTTCTTGAGACCCCTCTCCTGGAATCCCAGGAATGTTAAAAACCTTCTGGAAGGAGTCATGTCATCATCCCCCCCCAGCAGATCTCTGCAGAGAACCAGTTGCTCAAATTAATACTTCCAAGTCCCAACTGGCCCAGAGATTCCCAGACCCTCAGGGAGGAGCACTCCCTCGAGTACAACAAAATGACAACACGGTTCTTACAACTTCAGCTAACAGCCAAATCTTTCGATGGAAAGCAGCATATACATCAGTGTTAAAAATGCAGGAATTTCATAACACCCACTGCTGCTGAAATGCAGCCAACTCCGAGGTGGAGCAGAGCTGTTGTTTGCAAGCCTACAGCATCAAAGAGTACTTCTCAACAAAGAGGTAGGGAAGAAATCCGTGCCCACTGCAGCCTTGCCTACAACAGGAATTTTTTTTTTCCTCCAACAAGTTAGCAACCATTTACAATCAATTGCTCCAGAACAAATCTCAAAGAACCTGGAATATTCCTCTCTCCCTTTCACCTTCCCAAAGTTTGCTCTGGCTGCATTTGGACACTTAGAATTAAAGCATTTCCATATTGTAGACAACACCTTAAATTGAAGCGGGGAAGCCACTGCAGCAAAACATAACATTGGATCTTGTCACCTTTGCCTTGTTAGACAGGATGGAAAAAACACTGAGAAAGAATGGCTGGGATATTCCCTCAAATGCATCCGGGTCCTGGCAAAACACCCCTCTTGCCTTCCCCAGGTAACTATCCTGGAAATGGATTTTGGTGGGGTACTTCCTTCTGCCCTGTTACTGGCTATCCCAGCACTCTCCAAGATGAAAACATTTGTTCTGCAGCAGTGGAAAGAAAACAGGGTAGGGGAGGGAAGAAAGGGTTATTTGCAGTGGTGTTTTGTTTGGAGTCGGGATGGTCCAGGGGCCCCTCTGCTGCTGCTCCTCCTAATTCACACAGGAAGAAGGAGATTATCCTACACAGAGACAAGCAATACTGAAGGCAGAAACAGCAGTTCAGTGAAAGAATAGCTTGGCCCCTGAATGATGTCACATTATTAGAAGCCACAGTGAGGTTAAAATCAAGTCGGGATGCTGTGTTTATGAAGCAGGACTCGGCCTCATCTTCACCCAAAGATAATTTCATCTGGCACTTCGCACTATTGTCAATAAAAACAAAACTGGGTGGAAATTCCCTTCCTGTGAACCACATGCAGGCAGCCCTCAGCTCAGTCTCCGTTTGCAAGAAGGCTGCATGCTGCCTTGCTCTGAACTCCTCTGGTCTTGGCTGGCACCCAGCAAGATGAAGCCTCCCTGTTTAGCTGGCATTCGCTGGAAAGTCAGGGAACTTTACAGGCACTCCAGCTCCGCATGCCTCAGCCTTTGCTTTTATAGGGATTATTTCCGAAAACCCACTTCCCCCGTGTCTCCATTTGGTTTAATGTCAGATGCCTGCAGCTTATGGCTGGAGAGTCATAAAAAGCATTTAACATGCCTTTCTGCTTAAGTCTAGAAAGAAAAAAACAAAACCAACTCAGAAAAGCCTCCAGCTACACAATAAGCAGATGTAGCACAACTGCAGCTTTATCTTCAACAAGAGCATCAGGGACTGACACACAGCTACTCTCCCTGAGCAAGAAAAGGGAGTATCCGTCCCTTTGAAGAAATGTGACTTCCTCCAGAGGGTTAGCCTTTGGGGCAGTCTTGGTCAAGCAACATTCTCAGCAACATGGCTTTTTCCCCAGTTAGGTGAAGATTTCAGCTCATTCCAGGGATGTTTCATTATGCCCATGACAGCTTCATCAATGGACTGAATCACTTTAGCAAGTTTTGCATTTTTTCTCAAGAATCAGCTCCCACAGGAGTGAGGTCATGGGGAAAAAATTACAACACCCCCACTTTAAACAAGCAAAAGGTATGTTCAGCACAACCCTTCCTTTACAGGCCTTACCCTCACCAAACCCCTTGAACACATCCAAGCGATAGCTCCAAACCTTTCCTCGTCTAAGCACAATGTCTTTCCTAGGCAGACCCAGCTGCCTGCTCAGCAGCCCAAACCATTTGTTTTTCATTGCCTTCACCACCAGAGCCTGGATTCTGTTTGCCCTTTGCATATGGGATAGCATGGGGTAACTGAAATGATCTTGGTAGCTTCAGGCCACAATCTGGCCCGTAACATTCAAGGTTTCCATTACAAATGAAATGGTCTTTTCCACTTTTGTTCGCTTAATTCCTGATCATTTTTGGTGCTGTTTCACTAACTTCCTAAAGCCTTGAGCTTTTAGGCACGTTTCTAGTGGAAGAATACTTCAGATGCTTGCTTCCATGCCTTCTCCTGTTGCAAAGGTATTAAAAGCAACAAGAAAGCTCTTGCTCCTTCGAAGAAAAATATTCCCTTAACTAAGTCATTCTTGGAAAGGGCATAGGAAGTCTACATGTTCCTTTATTAAACAGATTTATACTGAAAAATGCAACTGCCTTGAAACCCGCTGGTAAGATACCTACAAAACTGACCATCTCCAGTCATACTGGATGCCAAGTAGCAAAACTCGCTGTCTAAGCAAAGCTTGAATTACAGCTCTACGCATCTTTTTTTAAAATAAATGATAGAGGAGAGCAGCCAGTGCCCATAAAGGATTCCAGCCACAAGCCCTGGGCCTGGATGGGTAGGCATGCATATTTGATTTAGTTCATTCCAGACTCCCTT
Source organism: Sagittarius serpentarius (assembly GCA_034782735.1). Lineage (NCBI taxonomy): Eukaryota > Metazoa > Chordata > Aves > Accipitriformes > Sagittariidae > Sagittarius > Sagittarius serpentarius. The sequence continues at coordinate 748,098 of JAVKLA010000093.1, forward strand.
TGCACATGCTTTTCTTGAATGCCTGGAGGTGTACGGCACCTACGGGCATGCCTGCCCTGCGATACAAATGAAAGGATGGAAGCACGTTGTAACTCAGCGTCTTTAGCAAAAATCCCCCAAGCAAAGTGTTTTCCGAATTGCAAATGCAGGAGTTTTGGCTGATCAGAAATTCACATGCCTGGTTTACTTGCTCTCCCACCTTCCATACATTATAGGTACCGTTACTATGTACATTCACAAAACCAAGGATATTACAAAACATACTGGGACAGGAGGGAGAGAGAAGAAAACAAAAGCTGTTTGTCTGCAGCAGCAGGAACTCCCAGCAAGACATGCAGAGGGGCTCACTTTTCACTACCTCATCCGCCCAGCACTCTGCCTCATCCGATCTGCTAATTGACTGTTGGAAGACAGCTTTCGAAGTAAAATAAAACAAGAATGCAACAATACTGAAGTTATTTTATACGCTGCAGTATTCCAGATGTATTAACATCCAAGGTATAGATAGGAATCATTTCATTTGCCACTAAACAACAACATACGCAGCCACTCCCGCTGCTAAGCCACCCACTATGGTGCAAGACAACAAAACTGCTTAGGAGGAGGAATAAAAGTAAATTCAGTACCTACTGGTAACTGCTAGAATGGCGAGGCAGAACATAACGGCCTGTGCTGGTCTTGAGCGATAACTGAGCACAGAAGCACCCTGCACAAGGGTAACATCAATGCTACTGACTTAAGGAATGAAACCTCCCACCCAAATACCAGCTCAAGCCGTGCCCGAGCCTCAGGAAGACAGCAGTTGCCATTTTATAGATAGCTGCTCCTGCTGGTGCCTTCTTGGCTCAGGGAAAGGCCTGTCCTACCTGCTCAGAGACATTCAGCAGCAGCTTCTCTCCTTGCAAGCGTTCACTCAACGTCCTGTAAGGCTGCACAGAGACCACGGGGAGGGGGCTTGCTGGCAGCACATCTGTCCCAGTGACTCCTCTCAAAGCAGGCAGCAGACGACCTACAAAGGGGACCCAGTTTATAAGCCAGCTTCTTCTGATGCTATCTAGTATTTGCATTGGTTTTACAAATAACAAAGACGCTATCGCATTTAACGTTTCGAGAGGCACAGCCTGATAATTGAATACTTCTTACTCTTAGAGGACCGATTCTGCAAAGCATAAAAGCGCCTAGAAAAAGCCTGCCCCTGGGAAACCAGCAATAAACCCCACTGAACTCCCATGTTCCTCCATCAAAACCTCAGGCTATAAGCAGGCCAGCTATCCCTGTCTTTATAGTCTAGGGGTGAACGATGAAGACGCGCTAATGGTTCAGAAGGAAACACCTGTGAATGAAGCCCGTTTCCTGAATAAATGGCCTGCACTGTCTTTTTAGGCGAAGACTCGCCTTCTGGGGGTAATTTTAAGATATATCTGACAGGTGTGTTTTAATCGCCATTTAGCTTCTCCAGTTAGATAATAACAACAGCATGGGACAAAAGTTAAAATGGGGACGAAAGAAAAAAAAAGGAAAAAGAGAAGGGTGGGATCAAGAACTGGACCAAAGCCTCGGGCTCCTTAAAAAAATATAATGCCTTTTGCCGTGCTTTACCTTGCTTTTTTAGAACACCATAAAGGTAATCTCTCAGCAGTCTCTGCTGGAAAAACCTGGAAAGTTTTCCCTTCAGGACTCCTGATACCTGCAGGTCTATTTGCTTTGATTTTTTTTAGACGGATAAAGGTAAAGAGCTCCTTTTTTTGAGGACAGGAAATTTGGGGCAGAATTTGTCCCTAGCCTGGTCGCAATTAAACACTCGGTGATTAGCGAATTACAAACTCTGGCTTCTCCAAGAAAAAGGAATCTCTTGGACCCTGCCTAAAATTATCAGGTTCTTGAATTTCCCTAATTCAATTCCGAGTCCAGTGTATGCAGCCCAGCTGAGATCCTCATTTGTGAGGACCTGGGGCCTTAATTGACTTAATGACATGAGGAGTGACTGAAGGTCGGAAGCACATTGACTGGCTGAGATGAGCTGGTTGCTTTGTGCTCTGAGTTCACATTGGCTGATTAAAAAAAAAAACTTGAAGTAAGAAATTGGTTTATTGGTTGTTTGGCTGATAAAAGGTTTATTGAGAGGGTTGCTATGGCTTTACATATCAATTACAGAGACACAGCTGCTATACTCTGTGGCGTAGCTCTGAGTTGGAGGATGAGACAGCTACCCACGTAAGGTGCTGCTGTGAAAAATCAGGTATTTGTAAGATCTTCTCTTCCCCTTCTCCTCCCTGCCCTCAATTAGGAAATGAGGTTGTTCCTTATTAGTGCTTCACAGGATTGTTGCCCATCCCTTGCTGTACGCAAGTACAGCTGGGTCTCTTCCTTTGACGTGAAGATGCAGCCTCGAGGAGGTGGGAAGAAGTGAGGAAATGATGCTTCCCTCCCTGCCAAGTTTCTTGTAAAATTCAGTGTCTCTGTTTCCAAACCAAACCACGCTAGCTGTGGCTGGATGACAGAAAATCCGCATCCTGAGCAGGAGTGATGTTTTGGACCCTGCATCCAAGCTCTCCCCACGTGAGTGGGACCTGGCAGCCGTGCAACTCTGTCTGGAAGCGTTGCTTTGGCAGTTCCTAACCTCAACAAATTACCAGCTCTGCGGAAAGCAGCAAGTAATGAGGAGTGACAAGGTAAGAGCGAGTGTGTTTTCTCTAATAGCATTTTTGTGTGTATTGGACTGCTGGGAGGAAAAGTGGAGGGCAGAGGTGGATGGCAGGAGTTGTACTGTACAAGCCCCTAATACTTCTCCTGCGTAGAATGAATCTCCTCTTTAACTATGTAAGTGTGCAGCAGGAAAAGGAAACTAGGGCTTTTACCAGGGATGTTATTCTAGCTCTGCTGGTTCCTCAAATGATAAATTCTTGTGGGCAAGCATTACCTTTGTTTTATAGAAACCTGAGTGCACTTGGTATGGTTAATAATAGCCTAGTAAGTGTTTACTTAAGGCTTTCCTATTCACATTTAACAAATACAGGATAAGTTTATAATAAAACACCCGGTAATTTATTACAGAATTTCTACAGTAAAAGATAATTTAGTATTCAAGAATTCAAAGCACTGTATTAACAAATATACATTGCTCAAGAGATACAAACTCTCTTTAGCCTGAACCGTACAAATACTAAGAATAGATCCTTAGCATTTCTTTTACAGCCTTGTTAAGAAACAGGACCAAAACATAGTCCCTTGATGAGACAAAAGAAGTTTGTAAAGCAGATTGCTTAACCTCTTGAGCTGTTTGGGGAAAGTGGAACGTTTTTTCCTTTAGCATTTAGCTCTGGTGTCTTTGTACATCTCCTAGTGTCTTTGCAGCTGATGGTAATCACTGAAATCTGCCCTAGTGCAGAAGCTTTTACCTCGCCGTCTGAATTTCATGCTGTATACGCGACCAAACACCAAGGAAGTCTGTAACGCCGCCCATCCTATAGTGCAAAGCGGGAGTGAGCAGTATAGGAAGCCTGTCTTCCCCAGGCATGCGTCACGAGATGGCACTATAGGACAGAGTTCGCCCTGTCCTCATCTTAAAATTTGGCGGATAGAAAATCCGCTGCAAGGAAGCAGAAAAGAGCATCGGGGAAACCCCCGGGCAGGTGAGATGGAGACCCAGCAAGTCAGAGCAACCTGGTCTTAGACCCAAGAAATCTTCTTGTCTGTTCAGGGCTTTGCCTTCTTCATGACAGCAGCAGCTTCACGTGGAAGTATTGCGGAAGCTCAACGTGCTTCGAGGGAAACAGAATTAATGTTTTGGAGAAATGGGGTCCAGCTCAGAGTACAGCAGTGTCTTTTGCCTTTACAGAATGGCTTTGTGCTGACTAGCAAGTTGAAGCTCCAGCAACAGAAGCAGGATCCAGAGTATATGAGCTTTGCCCGTGTACCCTGTTCTATTACACTCAAAAAGTGAGTTACGCTCAAAAATGCTGTGAAATAAAAATGACAAAAATCAGTGCTTGTTGCAGCTGCCAGAAAATGACTGTTTGGGAATGTTTTCTCTCCAACGTCCTACTTTTCAGTTGCCTCCTTCCTGGCTACATCTTTCTAGCCAGGCGATCTGTGTTTCCTCTACTTCTCGCGTTGTCCTTCATGCTAAACAGGGCATGTTCCAGAGAGCAAGCCATCGGGCTTGCTTCTTGTCACTCATATGGGCGTGTCAATGGATAAAGAGCAATTCCTCGGTTAGCTGAAAGCCTGCCAGGAAGTTCACAGCAGGTGCTTTTTCTCCAGCCTGCATGGTAAATACAAATAGGATGTTATCCTCAACCCACCGCTATTCCTTCATTCAGCAGGCATGGGATTTCGGTCCTCTCTCCCTCTCCATTGCTATTATCTGTTACCCTTAGGGTTTTTTTCTATAGGTATGTCCCTGGGTTGAGGTCCTCTGCTTTATCAGTAGATCCCGTGCTCTCCGGAACAGGCTCAGGGGCTGCAGAAGTGTCATCGACTTTAAACTTTGAGACAATCCTGGCGGTTTCCTGTGTGATCTCAAAATGTTTGAGCTGCTGTCTCCCTCCTGAGCGCTGCTTGAGTGTGCTTGTGTCGGTCGAGCTCTTACTGCTCCTAGTGCTCTCCTCAGGGACATCCTTTGTCGTGGAGCTGCTGTCGGCAGGGTTGCCTTCTGCACCAGGCTCCGTTGCCACGTTGGCTACTGTGGTAGTCCTCAAGGGCAAATTGGAAGGCTTGGGAATGACTGGTTTGGCTTTTGCCTGTGTTCGAATATATTTTACAGGCTGTCGGCTGAAATGGTATCTGGGCTGGCTCCCTAGCACCGTGTCCGAATCGCTGTCTGTCTTTTCCTGCACAGAGTCTTCCAGGTCCTCCAGCTCAGAGCCAATACTTGTATTCATCTCTGAACAAAAAAATTAGATAGTTATCTTAGATCAGTGAGACAAGGTTACTATGACAAACAATTTTGGCTGATGACTTCTTTTCTCGTTAGAAAGGATACTGAAATCCCTCCTGCGTTAACAGGCTAAAATGCCTCCCTCTAACAGCTTCATTAATCAGGAGCAATCACAAGATATGCATTTGAAAGAGGTATAAGATATGAATCAGACTTATATTCTTAAAGCTGTCCTCGATGCATTAAAGCCAGGAGAGCTGCCGGAGGTGACTGTGGGCTCGAGAGCTGAGGCAGCAGCAGAGAAAAGCCCTTCCTGAGAACAGCAGAAAATGTGCTTGCGCTTTCACGCAAGCTACGTGGCGGTTGCTCTGCAATAGGTTATCTGCACAAAGACTGAGTTAGCGACGTGGAAGAGGGCCCAGCTATGCTTTGTCTGCTGTGTAACGCAGAGGCAGACAGGGAGGAGGTGTGAAAACCAGCAAACATGCTACAAGACAACCTATAACAGCATCACGATCACCACTTTATTTACCTAGGGCATCCGTGCTTAATGGACTGTGGGCTCCCTCCAGAGTCAGCTCATTGATGGCTTCCCTGGAAGACGAGTTATCGGAGACACAGTCCACATTTAAACTGTGCTTGGAGGAGAAATTCTGTTGGAAAAAGCCATGAGTGTTTATGCAGGACTCTTATTTGACATGAAGATACTGTCAACTCCCACTTTACCCCAACGGCTGAGAGAGCCAGGTGAATGGAGGCAACTGCTTAAGCTGAAAACTCCTTAATTTCTCTTAGATTATCTGTAACACTTGGGGGAATAGGGAGGGAGCTTGCAGAAGGTTGCAGGGCAGGGCCATGAGAGAAAATTATGGTTCAAGACCTGCCAACTCCAGTATCCATGCTGGCAGACCAGAACTGCTCCAGAACTTGCCCCAGAAAGCAGCTGCTGCTTTCTGCAGAGCAGCAGTGTGCTGAGACCCATTCCCGTGTCCCGCGGGACACTGAATTAGCCCGGTTCAGAACAAAAAGGGGAAATGTCAGAAACCCAGCTGTTAACTGGAGCACTGTAATTATCATTAAATGTAAATGGGAGGATGAGTGGAGGACACGGGACACCCTGGGAGTCGTCGTTGGTGTGGAACCAGTCTGAGTTTGCACAAGGATCAGGCCACCTGGACAGGGGCTCCAGAGGTCAGTTTTATTAATGGCAAAATGAGAGCAGCCTTAGAAGCAACTCCCCCTTGTAAAGGTTTGTGACACTGTCTGTGGAATTCAGTCATGCTGCACAAGCGGGTAAATATGGCTTTGAAAATAGTCAAAGGCAATAGTTGTGAATATCTCAAAGTGTTTTCTGTGAAGGTTTATTAACCCTGTAGGACTTCTGCACAGAAGTGAATTGTGTCTACCTTGGTGATTTTATTTCAACTGTAATCATAGTTATTCTAATTTCTGCTTCCTCAGTGAGCTGGACCTGTAGAGGAAGCAGTGTTACTGCGTGTCAGATGGGGACAGGGTCACTGCAAACACACAGTCTTGCACATAAGCATCCATGACTCAAAAGCAGGAGGCAGAGTCCCTGAACCCAGATCTCCCTTCCTTTGGTTTAACTTTAGGAAAGTCTTTGCCTCTTTCTTGTGCATCAAACAACTGTGAAAAGGAAAAACCCACCATGTCCCAGCTCAGGGATGCCATGCCCATTTGTGTTTTTAAAGTGCTGTGAAATATTGTGAGGAAAGAGCCATGAAGCTTGGGAAGAACGCAGAACACTCAGTAGCAGGGTGGGGAAAACAGGGTCCGTGGCCCCTGCTCAGGTAAGCAGCAGAGCCCTGTCGGGCTGTACTGGGGGATCTGCTGGGTTTTAAGTGCACGTAGCTGCTTCCAAATTTGTAGAGCTGTTTACAGAGAGAAAGAGCAGTGTCCCAGGCAATCTAGTATGGAGAACCCCACAATTTTTCAGCGTGAATGGGATCTAAAACATGGAGCAAAACCACCACCCAGATTGGTCTGAGAAGCTGCTGAGTGATCTGTAGCTTATAACTTTTTTTCTGTTTCTCAGAACAAGCTCTCTGCTCCTTCCTCTCGGAATAACCCTCTGATAGCGAACGGTTTTGTTATCCATGAAAAAAATTCTCTTTAATCCACTAGTCCACCTTCCTGTCTCTACAGCAGGGTCAGTAAGCCCAGCTCGGTGTCTGGGAGCTCTACCTCTACAGTTTTGGTCTGGACTGTGTTTGGGCTCTGAGGTCCTTCATCCTTTTCTGTCGATTCTTCTTGCGAAGGATTTTCACATCCCGGGGATAAGGATGAAGGCAGGTCATCCATCCCAAACACCCTTTCGTAGTTCTGAATGAGAAACTCCACAATCTGGGCTTGATACCCTGAGTCAACAAGGCATGACATTGAGACATCGCCCCCTGAGCCTGGCCGGATCAGCGTTGGCCCAAATACTATGCCCAGGTTGTTTGGGGACATCTTGTTCTCTTCGTATTTCTCTGCCACCCTGGGGAAGGGAAACAGGACTGTTAGGGGCTTCCCAGCTCTTGACCCAAATGCACTGAGTACACAGATGGAATGCACCAAAACCCCCGTTTCCTAGTAGAGAGAGAACCCCCATCTTTTACGAGGAGCAGAGCTCTGGTCTGTGCAGGGAAACTCCAGAGAAAAATCTCAGAAGTTGCCTGGATCTGTCTGGATGGTGCAGCCCTACTGAGAGCGGCTGTTTCTTGTGACCTGCGTTCAGAGCTGGGCGGAAGAGGGCTTCATTCATGTTATTCCTTGACCTCTTGCTTTGCACTTGATGGAGCGTTAGCAGTAAGGACCATCTGGTCCTTCTTGGTCATTAAGACTTTCTCCTAATTGCTGCAAGATGGTCCTTTCCATGAATGAATTTTTTACCCTCCTCAACTGCCTGCTTGGCTCTCCCAGGTCAAGGAAGCCCAGACGCTCTTCTCGTACACGTTTGGTGCTGTGCTAGCCGCTCCTCTGGCAGCGAGATCTCAACAGGGATCTCCTGTTGTCAGACCTGACACTGACCAGCGTGACAACCAGCACGCTCCTCACCTGTACAAGTGTGCAATAAGGTGTCGCAGAGTGTTGTAGTTGCTTCCAGGCAATTGGCTCAGCAAGTCCTTCATGCTCTGGACGGGATCGGAAGGGAAGCCTGCGGAGTCCGACTTTTCTTCCCCAGGTTTTTGCAAATCTTTGGCAAGCGCAATTAGATCATTATAGAGCTGGGACAGCAGCACCGGGGCTGAAAGCTGCAGCGAGAGGGGAGGAAAACGGCATGTTACTTCATCCTGCTGGTCTGGCACCGAGGAATGCGGACAGCCGAGACCTGCCATCCCAGCAGAGATTTGGTACCCACTTCCTTCAGGAAATGCTTCAGGACCCCAGTGATGTCGTGGGGGGAGTGCTCGGAGAGCTCCACCAGGCTCCGTCCATTCTCAAATGCCTGGCACAGCTTTTCCACCCGGGCTTTGGACCCACTTATCCGATAGATCCCCTGCGTGGTTCAGAGGGGGAGAGGTCAGGAGTTTTGGATACAGAGAAGAGAAGACCAAAGCAAGTATAACGGACTACTCACCTGCACCCCGAGGGCACGGGCTTCAATTTCTGAGGTGCACTTCACCACTATGAAGGGAACTTCCTCTGGGAAATCTCGAGGAACCTGCGTGAAGTCAATGCCAAAAAGAGGTACTCGGTTGGGCAGCTTCTTGTGGCCGCAGGTGATGAGGAGGTTCTCGAGACACTTCTTGTGGCAGGCTAGGCAGCACTGAAACGGCAGAACCGACCCAAGTTACGGTCTGGTTGTGGTCCAGCACTGTGCAGCAGTGGCTGAACTTGAAGGATTTCTCCTGTTCCCGCAGCCCCCAAAGTCACACCAACCCCAAAAGAGTTCTTTCAGGCAAGTGGCAGCTGATGGCTTACTCAAGGATGGAAAAACACGCCTTGTGTAAAGCAGAGAACTTTGCAGAGGGGCCCCTCATTCCTGCAGACCTTCAGCGAGATGATGGTCACCCCAGGCTCCCACGCGAGGCATCTGCAGTGACAGCTTCTAGCCCTCACCTCCTCGCACTCGAAGCCGCTGACCATGAAGGCATCACACTCCCTGCACTTGGATGGTCCCCGCAGCTTCCGGAGCCGGTGGGTCTGCGCAGCGCTGGAGAGGAGGATGTTCTTAAACTGCTGCTGGGATGTACCATTTTCTGCGGAAACAGCATTAAAGCATGAAAAGGAACGCATCCGTAAGCACAGTTTCCACCTAGTGAGTCAAATATGTGCGTGGCTCACCATTTTCAAAAGTTTGCAAGGAATCTCTCTCTTCAAAATCATCTGAGGAGGACATGGTGCTGGTGGATGGAGCTTTCAGCAATTTCCTATTAGAGTTTCCTTGAGAAGAGAGAAAATACAAACAGCTGTTCTCATCCTCACTATGCACAAAGTGGGTCAGTCTGGACTTTATTCCCATTTTAGGTTTTAGGGCAATATTAGGCAAGAATTTCTGCAGCTCTCACCTGGGCTAGAATTGGGAGAGTCCAGGGACCGGGATTCACAGCTCCCACCGAGGCTTTCTGTGTCGCTGCAGAGGGATTTGTTCGCACCTGCGAAAGGTGGATACGGTGACAGACCATCCCAAGCGCTCTCGGGATACTTCAACACGGGGTTTGAGTCCAAACCAAACTCCCAAGAAAATCCATAAATACTTGTCAATATTTTCTCCCAGTCTGAGCAAAGCCTTAAGCACTGCCCTAGGAATTTGAGAACCTCTTGCACCTCTTTGGCTACTAATCTAAGTTAAACTGCAGTGACTCGAGAGAAAATCGGGTCGTCTTTATTAAATTCAACCTACTCTGTTCACCGTCCGTGGAGAACTGCTTTCTGGATGTATCTTCTGGTGTGCTCGCATCCTTTGCTGTGGAAGAGGGTCCTGTGTAATGCAATGCCATCTTCTTTTTGCCGCTGGGAGGGGACCTGAGAAGGGGTTGCAAACAATTTTCCAGCAGTGAAGAATAACACACAATAATATGTCACAGAGGTGCCTTATGGGTACCTGACACAAAGCGTCTGTTTCAGGCAGCTTACAGGTGTAAGCTGAGTTTTCAAGGAGACTATAATAAACACTTGCACAAAACTGGGAAAACAAATTTGTTCAATTTAATTTTACCTTTTCTACCCACAGGAAAAATTTAGATATCAAACAGCACCCACGTGAGAAAAGAACAATCCAAATTTTTGGCAATGGCAGAAATAACTGAAGGGACGTGGTACAAGACTGCTGCCTGCCTTTCACTGATGCTGGTCCTGTGCTCAGCAGAAGGAACCAGGTGCATCTTTAGAGATCTGGTCTTTATTGGTGGAGCTGTGCAGAGAGAAAAGACCCTAACGTCTGAGGTTGTGGGCTTTTCTGTAATTAGCAGTCACAACACTGCAGTGTTGCTAGTGACTTTGTAAATGTGTTTTAAACATTATTTTTTTCTTTGTTCTGTGCATATGTTTCTGACCTTTCAGCTAGGATGTAAGTTTTCCACTTTCTGTTTTACCTCTGCCCTCCGGAAGCGAGTGGCTCGAATTCAAACACTTCCATATGAATGTCTTTCTTCTGCAGAGCTTGAATGAATTCCAGGTATTTCTCGCCTGCTTTGTATGGCTTGCAGACCTCGGACAGGTACTGGTATCCCACTGGAATCTGTTCTGACTGAGTCTGCCGCTGCTTGAACATCCTTAAAGTGACCTTACAAGGGAAAGAAAACAAAAAACCCCATTGCTAGTCAAAGCCAAGGTGCTTTTTCCTCCCTTGGATCTCACAGTCATTCATCAGTCTTCAGTTTGTCATTACCCAAACTCAGTTACCTGCACTTCTGCTTATTGATAGTTCTACTTAACAGGTCGGATAAAAACAATTTGTCAGTGTTTCTTCTTCTAGGATGTTTTCCCCCTAGACTTTTTCTACGGATATCTGTGTCCTCAAAGCAGCAGCAATTGAAAATGGGATTATACAGCTGAGATTTTTTGGTAGCATGTTGGTAGCAAAGCAATGTCCGGAGCACTCCCCCAATTCCAGCTGCTTGAGAATGGTCAGTTGAAAGGTGATTCAACAGTGAAATGGTGAAGAGCCTAGAGGTCTTATCCCAAACAGCAGTTTCCCTGAAATGAGGATTGGAGGAGAAACTGAGACTATGCGTACCCACGTCAGCACCTCGTCCCCTTGGTAAATGAGCTTCCGAATATGGGAGATGATCCGTGCTCGCACTTTCTCCAGTTCTTGTCGCCGAAAGTTGGCATCGCTGATGCACGTCTTGTATAAAGCTTCTGTTTCCTGAACCTGTGTGTGACCAGAAATGGAGCAAAGGAGGAGAAAGTCACCAGGATGGGTGGGAAGATGCCGTAACATGGCACGTGGGATGGCTGGGAATACCAGCAGCCTGGTCTGAACTCATCACCTTGGCTTGTGCCTCCTCGCAAGAACGGCGTCGCTTCTCCAGCTGCTTGTTGGCGCTGCCGGGGTTGGTGATGGCTGCGCTCTGGTATTCGTCCTCCGCTTTGGCACTCAAGTGCTTTGCTCTCTCCAGCTCCTCGCAGCGCTGTATGTATTGCAGGCGGGACTTGCGCAGGGATGACAAGGATTCATTCTTGAACAGGAAGAGGAACAGGTTTAGGAAGCCCGGTGAGGCAGTGGGAAGAACAGGTCACAGCAGTACTCTGCTTATGAGGGAAGTGCCTGTCTCATGGTTCAAATGGGTATCATCATCCACATGGACACCAGTATGCTCCCTCCCTCTCCTCCCGAAGTTCAGGAGCTCTAAGGGAGCCTGTGGGTTTCCTCTACAGCTGAGTAGAGACCCAGCCATCCTGGATCGCGTTCTGCCAGGTGCCCAGGAGCATCTTCCTCCCCAGCAGGAATCCCTGGAGAAAAAGGCTGCTGCTGAAGTGCTAGCAGAGTGCGTGCGGCTGGGTTTTGGTGGGGGGCTGCAGGCACAGAGCCTGCCTTTGCAGCGGATCCCTCTGGGCCGAAGGCAGCCTAGTGCCAGCGTGTGCAAACCCAAGCTGCCTCCTCACTCTGCCAGCCTCGGCGGTCGGCAGGAGGTGATGGGATCCAGCAGGCAGCACAGGCAGGATGGCACAGGAATGCTGCCAGCACTCTCCCCTTGTACTCTTTAAAAAAGTACTTTTATTCAATAGCAGGATGCATATTACCTTATTTAGTTACTGCTTGTTCATAAACATTTGTTTTCAGTGTTTTGAGCTGTGACTGGCATAAAGGTCGGGCCCATCTATCGGCCTCTTACCATTCTCTTTTGCTCCTTTGTCCACTGATCTTTGAATTCTTTCCTCCATTTCTCAATTTCATTCTTCTTGGCTGACAGAGGCTGCAGAGGAATAATAGTTAGGATGGCAACAGTTCTTCGCGAGGCAGGAAAAAGTGTCTGACAGGTGAGGACATGACATTAGAAAGCAAACCTTGCAAGATGACTCTCTTTGCCTTAAACTTGGTGCGCATTCCATTCTCTTATCCCCTCTACCCCCATGGACCAGGATACATCACTTCATTAGGGCTCTGTGATGCTCCCATCTAATCTTACAGCAAATTTGTCTAATCCGTGGAGAAATGCAGTACCTGGTAGAACTCCTTCTGTTGGAGCAATCCTGCAGTCTCGGTAGCTGAATTTCCAACCTTTATGTCATGTTCCAGCACCATTGTATAGAGCGCCCGCAGAGGCATGTTGTACTGCAGAAACCAAAAAAGCAGATATAAAATGATGGATAATCACTGCAGCTTTCCTAAATTAAAGAGCTTTTGGTGGCTGTCACTGAGATCTATTACAGAAAGGCGAGAGTGTCTACACTGGTTAAATGAAGGGGAGTTATTTCAGACAACACAAACAGTAGGATGCTGGAAGCAGAAGGGTTTTTACGCTGGGCTGACTCCATGCCTATCTAATTGTCCAAACAATCACTCCATGTTATAAGCCCTTGGAAAAAAAAGGAACTGTTCCTGTACTGGGGTTTTGGAGGCATATGTGCTGTAGGATTGAAGCTGGACTCTACAAGCAGTTTACACGTGCAGACAGCCTCGTGTTTGCTTTGCGTAGGACTCCCATCCTCCTCCTCTGACGGGAACCCTGTGCAGTGAACTGGGAACATCGCTAGGACCCATACCTGTTGGAAGATGGCATTTCGTCCCGATTCTGCTATCTTCACCATCCCTTTGGCAAACTCTGTCTCTGTAGAAGGGCAGAGTGGATTAGACACCGGATGCACGGTCGCAGAGGTGGGTTTGTCAAAGCCAGAGGTCGTTCCAGTCAATTAGGATCATTCAGGGAAGAAGAAATTCTGACTCCATGTCTTTGTCTTCAGGCAAAAGCAACTAAAAGGGCTGGTGTTTGGCCAGTTCCTAACCAGTATACTTTTGCTTGCAACTGTGTGTTCTCGGCTCTGATTTTTTTTAAAAAAAGCTATCAAAAAGTGTACGGACTCTCAGCTGGTTCTGTGCACAAACTCACCGTAACTCAGACGTTTTTCAATCCAGCTGAGAAGCTCTTTGACGTATTTACACCACATTTTGGCATATTCGAGGGCTGCGTCAATGCCACCTTCACATTTTATCAGCATTTCGTCTGCCTCCTGAACTGCAACAGAATAAATCCAGGTTCAGAATGGCTCTGGCTGATGGGCAAGAGTGGCAAAATTGGAGTCCTAAGAGTTGGTGCTGCGAAATACTCAGATAACAGCCATAAAAAAGGTCTTTCACGGAACAATGTCATCATGATCTACTTCATGGCGACCCCGTGCAGTCCTGCCCATGGAACCACACAAGTTCCAGGTAATTTAGACGCATATATTCCTCTACCCTCCGCTTTTCATGAAATATTTTTATTTAGTGTTTTGAAATCCGAAAGTGAAGGACCTAATGGGTTACTGGGGAGTTGCAGGAAGTATTCTTGTTCCTTAGTGGAACCTAATACAGATTCATCACACTGCAGTGAGCAAATTGAAACATTTCAAGCTGAAATCTGTGAGAAAGCGGATTAGAATTTTTTTTTTCCTTCATAGGGACTTTATGTGAAGAAAAACAATTTTACATTGCATTTTATGATGCCGGTGACAAGTACAGGGCTGGTGAGAACCCTCCCAGCGGGTCACAAAGTGCTTCAGAGTGTCCCAAGATTCACTGGGTTGATCTTTACTGTGCTTAAAACCAGCAGACCTTTGGGAATTGGTGTCTCAGTATTTAGAAACCAAGACCTGGTGAGAAGCTCCTTAACGAGATGTTAATGGGTGAAGAGGGGAAGATTTGCCTGCTGGAGGAAGCAGTGGGAATCCTGAGCTCAAACAGGCATCCGCATCCTTGCTGGGCATCAGCCCGAGCTCAGCCTGAGACTGCTGCCAGCGGAGACACTGGCATCATTCATCCATGTCACTAGGAGGCTGCCAGGACCGTTGCCAGGTGATTGACTTAAGTGTTCTCATGTCACCGCTTTGATTCTTAATTAGCAATGTTACCTGTTATGTCTGCCTGCACTTGCCTCTCTGAACTGGTTTTGCTCTTGCAGAAATTTTCACTCAGCTGTGGGGGGAAAGAAAAAAAGAGGAACACGGTGAAAGAAAAATGAGTATTCAGAAATTGGGAGGATTTTTCAGAAAGGCCAGCGGAGTGCCGATTTTGCTTAGCTAAGCAACCCAGTGCAGTTAAAATATTAGCCTGAGATCTGACAGAGGGAAGGTAGCATGGTATAAAAGTCTACCACAGGCAGAAACATGAAGGAAAAACACGATTGGGGCAGAGAGATCAAGGCTGGGAAAGGGCTGCAAGACTGAATGCTGGCAGCTCTTATTTTACTACAAACCACAAAATATTTGGTTTTTTATTTTTCCCTTTAGCTCATGGGATAATATGATTACATGAGAACGGTTGCTGTCAGAGAAAAATTAAGTAAGTTCCTAGACCCTTTGTTTATACAGAAAAGCGTGAAATGAAGCTGATTATCCCCAGAAGTCCCATACTATCCAAAGCAAGCGAAAAAACATTAAGTTCTATTTGGAAGGTCTTCTGTTTCTTAAGGCCAAAATTTTAGAGATTTTTGACGTATGACTCTCAAATGTATTTGGGGTTTGCTGTCTTGTCTGATCTTTTTCTTAGCACGCAGAACTTAAACCAGCAATTTCCACATCTCGTTTTTCAGAAAAATATAAATCCAAACAGTAAATGCCTGAGTGTTTCCACTAAATATTATCTGCTCTGTTGCTACCTCCATCACTGTTATAACCGAGTGTTGTACAGTTCTTTTCTGTCTGTTCAAGTAAAAGCTGTAACTTTTTTTTTCAGATGATCACCCAAAACCCCGTTTCAGTAACACAGAATTTAATAACATAGGATCATGCACTTTGGCATTGGACATTGATTATTTCTGTAATGAAATGGATGTCATTCTTTGCCTACCGGGACGACCTCTCTTTCTGTGGTCAGGTCTGTGTCGTCAGTGCTGTCAGCATCACCAATGAACATATCAACCGTCCTGTGTAGTGAAAAAGAATGCAATTAAATAAAGTGAGGTTCCAAAGACCCAGAAAACTAGTTCAGCCCCATTTCTCTACATACGCATTTCCAATTGAGATTTCTATGGCATCCAGGCTCCGGAATATCTCACTGTACCGCTTCCTGTTTTCAGGTGTCCTCTCTTGATTACCGAGACCTGGAGTTGGAGAAGAAATCACTTCACTGAAACGCCTGACCCAAAGCTCCCTGAGGTCAGCAGGATGGTTTCTAGAGGTGCAGGGGAGTGTGGCTGAGCCCTGCTGTCCTGCGCAGATTCACAGGGAAGCGACAAACTGCGATGGCCTGGCAAAGCGTGGCAAGGTGAGGCCGAGGGCGAGATGGGATTCAAAAGAAAACTTTGGGAACGGTAAACTCATCGAGGTTCCTTGGGCAGAACCCCCAGAAAACGAGTCTGCAGATGTCCAGGGGAGACATCTAAGCTGATTTTAGGGCTTGCAATCAGACCCAAGATCAGCTGTGAAAACCGAGCAGAAACCTTTATCGTAGCCACACTGAGCTGAAGTCACACCACTGTCCTTAGCTGGGTGCTGGCAGACCTGACGGAGGGGCTCACAGGATGCAGCGGCGTGCCCTGCACCTCAATCAAACCTGCGCGCACACCCTACAACCTGTCTTGGCAGAACCACACGCGCAGAAAACAACAGGCGTTGCTGCAGTCCGGTGGTGTGCGGGCTGGGCTGTGTTGCAGAAGTTGCCCGTTCCTTGCGCATCGTGCATGTGTGTGCGTGTTGCAATGTTTTATGTGCAGGGACCATTTCTCAATATTATACTTGCTTATTTATGGTGATAATCTACATTATGAAATCCTGCAGCTCATTCAGTCCCCGGCAGGCACAAATTATTGGGCATTCAAAATACAAAATGGGCTTCTCCCCACTTGAGGGACAATGCACTCCTGCCACGCGCCTCTGTTAAGGTCTAAGCGTATTCTGCCCACAGTTGCACGTGTAGCAGGGTGGAGGCGAGCACACGCGTTTTACATGGGGTTACTGATGCCGTTAATCTCACTTTCCACTCTGTCATGCGTTTGTCACTGAGGGCTGAAACTAAAATTGACTCAGGCGGAAAGTTGCTGAAAAAAACCAAAGGAAAAATGTTTTAAAATATGAAATGGGGCACAATCGGTAAAAAACAAAAGAAAACTTCACTCTTCTTTGTCCTTTTGACATTCCAGGAAACAGGATGTGGTTGACCTAAATCTAGAGTTGCTTCACTGATAGTTGAGTTTTTGACAGTGAGCACGTACTTGTAAATGTTGCTCAAATGATGCTTGGTACGAAAGTCAGATTGTGTCTCATTTAGCTATAGCTACTCCTGGGCCTTGTTTCAGTCCTGAAAAAGACAGGTTTTTCAAGTCAGGATTTGATTAGGAGCAGGCCTGCCATTAAGCCTACGAACAGCATCGTACCACTGCTGACCCCAGACTTGCAGAGCCACGTTGCCAGCTACTGGGCACTGGCCGGGGGAGCAGCGCAATCCTGGTCGTCTTCCACCGTTCCGGCCAAAACGGTGCAGAAGAGCATGAGACAGGCTTGTCTGTACTGATAATAAGGGAGACTGTGAGCATGTATGTATGCACATGGGGCTTTTTAACTACAGAAAGATGCCAAACAATGTGGAGAAATATTTGAAAGTAGAATTAAAAGAAAGACCGGGAAGCATTAGGCATTTTTTTCCACAAATCTCTTTGTTTGGTGTCAAATGCAAGTGCTCTCTTGTATACTTATAGTATACTTATAGTGCGCAAGCCATGAACATCAACCAATCTAACCTATTATCAGCTTAAAAATAGAAATAACTGTGAAGAAGGCTGGGTGGGACGCTGAAGCCACACTTAACACTTGCAGTCAGCACTGAGCAGCACGGGCCAGATGCTGTGTTCCCTTCTGCCTCAAGAAATGAGCTAGGAATGCGCCTAGCTTAATTGCCTTTGCTGAGCAGATAATTAATATTTACGCTGGCCTTGTTCTTTAAAAGTTTCCTGAGCGTTTTACTCCAAAGGGAAATGAGACACTGAAAATGTGTGAAGACAGGCTTGTTTTTTTACCATAAACCACCAAGATCTGAAGGAACTGCAAGGAACCGCTCAGACTGGCCTGCCGTGCTTGGAGGACCCGGGGAAGGGATTTAAAAGCACCAGTGATGCTAATAGAGGGCTGCAAACTGTACCCAGCGCCTGTCCCGCTTAACTGTGATAAAACAACATTTCGTACTCAGTGGGTGACCCGAGACGGGCAGTTTACCAAACATCTCATCCTGGTTTTTCTGTAAGAGACACAAGTTGTTCATGATCCAAGACATAACAAATCCAAGGCATGCTAATTTAACTTGAATCCTAACTGCTCTTGTTACTTTGTGTGAGCAGATGGACAGCTTTAATTTCTCTTGTTTACCACTAGCAGAGGGTTGTACAACAGGAGGAAGTGACTCAACTTGAGCAGCGCTGGTGATGGGCAAAATGAAACGTTCTGCTTTTGAAAGCAGCTATTGTGAGGCGCCGTAAGATAAGCAAGAACCTCAGGTTCTCACAAGTCTTTTGCTTCATCTCACGAAGATAATATTATATGTAACGCTTTAAAAGTAGGAAGGTGGAAAAATTGGACATAAAAAGTTTCCCTAGCCTTGATGTAGCTGATGTTATTTGCTGCATTCTCACAAGTTTAAATATGTGCTTCCCTGTACGCAGCCCCTGTGTCATTCAGGGGCAGCGCCAACTCGTCCCATCTATTTGAAATCTTTTGAGTGGCTTTTTGGCATGTGCAGGTCTGGGCCAAATGCTTCATGTGCCTCGTGTATCTCATCAAGGAAATGAATTGCCTCGAATTTATTGCTCTTACTTGTCACAGCTGTCATCAGTCAGCTATCTGTCGCCCACCTCCAAGGCGTCCCTTCCTGATGAACCGTGCGCTCCTGCTTGCCCACTTGCTAAAGGTGTAAACATCTGTACACGTTTTGCCGTACTAGAAGGAAAATGGAGCCCCTGTGCCTGGCAGGCTTGCAGAGGATCCCATAAATATCCATAAACTAATTCATCTTTCAAATCCTGCTGAAAGCCCTTTGCTTTGACCAGCGAGAATTAGGTAGCAGAGCACCCTCTGCAGCACTGGGATAGAGGACTACAGGCCTGGAAGAGACCCCGGCTCAGCCCTTTGTCCATTCACTACAACTCTGCAGCCTTATTTACAAACCGATGCTTCAATTTAAAGCCAGTTATCTTACTGGAGAGCCCAATGACAATTGGAAGGCTGATCTAGAAACTCACTCTTTTGGAGATTAAAAACCATCTATGGTTCTTGAAGGACCGCGTATCCGTCTTCTTCTTCTCTTAGACAATTCCGGTAGAAACCTCTTTGAGTGTCAGCACCAGACCTGCTCCCTAGAGGAGAGCATCCCTGCGTAGCCAACACTCGCACTGGAGCAGGCCAGCTGTCGTACAAAGTTCTGCTCCATTCTTGGATGGACAAGATTCATCTGCATCATCTACCTTCTGGAAAGCTCACCGCGCTTCTCTGCCTTTTGCTACCATTATGGGGAGAGCAGACTCCCACAGCGGTGGGTGTGCAGAGTGTCGAGGATATTTTTAGCAGGACAAGCTCTTGTTCTGCCATTCAGCAGAAGCATCGCTTCCCTTTCAGCTGCAGTTACCATGAAATGAGATAAATGTCTAAAACCCTAGTTCAGCATGGCACCGTTGCTAAACCTTGGTATCACAAGCCTGTTCCCGGTAGCGCCTTCCTCTTCTCTGAGCTCAGTGTTGCACTTTGCAACACAACATCTGAATTTTTCCACTGGGGCAAATCTCCTGTTTCTGCATAAAAGGACACGCGCTTCTTAGCAGCATCTGTGTAAATTCCCCTGCTTGCTAAGCCACAGCACAGTTCAGGCCAAGTTTGGCCACATATATCTGAAAACTCTCAAATTGTCCACCACTCCTGCATGAAATCCTCCCTCTTTAACCAAGACATCCCTCGGTGAGACTCCGGTTATGGCTGGCAGCAAAGGACACTGCTGCAGCTGCCCGGATCAGCATCTCTGTCTATCTGAGGAATAACAGTCTTGGAACAAAATAATCCAAGTTCCTTGACAACGGTTTTGCAAAACCAAGACCACTTCCCATCTGTCACTCTGATTTCTCATCTTCTCTTCCTCCTTCAGTGGAACAAAGGCCCTGGCAAAAACTGAATCTACAAACCAGCTAATTTTTGAGGAGGTTGGAGCCGCTACCAAACAGTGCGATCATCCACAACTGACAGGAAATACTAGCAAGGTCAGATGTCTTAAATAGTAGTGTGTATTAATGAGGGGATTAATGAAACATGTCGGGGTGGGGGGGAAGGAGAATTTCCACTTAATACATCACTTCATTGAAAAAGTAGGTGTGCACGCTGCAAGTCTTTGAGATGTCTAGCAGCAGAAACTGAGCACAGGTGCATTAGTTTGCAAAATAAAAATGAAGTGATTGCCAGCTTTAGAGGAAAATATTGGTACAACAGACTTGTCTTGGTAGGTGGCAGCCCCCTGCAGTTCTTAGTTAATAAACCTTGCTTTTTAAGGAAGAAAAGTACAACTACATTAAATGCTGGCTGTTTGTTTCTTCAGTATTAAGAATAAGGAAACGTTAGCGATGGTAAGAAGAATTTAGACTGACAGTGAAGCACAGCAGATGCTTCCAGTACTGGAAAGTAGTAAAAGGACCCTCCCAATTAGCAACAGAAGGATCAATCTAGGACACTTAGTGGCTAAAAAATAAGACTGAACAAAATCATTTATACCAGTCAGCTTGGTTTTGCAAAAGAGCTGTCAAATAAGCCTCCTTCTCCTTAACAGATGAGATTTTGTTGATAAAAGGCACTCTGTGGATACGACACACTTGGATTTCTCAAGGGTATTTGACCTTTACAGTCATGTCACGTTTGGGATGGTATTCTTGGTCGCACATTAAAAACTGTTTCACTGACAAACCTAAAAATACATCTTTAATCGATGTATAGGGTTGTTTCTAGAGGGATCTCAGAAACAGATTCCTGCTCTTTGGTGGGTTTATTAAATGATCAGACTTGTATCATCATCTCTCCTGGTAAAGTGCTTGATGAGACCAAGATTGTAGGCCAAGAAGCAAGGCAGCTATTTATTACAGAGTCTTTAAGTGGCCTCAGAAATGGTTATGCTTCCACTGCACCGTCTAGCTGAAGGTCCGCAAATTAGGTGCAGATATTATATCTCCGGGCTGGAAGTCTCTGCCCTGAAAAGCAGGGATGGACACAACGGGTAGTTGCCTAACACGAGCTTCACATGCAATGCTGCAGAAAAAGGACCTCTGCAACCTCTGGGTACGTACAAAAGGGGAACACGGAGCAGAAATAGGCTCTGTTTGTGCCTCTGCACGCAACACTGGATGATGAGCACGTTCGATGTTAATGTCAGTTCTGACAAAGGGGTGTGCAGATGTTGCTGAAGAGGCAAAAACGTTCTGTAGGGCAAGAGTGGGCAGAAAGCTAGTCTCGCAATACAGTTTCTAAACAAGCTCAACTTAGTTTATGAAAAACACTGAGACATCCTTTAACTATCCCCATGTATGATCATGAGCTATAGAAATTCTGCTAACGGTTTTTTGATTTTCATGACAAAGACATGACGAGATCCAGCTGCTGAAAGGCAAGCTGAAATAAAGTTTTCTAGCTACAAGAATAACGACGCATTTGAATGTGACAGCAGGGAAAGGACTAATGTTGCTTGCTGTGTTTCCTTGATTACAGAGTCAGTGAGATTTCCTCCCCCCACTCTCTGAAGCACCACGGACTGGCCCCTGTTGAACACGGGGCTGTCTGGCAGGAGGGATTCGTGCTCTCAGGTGGCACAAAGACCTCTTAGATGCTCGATTGGTTAAGTGTTACTCCGATTCAAACTGATTACGTTCATAATTAAGGTTGTCACCTTTGAGAAAAAGGACTTAGAGCAAATTTTTGTCAGAGGGACTTGAGCTGATGATGTGCAAGTACCAGCATTATGTACTTCCAGTCTCTTAAGAGAAAACACTGCACATTCTGCCTCCTGAAAAAGGGGGTTGCATCCTTTCCTCTTACATAAATCAATGTCCAGTACAAATGCATCAAATAACTTCATCTGTCAGAGAAAGACTTAGAGAACTGAACAGTCAAGATCTTCTTGGAAACCCCAGTTAGAGGAACTTACGGCTGTTTTCTAGCAGCGGTATTTCCTAGGTGACTTACCAGTGGGTCTGTGTCCTATGTCATGTCATGCCCCAAAAGCTTACATTACAAACAGTAGAAAAGGTTGTTTCAAATGCCATCACATACCACTTGGTTCTGGGTCTCCCATGGCTGAATCTTCAGTATTTTGGTCTGAAAGCAGCAGAATCCCAAATTACCCAGCTTTGAATCCCAGCTGAATTAAGTAAAACACAGATTCTTAGTCAGATCAGATGTGAAGAAATTATCCCAAGGCCCATGATAGCTGCATGTGAAGAAGACCTGCCCGAAATAACTGGCAGAAGTGCCTGTCGGTGAGCGCGGCTGCTGTAGCCAAATCTGCTTCCTGCAGACGCGCTTCCGCATAAGGAAACAGTGTGCAGCGTACATTTGTTTGATCGTGCCATTTGCATAACTCAGATGTGTCTTGGTAAATAGCAAAGAAGGGATCGTTTCTGAGTCCTCCTGGCTTCAGTGCTTGCAGCTATTGCAGCAGCCGCGGTTTTTCTACCTGGAGAGCACTCTCTGCTTCCTAAGAAACACCCATGCTTCCAAATACACTGAACAAACGACTGAGAAACTGCTGGTGGTGCGGTGAAAGAGTTGTTAGGTGAAAAGAGGGGACAGAAGAAGGGAAAGGATGAGCATCTCGGGCAGGGACGGGCCAGCAGTGGTCCTTGCCTGAGCCACCGTTCCTCTGCTCTCTTCACCGGTGCGTGGGTGTAACGGAGCCTCCTCGGCTCAGCAAAACCAAAATCTAAACTTTTGAGGGTTTGTTTCTGTAATAAAAACAAGCCCTGATTTTTTAAGTTTTTGATGAGCTAGGGAAAAAGCTATGTCTTGCATCACGATGTTTTTCAGCCTGGGAGCGTTCTCCAGATGGTGGACTGGGACGTAAGGCTTTAAATCCCACTGCCCCTCGCAGTCTGCGATACGCTCCAGCTCACAAGCAATTGCTTTACTGGCTGCAAGCATCTAGCTAGTGTTGCTGTCTTTACGTGAATTTTGCCTTCAGTTTAGGAATACTGGTGGTGATTGAATGATGAAACTGTGCTACGGGAAATAGAAAACATTTATGCAAAGATTATAGATCGAAATGAGCAGAAACTGAAGTGAACTTTTTTCTTCCGCAAATATTAGAGAAACTGACAGCAAAAATGTGACGGTCCACAAACGAACTTGTGCTCAGCGGTGAAGCTATTGATTTTTCTTCCCTAAATAATGACTATTTTAAAAACCCTGTGTTTTCTTATGCAACCAAAAAATATGCTTGTGGCCCTGGACTCCCAAAAACCCCACAGTTTCCCTTTCCTCGGCATCTCCTGGAGACTCAAGTAATGCTGCTAAATTTCTTCTGCGAAATTTCTCCCTGCAGTTGTGCCACAGACTTCATGGCAGGCAAATCTACAGGCTCTTCTGTCCCACTAACTACAGCCAGACACAAGTCCGAGTTAAGATGCAGCTGACCTTTCTATCATTAACATTTGCTTAATTTAAAAAAAAAAATATCCAAGAATCCCAGAGTTACGGCTTTGGTGCTGAATGTCTCAGGCTCAAGTGAAAGTGGCGTGTGTGACAGTTTCTGCTCAGGCTCTGGAGATAACGGCTGATTTTTAGCAGAGAGCAGAACTGGGATGCGTAACCATGGCAAAGTGCTGCTGGGATGAGCGGAGGGGGCAGCGTGATGAGTTTCTCCTATCAAATCTTCCCTGGCCCGTGTCTTGGTTTTGTGTGTTCAGTCGGCGTAATTACAGGTATGTTTAGTATAATTATCATACCCTGTTTGCAAAGTGCTTTACTTACAGATAAGTGCTATAAAAAGCGCTTTTCTAGAGCAAAGGCATTTATAGGCAAAAGGATTGCAACACAGGACAGCACCACCCCTCCAATTAATTATACAAAAAAAAGCTAACACAAAGCAAGGGGTGTAGCTCCTTATTTACCAGAAACATAACTCAGGTCTCGTGAGACTGTTTCCTAGCCATTCTTGCTGAAGGAGTATGTCCTTTTTTGGTTGGGGCTTTTTTTTGGGGGGGGGGGGTGTGGTTAAAAGTGGAGACGGTAAAACCCTACACTTTCTTTTGCAGATCAGAGGCTCACAAAAGGGAAGTACGGGAATTCTTGAGAAACGGCCCAGCTTCCAAGGGAACGCAGCGCTGTACAGAGCGTAACGCCGTGGTCCTCTAACCAGAGGGAAGGAGGAGCAGCAGTCTCTCCACTTGCCGGTGCCGTCAGATCGGCACTGGTCATGGGGCAGAAAGCTGCTTCGGCTCCTCTGCTGACACTGAGCTTCTCCAGCGCAGCCTGCAAACTCAAACTCCTCCTGCGTTTCTAACAGGAGAATTTTTTTAATTACTATTTTGGAACAAGCACAATGGCAAGTTACTGCAGACAATACACAGGAGCAGCCCCCTGTGAAGTCTCGTTACGCTTTCCTTTACGTCACCACTGCTGTTTTGTAAGGCAAACGTATGTTCACATCGGCAAGCCTTTTGAAGGCAGGCGAGGAAAGGAACCGGGGAGTGAAAGCGGCGGTGTGGTTCGTGCACTTTCCTTCCTTCCAGCTCCCTACCGGGAGCCTCGTGCTGGTCCTGGCTCTGCTCGTACACAGAATACTGGGACGGGACATTCAGTGCTTCCCCTTGAAGGTCATCTGACCCCCCCACAAAGGCCAGGAACCACCGTGCTTTTCTTCTGAGGAGGGTGAGACTAGTTTTCAGGTGAGGATTTTCCACTAGATTTAAGTATATCTGAGCTCCCAAGACAATAATGTGCCAAACGGGGATAGAAGGAGCATTAAGGATTCAAATTCAAACCATCCAACCAAGCTCAGCGTGGCACAGGACTCTACTTTAACCTCCACGGGCTGTGTAAACGAACTATCACAACTGTCCTGTGGGTGAGTCTAAGTCTCCCCACCTGCCACGCACTGACAAGCGAACACGTGAAAACATTTTGCACAGGGTTATACAGGAATTCAGCACGGAGAGAACTCCTGACACGCCTCCTCGCTCCAACAGACATAACCAAGCCAAGAAGAGCTCCCCGGAGCCTCGCCTTTCCGTTCCTTGGTTTCATGGTCCGAACGCAATGTGTCTTTATTAGGGGAAAACAGACAGAAGGTGCAGTTTGCCAGCACGATTGCCAACCTAAATAAAAGGCTCTCCTGTCTAAGCCTTTATCTTGCTTTCATGCATTTTAAAGGCACCATCTTCCCTAACAATGGGATCTGGATACAAATAAGCCTTGATGATCACTGACTCCTGCTCAGCATCAGTAGTGATGTGCTTTCTGAGCACATGGACACCCGTGTGTGTCTGTGCTGAGCCCGGCTGAAAGCTTTCCATCACCACTGAGCAGAGGGCAATAACTACAGTGCTCGTCAGGTTCTCTAAGGTTATGGATTTACCGTTGGTATTGGCGACAAGGGCTGCTACGGCAGGCTGGATGGCATCCCCAGTCAAAGCAGGATATGTGTTCAGGTAGGAGGAGATGGCTTGCAGTAAGTCTGCCAGTTTGGCTTCAACAGAAGCCGGAATAACTTCTCCTAAAATTAAGAAGGGGAGAAATTATGATATTTTTGCATGCATAAACTCATCCTCACCTCTCCCAGGATGAACTCCCTTCAGCACAGTGGTACAGGTACCTGGCGGTTCCTAAATACTCGAGTTCTGTGCGAAACAGAAAATAACAAATGCCGAACACCCAAGCAAGCGGAAAACCCACGTGCAGCGATGGGATGGATGTGGAAATTGCCCAGTCCTTAGTCACCAGGGCCAGGACCCTCGACAAGGCTCCACGCTGCCTTTTGTCCAGATTCTACTCCACAAGCCCAAGTGATGGACATCCGTGATTCCTGCTGCGGGAGTGCTGCCTGTCTTTACATCCAAAGGCCAACCTCCGAGACAAAAACGCAGTCCCGAGCTGGGCGCTCGCAAAGATGCTCGGTGAAGGAGAGGGAGCCAGCCCAGGCAGGTCGAATTTCCACGTGCAGCCGGTGTTGTTCGGGGGCTGTTAAAAGCAAACATCTTGCAAAGCTAAGAGCACCGCCATAGTTAGGAGTTTGCTCGAGAAGCGTGGCCAAACCAACTTGTTCGGCGCGCCTGGGGTAAGGCAGTCACCGTGACCTAGAGCTACAGCTTGCGGCCGTGGGTGGGGAGACCAGGATCACAGGGAACTCCGATGCCTTGGTGGAGAGGGTGGCGCTCCTCCAGGAGGGTTCTTGTTCCAGCAAGTCGTTGAAGGGATTTTTGTTAATGCTGCCATGCTGTACAAGGTTTCTAGAGCAGTACTGAGCCTGTGATAACCGTTTTCTTAGTTCTCGGTTTAGGTCTATTTACTTGGGCTCCAGCCTGGAGAGCGTCCTGCAAGCAGACAGGTTATCCTGGGAAAAACGAGGAGAGAGGGGGAAAGTGCTGGCGTGCCAGACTGGAAGGTATGGTGCTTCTGCTGGAGCCCGTTTCTGGGCTGTGACACACGCTTGGGCTGCCACCACCACCCAGAGCATCACCAGCCTGAGCCTCTCTTCGACTCGGGACATTTGGACTCCTTCCCGGTGATGAACCCCAGTTTTCTCAAAGGGGATGTCGCAGGCACCCTTTCTTCCAGCCAGTTTAACTCACTTGTGAGTAATTGCGGGTGCTGTCAAGAGCCCTTGAAGTGTTTTTTGCATCATGTTTGGAGGAAACCTGTGCACTTAGATGGCTAAGTGCTCTGAAACTTTATCTGTTGATGCAATTCATTACAGGAAATTACGTTTGCATACTTAAATATCTGTGCAGAGAGAAGCCACCCTAAATTGTCTGAAAGCCATCTAAATTCATTGCTTTAAATAAATAATGCAGTAAGAATGAGACAGGATCACTTTTGCTGAACACAATCTGCTTGTTTTGTAAGCAAGTAAGTGGGCTGAAAAATATTTACCTTTTCGGAAGAGCTCGCGGAAGTTCTGAAATTTCCTGTCGATGTTCCTCAGGTGTTTGGTCACGCGGAGCACCTCGCCGGCCGCGAGGTCCACGCAGCCGGCACCATCGCCAGGGGCAGGGCTCTGGATCGAAGCCCAGGCAGCAGCCAGGCATCCAGCGTCGGGCTCGTGGCCGGGTGGAAGGCGTCTGCCTGGGGATCCCCCTGCGATCTGAGCACGACCAGCGCTGCCCCGGGCTCCCGGCCGGTTCATGGCGAGGTGGAGCACCCGCTGCAGAGCTTTCCCGAGTCCGGCAGGTGAGCGTTTTCCTCAGGCTATGTTTTTGGGTCCCGCGGGCTGTAAGCACGGCTCCCCCTCATTGAAAGGAGGAGAAGCAGCATTCTGCAAAAGCAACTGGAGACGCAGGACAAAACACTCAAAAAAAAAAAAAAAAAAAAAAAAGAGGAGGGTAGGGGATGAATTCTCATGCTCTCAGCATTTATTCATTTTCTAATTCAGCAGAGTTGCAACCAGTGTTTTCTGAGAAACGATCGAAGCAAGTTTTAATTATCAAGTTTCTTCACACCCTTTCCAGCAAATGGAAACCCAAGTTTGGGAAACTTTTCCTTAGCAAGGCTTGGATATCAAAACCAAGCCCCGAATATCCATATGTAATAGCGCTGCATTTCCGTATCGGCCTCTCTTATTTACCATAACATTATCTGCAAGTAAAAATGTTGGTTTAGGTGAGCTGTAGAGAATGCCTTCCACCTCCTTCATTGTCCTTCCTCAGCTAAAACACAGATGAGGGAAAAGCCATCGCCTCTCGTGAGAAATCTCTCAGTTTATCCAGAGTACTGCGGCATCTTGGTATTTGCTGGTGAAACCAGGAAACCCAGCCGTTGCCGGCGTCCCGGTGCTGTTGGGCTCCCGAATCTCCGCTGGGCTGCCCCGTGCCTCTGCTGCGGGAAGCGACGCTACATGCAGTCTGCGTGGGATGTCTGCAACCTCAGACAGGTGTCAGGCTGTGTGGATTTTCCACATTCCTCTCGGGAGTTGTGAAATTACTCACTTCCCAGGCTATCTAGGGGATCAGACCCATCCTCCTACCTGGCTTTCATTAACTCTGTGCTGTCTGAAACTTGTGAAACATCTTTGTGATTCTACGTGCATCAGTATATTTTATTTTTACAGAGCAGTAAGGTTGTAAGGTTGTAAGGAGGTTGTGTGATGCAGGGAAAAGGTAAAGCAAGAATTATGCAACTGTAAGGTAGCACGTTTGAAAAAGTAAATATATCAGAAATTGATTATTTGCACTAAAAGGTGCTTAGATACTGCCCTAAGCATTCAAATGCCCTTTTTTCTGTGTCCTATAAATATAAATAACAAGCCCCATGCATGAAAGCAGAGCTAAACGTCTTAACAGCACCGTGCAATGCACCCGTCGGGAGGATTTTCATCTCTGATGCAACCTGAGGTGGAGAAATAGTGTTTGTGGCTGTTTGTTTGTAGGATTTTTCTGCTCCTCACAGCCAGCATGAAGTGCAATACCGCGTTCACTCGGTGGGTAGAGCATCTGCCGGCGCTGCCTCCCCTTGTTCTCCCATCTGCAAAGTGACTTCTGCCGACGGCGCGGCTTGTTGGTTTTGCTTTCTTGGCTTCCCACGTACTGTGAAGCTTTATTGTAAGAAAAGAGTGGCTCCATCGCACGCTTTTGTCTAAAGCACGCTCATAAGCATTATGGCTTCTTTTACTGGGGGGAAAAATAATCCAGAAAATCAAGAAAAGGAACTAAAGCAGTTGTTTCTGTTTACAGTGATGATGATGTTGGCGCAGCAACACTTTCCCATGCTGGCAGATTCACTTTTCGCTATTGGTCAGTGTCCCTGTCTTGGCCTGTTGCTCTTGCGCACAACAACCAAGAAAAGGGCGACTTTTGGTTTTGAACAGAGGAAAATACAGTGGTTAAAATAAAATAAAATGGGTAGGGCTGGTAAAAGTCCACGTTTAATATTATTGAACCTTCCATAAATTCAGGTGGAGAGTGTCCTTTTATTGACATCAAAGTTCTGTGGGGACGAGAAGAAGCACCTGACTGCCAGTTAATAACATGTGAAAGTGTCGCCCTTTGCCTCCCTCCCATTGCTCCAGGTTCCTAATTTGTGATTTATAACTTCTTTTTTAAACACAGGCGTGCTAACTGCTGGACATTGCCCGAGGTAAATGGAATATTGTTTCATTAGTGACCATCAGCCAGCACAGCTTCACTCCGCCAGCAGGTACGTCACCTGAAAGGACTTTCGGGTTTTACCTGTGCCTTTTCACACAGCGTCCGTGCGCCAGAGAGCATCCTGAAGGAAGTGCCCTTCTTGTTCTGCCTAACGCAGAGTCCCTCCCAACCACTTATTTTACAGAACTTCTCCTCCTTCCCTCATCTACCTGTCAGACTTGCTGGGTGAAGACAGGGAGGATTAAGTGAGAAAACAGGTTGAACAAGCCGGCCCTGCGCTGCCTCTCTGTCCGTCTTCAACACGTGCTTTCCTTCCCAGATCCTTCATGGATCCAGCAAAGCTTTTGTAAATCCTCTGCTCGCTTCCCCAGTGATATTGTGGAGAACAGGGGACCAGAAACGAGCACATTAATGGTCCTTTTCCCCCTTCTCCTGCTTTTCAGACCCCTTGACTACGGAAAGTGGGGGATGCGCACAGCAGGATTCCCTGCAGGCTCCGTAAAAGAGATTTTTGGCTACAAGAGTGTGCTCCCTCTCAGCCATTCAGAGAGTTGGCTTCACACAAATCTGTTGAATTTGAAAGGACGAAGCAGAGTAATGTTTAACTAAGGATGGTTTCCCATCCGCAGCCTGCCACAGTAGGTTTGGGACAGGCAGATCTTCCACCCGGGATGGGACTCGGCTTCCCGGCGGCTTGCTGCCATCTGCAGCGCTTGGCACTCTGCAGCAGCAGATGGCAGCCGCCATTAGCAGATAAAAAGAGGCGGCTCACGCTCCGAGAGGCAGGTCACTGGGGCAGCTGCTGCACATTGTAATTCCGGTCATGGAGCAACCTGCTCCTCGGCGGGATTTGTCCGAAACGTTAATTTTCGGCAGCGTAACGTAAGCAGCGACATGGGAGGTTTCTCAGGACTTGCTCACTTAGTGCGTGGGTACCTATCTCCTAAAAAAAAAAACCTCTACATGGGTTTATCATAGGGATTCTGTTCCCGTTGTCATTTGCCACAGCTTCTCCGTGCCTCCGTAGCAGCGCCTGGGCATGCTGCGGGGTTTTCTTAATGCAATTCCCATTAAAACTCTTTAGCAAGTCATTCCCTGAATGCCCGTTCATTCTCTTCTCACTCTGTTGCTAAATAAATGACAAAGATGTCACTGGGAGATTTTTACTACGCTAGGTCCTAGGGTGATAAAAAGGAAATGTAATTCAGTCAGGGTTGGAATATCATTACGCTAACCAGTTTTGCAGATATGAAGAGCTGTGCACGGGAGTAGGGCACATTTGCCTTAACACAATTCACCTTTTGGAAATCTAACGTGATTTTAGTGGACTACTTCAACCCAGACAGATGTTGCTGTTCTGGAGACGTCGGGTAGGGACAGCGACCTGAGGGATGTCCCCGGCCAAGTCAGCCGGCGCAGCCGCAACGTCCTGAGCGCCTAAGGAGACTCTCCACCTTCCTCTTTCCTTTCCCTGTTCTTCGCCTCCGTCTTCTTGTCCAGCTTGTACTTGAGGCGGCGGATGGGGTCGGTGATGCTTCTCCTGATGCAGTCGTCAAAATCCTCTGCCAAGAGAAAATTTCGGTCTACCAGCTCGGCAGCTTCCTGCCAGTTTCGGAAACAAGCGGGGCCCATGCGCCGGATCTCTTCCACGGCGTTTCCAACGATTACCTCCCCGTTTGGCTTCAGCACCACCACCGCGGGCACCTCGGAGACGGCAAACCGCAGCTCCAGCTCCCTGCAAGGCAAAGGGGCAAGAAACCTCAAACAGGGAAGGGTGTAGCAGTCCTTGCCACTCATCGTCCTCGCCACTCCTCGTCCTCACCATCCGGTAGGATTCCTGCAGCTTTCTTGGTGCCGACAGAGTTAGGCGGAGCCTGTTTCCTGTAACACAACCTGCTCATTTGTCCATCGCTGGTAATTAGAACCTGATGCGGATCCCTCTGGGGCTGGTAAAAGGGGACAGGGATTTGGGCATCAGCCCCCCGTGCTACAGGAGATGCGGGATGGCTGCTGGGACCTGTTTTACATGAGCAGCGGTTAAACAGCAGCAGGACGCTTAAAATTTTAACGTCCTCCAGTTTGCCCTCAAAAGGAGCTGGGAATAATTCTCGGTATTAATTGCAGCTTGTTCTGTCACTAATGAGGTTACAGTAAACGCGTGAGGGTTTCCAATCCGCCTGGCTGCATCCATCTTTCACGCTACGTGTTCTGCCCGGAGGGCCGGCTGACATGTCTTTAAGAGTTATAAATAGCATGTTATAAAATCGGAGTACAAATATATCAGCAAAAAGCGAGATGGAAAGAAGAGGAAATATTTTTGTTTCATAAACAGGTGCAGCCAAAGAGCTTTACCATTTTTTTCCATGAACACGCCACCCTGACCGTTCCAGTGGGGACTGAATATGAGAGAAAACGTGGAAAAAAGTCTAAATATTGGAAAACACAGGCGGGGGGCTGGTCGGAGGGGCCCTTTGCAGCGCGCAGGGTCTGCCACCCTACTTCACCCGGGCCGTACCTCTTGAAGGCGTCCCCGAAGGGCACGGCCAGCCAGCGTTTTGGCATGGTCCGCAGGAACGCGCTCTGCTGCTCCTCCGTCTCGTCCCGGGACACGTACACCAGGACCAGCTGGGAAGCTCGTTCCACGTAAAACTCGTCGGTCAACCGTAGGAAGAAATCCTTGAGGAGCGGGGAGAACTGTCGGCACCGCGGGCACTGCCCGGATCCGAAGTAGAGCAGCAGCACCTTGTTCTCCAGCGTCCGGCCCAGCTCCCGCTCCGTCTCCACCTCGTCCCGCTCCCGGTTGGCCATCAGGACCTTCCCGGTGAAGAGGGCGGCCATGGCCGGACCGGCCCCGCCGTTCACGGTGGGCGCTGGGCGGTGGGAAGGGGGTTGCGGAGCTCCCCGGCCCCGCAGCGGCCGCCCCCGATCCCGGCTATTAATGATCCCGGATTCACCGGAGCATGCGGTAATCGGCTTAAACGGGGAGGTCAGGGCCTGGGGGGCGGTGACGGTCCCGTTCCGGGCCGTGGGAGCCTGGGCAGTGACGGTCCCGGGCCGGAGGACCCCGGCTGTGCGGGGACCGTGGGGTGCCGGGCGTGCGGGTCCCGGCTGCTGCCGGTCCCGGGCGGTGCCGGTGCGGACACGAACGACGGTTTCCCAAACCGCCCGTTAACGGCGGGGCGGGCGGAGACCCCCGCCTCAAACCTTCCCCCCCCCCCCGCCCCCGG
>JAVKLA010000093.1:792533-803784 GCA_034782735.1 Sagittarius serpentarius
GCCGCGCGGTGGGTGCGGGGCAACAAAAAAGGAGCTCTGGGCCGGAGCGGAGACGTGGAAGGGTTGAGGAGCCGCCTCAGCTGCCACCGCTCACCCCGTTTGCTGTCAGAGCTGGGGTCGCCGTCCTGCGTCACAGGGTTGGTTCGGGTTGGGGTTTGGGTTTTTTTTTTTAATCTCCTCTTTTCATGGTTTTTTTTTTTTTCCGCTCTGATAGGAGAAAGAGAGAATAGTCGCTGCTATCACCGACTCTCCGAAGCCACCGGCGGAGCGAATAACACTAACCCTGCCCGTGCTGAATGCCGCGCGGATGGTTGTGTTTGTGGCTACGGGAGAAGGCAAAGCTGCCGTTTTAAAGGTTTGCACCCAAACCGTTCATCCTCTTAACGAAAATCCAAGGTGTTTTTGGGCAGTGGGGGGAGCAACGAGCGATCGAGAGGTTTCAGTCAACTGTCAAAGTGTTTTAGGTGTGGTTTGCGGTTCCCTTTCGCCGACCGCTCAGCTGAGACACCGTTCCGTCTCTCCCAACAGCGCATTTTGGAAGGCGACGAGGAAAACCCTCTTCCCGCCGCTCGCGTCCAGCCTCACTCCGGGCAGCTGCGCTGGTTCCTGGACGAGTCGGCAGCCAAGGAGCTGACCATCCCTGTCGAGAAACATTCCGTCTTGTAGAGGCGGCTGCTGGCCAGACTCGGGTGACGGTAACCGCAGCACCGGCGGCGTGACGTACCGGGTGAAGAACGCCGCGTTTGATCGTAGCGCTGGGTCATGGCACAAACCACGCTTCTTTTTTTGTTTTCTTTTTCCTCTTTCTGGACCAAACGGTGCGTTGTCGAGCACGAATTTCCACATAGTAATTCCTTCGGTTCGGTGGGGGCCGGGTTGGAATCGCGGACGGTGACGGCATCGCAGGGTTCGTTTTGGCTGCTGTGACGTGAAAGGGGTGCGCGGCATTAAACGGATGGGTTTCAGCTCCTCTGCTCCTGGTTCTTTTTCCACCCGGCCACCGTGCTCTTCCGTAAACGAGGGTCTCGAGGAGCAGGGGTGGGGTTTGGGGTGTGGCGCTGTTGGCGGTGCGAGGACGGACGGACGCTTGTCTGGAGCGGCTCTGGCCGTTGGGTGACACTCGGTTTCCCTCGCTGGTTTGATTTGTCTTTGTTAATCCTGACTTTAACTGCGCGTTAGTTCTTGCCTAAAACTTGGTGTCGGCGGCTCCTTCCTACCTCTTTTTTCATGTACCTGTGCGCCTAGCGGTAACGTTTGGCTTTCAGTAGCGAAGAACGCTTTGAGAACGTGCGGTGCCTGTAGGTGCAGCAGGAAAGGAGCGGCGTTCCTGGGTCAGCGGATGAAGAAGCTGAGTCAGAAAAGGCCGGTGACTTTTACGCTCTAGGAAGCGCAGCACTTCCCTGCCAGATTTGGGGAAAAAAAAAACCCAGACCCCAAGAGCTGAGGTTCCTGGGCTGGACGCGAATATTTACAGACACGTTGTAAAGAAGCTGGATGGAACTTGGAGCGTAAAAGCCCTGAAGCCGCAGTACAGGGCGCAGCCGTCCTGCTCGACAGCATCTTTCAGAGCCGCGGGGTTGACGGCTACCAGAATACGAGCGATTCGGCCTTTGTCAGCGACGTACCCCGGGTTCTGGTTTGTCCCTGCCGTCCGTAGTCATCTCTGGCATCGCCTTCCTGGGGGTGCGTATGGATTCGGGGGGGGGAGCCACGAAGCAGGACTGGTTAGTGGCCGGTCTCGGTGTCTCTGAAATCACTTTTAAGGAGATCCAGACAGAAAGCATCGGGGTTCGCGAGTTAAATGCGAAGGTGACCAAAATCACGTTTGTTCCTGCCCAGTAGCTGAGCTCTGCGTCTTAAAAACGCAGAGTAAACCAGCGAAGCAGATGTGCGCGGACAAGACTTTGAAACTGAAATCCAAGGCAAATTTAAAATAATATTTGAAATACCACCATTGCCCCATTCTTGGCGCTGACAAACGGCACAAGTTTTAATGAGAAGGTTTTGCAGAGATCGAGTCCAAAAAAGCGCGGCAGTAAGTTGTCATGCGTCGGGTCCGTGGTGCCGTGTCTGCAGAAACCTGTTTCTCTGGCGCAGCAGCGCCGTGTCATCCCTCTAGCGATTCCAAAACCTCTTCCCAGCCGGCTTTATAGCTTTTCCTAAACTATCCCCCGCCGATTTCCTTGTATTAAAGGTATTTGAGCTTTTTGACCGGCCCGGGGGCTGATGCGAGTGCTCGATATTTCTGCTCAGAGTTTCCTGTTTCCACACGTCCCGCGGGGCACGAAGGGTATCAAAAACCACCAGTTGCGTAACGGTAAAAACCGACAGATTTCGTTCAGCTTGATTAGGGAAGCGAGAGCAGGTGCAGGGTACAGCAGCAAGCTGGGTTGTTTCCGTGATACGCGCTCAAATTTGGAAATAACTCAGAAAAATCCCCTCACCGTATCCCGCTCGGTCGCTTCTGCGTCGTTCCTGAATTCCTCACCCCTTTCCTTCGGTTGTGGGGTATCTTGTGTAGCCGAGAGAGGGACGAGGGACGCAGAGCGTGGAGTACCGAGAGCAAATTTGGATAAATCCGGTTATGCCGGTCATAGTATTGTGTAAATTTACAGCCCAAACCGCTTTAGCATCCTAAATTTAAATGCCAGCGTGTGCCGTCTCGTCTTGAATAGTTCCGTGCTAATTAACGGTAACCAGCAATTATTTCTCGGGTGGAAACAGCACGTGGGGCGAGCGAAGGGACAGCTAGCGCCGTCCCGCTGCAAAAGCAGGCCCCTCTGAGCTGGGATGCGGCCCAGCACAAATTCGCCCAGTCTCAAAAATAAATCGGAAACCAAATTGGTGCCGTTTTAGCGCACGAAACTTGGGGTGAAACTGGTAGAAAGGGGTGGGGAGCGGCAGAAGTGCCGCTGCCCCTTAAAGGCTTATTTTGTGAGCGGAGGAGGGGGTTCGATATGAGACTTTATTTGAATATTTATGAGCCCGTGATCTGGCGGGGAGCGAGACGGAAAAGCGCTGCCGGGCGGAGAGGCTGGAAGCCGGCATGTGGCACGTCCCCTCTCCAGCACCGACCCCGGCCTCGGAGCCCGGCCGGCAGCAAGCGCGCTGAGGCCGAAGATGGGAGGAAGGTGTTCGAGCCCTCTGAACGGGAGGCAGCGCCGGTATCTGAGAGGTGAGAAATGACTCTGACTTTGTCTCCGTTGCTTTTTTTTTTCTGCGGGGGGGGGGGGAAATACGAATCCCGTTCGCAGTGAGTTGTGGCGGGCCCCCTCGGTGGTGTCAGCCCTCCTTCTGCACCGCAAGGCCCGCCCGCGTTGGCTCAGGGCTCGCTGAGCTCACGTTCGGGCTTCGTGAGATGCGAGATCTTAATTGAGCCGTTGGTTTTAAGGTGTTAGTTGGACAAAAAACAACGGAGTGCGCGAAAGGAACCTCCCAGCCCTCTACCTCTGGTACCTTCCTCTGTGGGTGGCTCTCGGGGAGAGGGCTGGGAAATGCCTCGTCCTGCGGCTGGCAGCTCGCTGCGCTCCTGCCTCCTCCTGCCTCTTGCGCGACGCGTCTCTCCGCGCTGTGAAACGCCTCTGGAGCTTCAGACTGTGGCTTCACTGTCTGATTCTTTCAAGCCTACGGGGCGTGACATTTCAGTAACTGCTGTCGATGAATTTGCTCTCTTGTTTCCATCTTCCCAGCTGGCGGAAGGAGCGTTTGGAGCAGCAGTGGCTCATAAAAAGTCTTTTAAAATTTTGATTAGCGTCAGACCCTCTGACATTTCAGATCCTTTTTTGACCGGGCGGCTTCCCGCGCGACACTGACCCCCTTCCCGGGGTGATAAAGCACCCGTGGTTTGGGAGCGGGGTCCAGCGACAAGTGTGAGAAATGAAGGGCCATAGCTCTTTATTTCTTGAGATATGGAGAGGTTGCTTCACGCCTCGGCGCTCGGCTTCCGTTGCTATTCTTAGAGGAGAGAAGAGATGCTATTTAAAAGCAGGAGGGTACCCCCCAAAACGGGCTCTGTCCTTGTTGTGCCCCCAGGTCGCGCAGACGCCACGATGAAGAACTTTGTGCCCTATTACCGGAGGCAGCTGGCGACTGCCCTTCTGAAACGGGTCTCGGGGGAGCTGGACCCCCAAGGGAAAGCGGCCCTGCAGCTCCTGCCGAGCGAGGTAAAAGCCCGGCGCGGTCTCCCCTGCGGAGGTCGATCTTGTCTCGGGGGGGGGGCCCGTCCTCCTACGAACGGGAAGAGGCGGCTGCTGTTCCCTCTCTCCTTGCAGCTTCGTCGTGTAATTGAACGTCGTGCAGAACAGTGACCGCTGATAGGGAAAACTTTACCTTTGGGGGCTTAGAAGTAGATATTTAGGACCGTATTTTAAGAGAGATGAGAAGGTGGGACTGACAGCCGAGGATCTAGCTCGCAGATCAGTGCCAAAGACCGTCGAAGCCCTTACAGCATCACCGCGGCTTATCGCGGAGAGCGACGACCCGGTTTTTTAGCTCTCTCTTTGCTTTTCGTCACCGCTAAATGCCCGTGTCCAGCTGCCTCTCCCTCTTCCTTCTACAGCGCTGGTAGCAAAAGGTCTTGCCCAGGCCAGCTCCCGGCCGGGGTGCGCGCCAGGCGATGGGTCTGCCTCCCCACGGCGCTGACGCTTTGCACCTTCGCTGAGTTTTTCCAGCTCTTCTCTCGTGTGTCCTCAGCTCCGGGGGCCGCCCGAAGCCGCTCTGCACGAGGGATTGCTCTCCCAGTATGACGGCGATTCGCACAGCTGGCAGGAGAATTACTTCGTTCTGCTCGGAGATTTTACCCTGCAGTGGTTCGAAAGCGAAGAGGTAAACGTGCTCCTGCCGCTGCTGCTGCAGAGGCCGTAAAATCGAGGATTTTTTGTGGTCAGACCTCGTCAAAACCTCATCCCTTGCAGGCAGAGCCAAAGGTGGGCACAGGGCTGCGCGGATTCCCCTGCCAGCCGCTCGTGTAAAAGCCTGCCGCTTCCCACCCGCACGGCTGAGCAGCCATTCTCCTTGCACGGAGAATCCTTCCACAAATACATCCTGTTCCCTTTAAAATCCGCCCTGGGTGACCGCGTTGCGTTGGAGTCTTTTCTTGTTTTCATTGTTGCTACTCAGCCGCGCGAAAGAGGTACCGAGTTCTGCAGCTGGCGTAAGCGAAGCCACGAGAAACGAACCCGCTCGCTGTCACCAGCCGCTCTGCGGTCGGTGTGAACGATTAATTACCGCCCGCAAACCCTCGCTGAGGACTCGCCCTTTGATTTCTTTTTCCAGGCCCTGAGGAAAGGCTGCGAGCCCAGAGGCTCGACCGCTCTCTCTGGCTACCTGCTGCTGCCTTCGCCGAGCGAATACGCCAAATGGCTCGGCGACCTGTGCCAAGGACTCGCAGGTAATTCTGCGACGCGTCGGCGGTTAAGAAATCGGTGACGGCTGAGGTATGAGCAGAGTCCGGCTCAGCACCTCAGAGTGTGACGGAGGAGGAGGGGGGGCGGTGGTGGTGGTGGTGAACGCGCGGGGCCGGTTCAGTGTCCAGCCAAGAGACCTTGTGCCAAAAGACACCCGAAAAACTTCCCTACGTGTAGGCCGAGCCGTGACGCTCGGGGCTAAACTTACGGTGTCACCCAGACTCGGCGCTTTCGAGATCTCGTGCAGCTAAATCCGTTTATTTCCTTGTTTCTCTGCATCCCCTGGCTTCTGCCCCGGCCGGCAGCTGTGCTCGGGGCGGCCGGCAGCCTGCACGGCCGTACTTGGCCAGCTGGAAAGCTAAAATCTGAAACGCAAGTGGCACGAAACCAGAAGCAGCTGCAGAGAAACTTTGCCAGTGACTGAAATGAATTTGAAATGGTTTTCTCTGCTCAGCTCTCCAGCCCTCTGGCTTTTATTAGCGAGCTGCCTACTATAAAGGAGTTTCTGTCTGCTTGTGAACGCTTGTGAATTACCGTTGTTTTTTTAAATTATGGACAGCACCGTGGAAAATAAAAAACGTAATGGAATTGGGATCTTTCCAGCCTGCTGCAGATACTGGTTAAAAAGGAAGCGAGGCTTTACCAGTCCGCTCTCGGGACAAAACATTTGTACTCCTCCCCTACCGACGGTTCTTGCTGTTTACAGCGCTGCGCCAGAGCTCCCTTTTGTTGTGTCTAGTAACGAACACTAAAAGAAGAAAAGCCGCCCACCTCGGCAAAGGCCACGCCGGCCGATCCCGTCCCTTTGGCGTTTCCCCGGCTTGACGGCCGACGTCTGGCGGGCCGCGATCGCCCTCGTTTTCTGACAAGCGGCTGAGACGCAGCAGGCCTTGGGTCGTTCTTGAAGGACGGCGTTTTATTTTCTCTGTAAACTGGTATTTCTGAACGACGACGTGAACGGCGGCTTTTCCGCCAGGGAAGCTTCCAAGGGTTTATAGAGAATTAATTTAGAACTGTACCTGCGCCAGCGTACGTTACGCTTCTTCTCTCCTTCCTCCCCGAGGTGGCAGCCCCTTCGCCGACCCGCCGGGAGAGTTTCCGTTTTTCCTCTTCCATCCCTTCCGGAGGCACTTCTGCTTCTGCGCAGCCTCGGCGGGATCGCGGCAGATCTGGAGGGCAGCTCTTCGGGACGGCATTCGCTACCGCAGCACGGGTGAGGCTGCCGAAGCGGGCGGGTGCCGCCTAACGAAGCGGCGAGGTGCAAGAGCGTGAGCGCTCTGCCCTCGAGATCTTTTCGCGGAGCGGGCAGCGCGAGTCGGGTCTCGCCGCCTTTATGGCCGCAGGGCGAGCGCCGCTTGCAGCCTTTATTCTCGCTCGGAATAGTTTTTAGCCGCCGCGTTCCCGCAGTTCTGCGTGGTTTGGTGGGAATTGCTCCGAGCGTCCTCGATTAAACGTCACCGGGACTAACTCGTCCTTTGTCCTCAGAATTGCAGAGGAGGGATTCTCTGGAAGCGGAGGCGTTCCTCGAGGCCGTGCGGTTTTACAGGCAGGAGAGAGGCCGCTACGGGGCAGGGGATCTTCTCCTGGGGCCGGAACCTGAGGTCGGTGAAGCGTTCGAGACCAGAGCGTTTCCAGCGAGGCGGTTGCTCCGAGGTGGTTTCAGCCGCTTCTTTTGGGTTTTAGATCCTCGGAAACGTGCTAATGGAGGATTTGCTGCCGGTGCTGCGCTCTCAGGTGCTCCCGAGCATCAGAGGGTCGGAAAGGAGGCGGCAGCAGCTGTGGCTCCAGGTGAATGCCCGGGGCGTCGCTTGCACCGGACGGCCGGGGCTTTGCCGACGCGGGCGCGGGCGGTGACAACCGGCGTGCTCGGAGGGAGAGCGGAGCGTCGGGTACAAACTTCTCAAATAAAGACCAGTTGGGCAAAGAAGGCCCATTCCGTGACCGCTTCCCGTGGACACACTGGCGGGAAAAATAGCGTTGCGGCGTGCGAGCGGTGCGGCTGGTTCCGTGTATTGGCAGTGGCGGGGGGGGATGGTTATAACGGAGAAGGGCAAGTGAAGTACTTGGTATTTTAGGGGCGGGACGCGGGTGGGAGGTGGTGTTTTGTGTGGTGGTGAGCCCAGTAACCTGGCCAGGGAACGGAAACGTTCCCAAAATTTGTGCTGCTTACCTCTCCT
The DNA here is from genome assembly GCA_034782735.1 of Sagittarius serpentarius. Lineage (NCBI taxonomy): Eukaryota > Metazoa > Chordata > Aves > Accipitriformes > Sagittariidae > Sagittarius > Sagittarius serpentarius. The sequence continues at coordinate 800,116 of JAVKLA010000093.1, forward strand.
TTATTCCTTCTCTCTCTGGTTCACCTGCTCCTCATCGGCCGCCCAGTTTCTCCAGGGGGTTTATACCCTGATCCTCAGCGAAATCGCCAGCGAATTTGCAGGTTTTCAGAAGGAGAAGGACAAACTACAGAGTGAGCTGGAGAAGAAGATTCGCCCCGACCTGGATCAGATGCTGACTCTGAAGGACCAGATAGCCAGCAAACTCCAAGGTTGGGCAAACGGGGGGAAACGCTGGGATAAAAGGCAAAAAATACGCAGGTTCGAAAAGAAATAGCTGGACGGATCCGTGAAATTTGTCCGCCCCCAGTCGCAGGCCTTAGTTTGTGAGGTCCCGGCTTGGATAGCGTTCTTTCGGGAACCACAGGCCAACAGCTGCGGCGAATTTGGGTGCAATAAAGAGGGGGCTGTGGGTGGAAGATCTCGGGTGGGGTTTTCTACCCAAACCTGAGGCCCGCTGGTGCGACTCTGCCTCGGCGTGGGGCGCGGCATGGTCTGTCGGACGAGCCACGGCTTTCGCTCTCGGCAGCCGTGGTGCAGAGCCCGGCGGAGTCGTGCTGCGGCCGGGGCGTGGAGCCTCACCTGGACTGCGTGATGGAGGAACTCATGCGTCCCGTCAGCTCGGGAGTCGAGGCGGTTCGCTCGCTCTTTGCCCGGAGGGTTGATGAGATCATCGGGCTCGTCCGGAGCTCTCCCGTCGCGGTCCTGCAGAAAGAGGTAACGCGGGAAGGGCACGGCAAAGGCGGCCGCTCTCGTCCAGCCCCGCCGCGGGCGTTGTGGGTGCGGGACCGATTCCTGCGGCATCATCGTCGTTGCGGTGCCGCAGCTCGTTTGAATCGGTGTTGAATCCCGGCAGGAAGGTTCTCACGGGGTCGAGCTTTATCGAGCGTCAAGTCTCGCAGCTGCTGGGGAGTTGTGGGAGGGCGCTTTTCGCTCACGCCCTTTCCCTGAGCACGTGCTGCCGCTCCGTGCTCCTGAGAGGGGACAGGGGGAGCGGGAGTACGGAGCCGGGGATCCGAACGACCCGGGGAGCGAACACGGCGAAGGAACGGGGGGGTGCCGTGCCCCGCCCCGCCCGAGTAACGCGCCGCTGCTCTGACATAGCTTCTGACGCTGGGGAGGACGTCCTGGCGGCCCGAAGTCATGCACCTGTGCTACGAGGAGGCCGACCTGTATCGAGAAAGCCTGCGGGGGCTGGAGGAGCGGTTTGGCTTCCGCGGCGTGACGAGCCTGGTCCTCGGCGCGCAGAACCTCATGCAGCAAGTAGGTGGTGACGCTCGGGGCGGGGGCTGACGCTGCGGGCTGGCTCCAGCCTCAGCCGCTCGCTCCCTCCCTCCCTCCCTCCCCCTCCTCGTGCTCCGTTTCTCCTTCGGCTGCCCAAACGGCACGAAGCAAAGGCCTGAAAATATTTTCTTAGTTTAAAAAACCAAAACCCAACAAGTCGGCTAACCAAGGAGGAGGGGACTGGCAACGGGGGCGAGATGCGGAGCAAAATCCTGGGTCCCGCACGCCCGGTGCCGGCTCAGCAGGGTTTTTGTCTTGCAGCTGATGGCGAATGCCACCCACACCTTCCAGCAGCTCTCGCAGCAGCACCTCGGCCAGGCGGCCGGCCGCCACCAGCTCGCCCAAATGCTGGGGAACGTCAAAGAGCGGGTGCTGAAGGTGAGGCGCGGGTCGCTCTCCCTTTCCTTTTACGCGTGCGGTGGGTTTATTCAGGTGCGGTTTGGGGTTGTTTCCTGTCGAACCGCCCCGCTTCGCTGCGTCGCCCCGCGCTTCGGTGTTGCTCTCGCGGCCCAGACGTGAGGTTGTTGCAAAGGGACTGATCCTCCCGTGAATGTAATTGCAGAAGTTTGACCACGACAGCAGCTCCGTCCGGAAGCGGTTCGCTCAGGAGTGGCTGGTCCAGATTTTTCTTCCTTTTCTGCTGAAGCATTTGGAGTCTGGGTGTAAACTGGTACGGTCGAGCGGGCGACGGGCTGGGGGGGAATAGGCTGAAACAAGCGGGTTTTAGTTCGGCAAGAAAAAGCGACGCCTTCCCTCGGCGCAGCCTTCCCCTCTCGCCAGCGTCCTGGCGCTCGGGGACTGTCTCTCCGCAGAAAAGAGCTTTTAATTCAAGCTGCGGCGGCGCAGGCTGCCAAACCGCAGCCCTCTCCCAGACGGCATCCCGAAAATCTCCTCCAAACGGACATAAGTCATGTTCTGTTTCATGCCGCCGTGGGTGTGACCGTCCTCTAGCTCTTTCCCAGAACATTCTCCTTTATTTTTATTTTATTCCCTTTTTTTCGCGTCTTTCCCCGTGGCTGTGCCAGAACGCTGGCTGGCTGGATTCCCCCCGTAGCGAGTCCCGGGGGTGTCTTCGGAGGGGAAGGGCGCTCTGCCGCAGGGGAAAGCGGCTCCTCTGGGATCCGAGGGCGCTGCTGGCGACTCCGGCCTTGCTCTGCCTGGTTTTTGGGGAGCCTTACCCAACTCCCGTCAATTCTTTCCCATCCCGGCTGCTGCTGGGAACGCAAACCAGTGACGCTGCCCCGCTCTCCCCCCCGCCCCCGCCGCCCCTCCACCCCGGGTAGGAGCTGCCGCAGTACGAGAGCTTCGTGTTCGCCGACTTCAGCGGCATCATTAACCCGGAAAATATTTACGAAGAAACGGTGCTGGCTGTGCTGCTGCGGGCTGTCGGCAAAGGTGAGGGGGCTGCGTTCCCCGGGGGGCGCCAGGCTGGAATATCGCCCGTCAAAACACCTACGGTGGCCGAGTCGTCGCTGCCGCCTTTCTGTACGCGGCAGAGGTTCCGGGTTTGTTTGGGTTGGGGTTTTGTTTTTTTTTTTAAGCCGGTAGACAGTGATTTCCATGTTTGTACATTCAGGTTTCTTTCCAGATGTTGCCCTTGGTCCGTTCCAGAATCCCAAGGCTGAACTGTTTTCTTCCTGCCAGTTTTCTTTCCCTCCCCCTCGCTGGCTGGAACCTCTAAACCTCCCGCTGGCCAAAGCCGGGGCGGCGGGGGGGGGGGGGCAGAATCATCTCATTTTACAGGCGTGATGTCACGGGAGGGTTTGCGTGTTCACCGCCGCCTTTTGCAGCGCGGAACAGGGGAGCTTTTATGGGCTGGGTGACTCACGAGCGAGGGGGGGCTGCCGCGGGGAACGGCCTCGGCCGCCGGGTTAACCCTCTTGAAATAGGGGAGGGGGGTGACGGGCGACAACAGTATTTCGCCCGTTTCTAAAACCGTTGATGGCTTTCCATCGGCCGAGCGCGGAAACAGGCTGGGATGGGTCCGTGGTGTTCACTTGAAAGGCAGATACTGAGGTTTTTACTTGGAAATTTTAGTTGCAAGTAGAACGTTGAAGGGAAAATCCCCGAAGTTAACGTTTTCAAGGTGAAAACACTTGCCGTGTTGAAGGTGAAATACCCAAAAGTAGAACTGTGAAGGCGAAAATAGGTGAAGGGGGTACTTTGAAGGGGAAGCCTGGCCTTGAGGGTGACTCCTGTTCCCTGTTCCAGCGCTGGCAGAGGCCTCGCGCCGCAACAGACACAACCTCTACGCCGACAGCTTCTCCTGCCTGCCGCGCAGCGCCGAGGAGCTGCTCTACGAGGAGATGGGCTGAGGACCCGGCAGCGCCGGACCGGGTGTGGCCCCCCCCGCCCCGGTGGCTGTGACACACACACAAACACACCCCC
>JAVKLA010000093.1:927494-943752 GCA_034782735.1 Sagittarius serpentarius
TGTACCAAGACAAGCGGGAGGCTGGAGAATAATCTGGGTGATGAGTCTCCTGTTGTGATCTTGGGTTTTGGCTTTGGTGATAAAAGCCCACATCCTGCTGAACAGTGGACATTTCTTGCTCTGTTCCACATCTGTGTTTACCCACCCTACCTTGGGAAGTCTTCTCCCTTTTTGTGGTATCAATGAAGGTTTGGGAAATGTGCAATAGCTCAGCCAATTCTGCAGTCTCAGAGAGGATATCTGCTCCTCTAACTCAGATTAGCTTCATTACCATTATCCTGAGGGCACCAGTAGGGCTTAGTGGCCCTGATCAGACTCACTGGGACCCCCACCCCACCCATGGGACCCCCCTCCCTCCCTCAGAATCCCCTATGGGACCCCACTCACCCATTGGACCCCCTCTTCTGAGACCCCTCCACCACCTTGGGATCCACCCTGGGATCCCCCATGCACCCATGGGACCCCCCCCAACCCATGGGACCCCCTTTTCTGGGACACTGCCCCACCCCACCCATGGGATCCCTGCACCCTGAGATCCCCTCACCCATGGGATCCCCACCCAGAGGACCCCTCTGGCTGGGACCCCCTCCTCAACCAAGACCCTCGCCCCAGATGGAACACCCATGCTGGAGCCCCCCATGGCCAGGACCCCCCACCCTGGATTGAGCCCCCTCATGGCCAGGACACCCCACGCTGAAGGAGACCCCCATATTCAGGACCCTCAGAACAAAGACCCCTGTGTCTGGGACCCCCACCCCAACTGGGACACCCTGCCAGGGACCCCCAGCTTACCTGGGACCCTCCTGACCAGGACACCCCCTCCCAGATGGGAGCCCCCTTTCCAGGACTCCCCCAGGGATGGGTGCTGGAGGGCAATGGGGGGATATGGGGGTGCAATGGAGGATTTGGGGTTGTTTCAGGCCCATGGGGCACATCGGGGGGTCCCTAGGGTGCCGTGGGGTCCCCAGGGTGCTGGGTGCTGGGGGGGACAGATTGGGGGTCCCTAGGGTGCTGTGGGGACAGATTGGGGCAGGGTTCTGGGTGCTGTGAGGTCCCCAGGGTGCTGGGGGTGGGGGCAGCTCAGTGGCAGCTTCCCGTGATGGCTGGTGTCCCCAGGGTGACGATGGTGACACCGGCGGTGCTGCGGCTGGAGACAGAGGAGCGGGTGGTGCTGGAGGCGCCAGGGTTGACCGACCCTGCCGAGGCCACCCTCCTGGTGCAGGACTTTCCCCTCAAGCGCCACGTGCTCTACCAGATCCGCGTGCCACTGAGCCCTGCTGAGGGCATGTTGGCCACCACCACCATCAAGGTATGTCACCACCCCCCTGTCACCTCCCCGCCGGTCACTGCCCCCTCCTGCCCCAAGAAGGGTGGCCCGTGCGGCTCAAACCTATACGAGATAGTGGAGAATCTCCACAGGGCTGGTGGGACCTAGAGGGGGATGGCCACCATGGGGTCTTCGGGGGTGGTCGCTCTGAGGTCCTTGGGGACAGTGACCCTGGGGTCCTGGGAGATGGTCACCCTATGACTAGAGGATCGTCACCTGTGGCTCCATGGGGGTGGTCACCTCTGGATCTTTGGGGACAGTCACCCCAGGGTCCTTGGAGATGGTCACCCTATGATTAGAGGACGGTCACCCCTGGATCTTTGATGATGGTCACCCTGGAGTCCTTGGGGACTGTCACCCAACATCCTCAGCCCCATTCCCGGGGCATGGGTGCCACCTGGTGTCCCCTGCCCGGTCCCTGTGGTGCAGGTGCCACCTGGTGTCCTCTGTCACCGCAGGTGTCAGCCAAGGCACTGCCTCAGGCAGTGGGGAAGCAGTTTGTCTCGGTGACGGCTCGGGTGGCCCAGGTGACCCTGGAGAAGGTGCTGCTGGTGTCACTCCAGAGGGGCTACATCTTCCTGCAGACCGACAAGCCCATCTACACCCCTAGCTCCACTGGTGTGTTCTTGGGGTGCTGGGTCTCACCGTGGCACGCTGGGGTGCGGGTAGCGTCTTGGGGTGTTGGGTCCCCTTCATGGCACCTTGGGGTGCTGGTGTGACCTTGGGGTGCCAGGGTCCAGCATCCATTTGGGGACATTGCCCTGGCATCTCCACTGGGACCCAGCACCCATTTTGGGGTCCAGCACCCATTTCTGGATGTCCCTGCACCATCCCTGCTCACCTTGTTCCCTGTGTTCCCTCCCAGTGCTCTGCCGCTTCTTCGCTCTGGGCCACCTCATGGAGCCAGTGTCCAAGACGGTGATTGTGGAGATCAAGGTGGGTGCCCACTGGGGACACAGGGGCATGGGGACACAGCCAGCCATGCCACTGTCCCCAACCGCTCCATGTCCCTTCCAGACTCCTGATAATGTCATCATCAAGCAAGTGCCTGTGTCCTCGCCAACAAAGAACGGCATCTTCTCCCTCAACCACAACCTGCCTGAGGTTGTCAGGTGGGTGCCACCTCCCAGGGTGGTCTGGGGACATCTGTGGCCCCAGGATTGTCCCCTCACCCTGTACCCTGCCTTTTCCAGCCTGGGGACGTGGACGATAACAGCCAAATTTGAAGACTCACCAGACCAGGTCTTCAGCACCCAATTTGAAGTCAAGGAGTATGGTAAGGTGGGGTCGGGGTCCCCGGACACCAGGTCCCTTGTGCCTGTCCTGGATGCCTGGGTCCATTGGGTGTCTGCCCCACAGTGCTGCCAAGCTTTGAGGTGCTCCTGGAGCCGGAGGAGAAGTTCCTCTACATTGATCAGAAGGAGGATTTCCGAGTGTCCATCACAGCCAGGTGGGATGGGGACCCCAAAACTGCTCATTTTGGGGGTCAAACCCCCATGGGCGATGGTGTGGGGTGACATTCCTGCTCTGCTCCCGCGCAGAGTCTCCAGGGTTGAGGGGGTGGCATGGATGCAAGGTGACAAGTTTGAGGGTGATGGGGATGCGGGGAAATGGGATGATGGGAACAGGGGGTGAGGAGGACACAGAGTGGTGGTGATGGAGGTGGCAGGGCTTGACAGGATGACAGGGGGACATGGGCATATGGAGGGACAGAGACAGGATGATGAGGACATGGGGCAATGGGGTGACAGAGTTGCACGACAAGAGGGTGTGCGGACATGGGGTGACAGTGATGTGAATGTGACGGGGACATGAGGACAGGGGTTGACGGTGACAGTGGTGGCTCTCCACAGGTACCTGTACGGGAAGCGCCTGCAGGGAACAGCTTTCGTCCTCTTCGGCGTTATGGTGGATGATGAGAAGAGGAGTATCCCCCAGTCCCTGCGGCGCGTCCAGGTGACCCTGTCCTTGTCCCCGTCCCCATCCCTTGTCCCTATTCCAGTCCCCTGTTAATCTCTGTCCCTTGCTGAGCCCTGCCATCCCCATCCTCATCCCTGTCCCCATCCCTGTCTCATACTGAGCTCTGCCATCCCCTGTACTCATTCCCATCCCTGTCCCCATCCCGGTCCCTGTGGCTGCCCCCTGTCCTACTAACTCCATGCCGCAGGTGACCGACGGGGACGGGGAAGCCGTGCTGTCCATGGACATGCTGCGGCAGCGATTCGCCAACCCCCAGGAGCTGGTGGGACATTCTCTCTACGTCTCTGTCACTGTACTCACAGAGTCAGGTGTGCAGGGGTATCACAGGGGACACAGGGGACTTGGAGGGATGGGGACAGCAGGGATGTGTGAGGCCGGGGGCTGTATGTCTCCGTCACAGTTTTCAACAAGTTGGGTAGGTGGGGGACACGTGGGCACATAGCGGGATGGGGACAGCAATGACACATGGGGCTGGGGACACATGGGGCTGGGGACAGCAAAGGTTGGGGAGACATGGGGTTGGGACAGCAAGGATGGGGACATCTGGGGCCACCCAAGGTCAGACAGGGCTGTCCTTGGCGGGGACTGGGAGCCCCGTGTGGTGCTGGGTGACATGGCCCTTCTCATGGCCACTGCAGGCAGTGACATGGTGGAGGCACAGCGCAGTGGCATCCGCATCGTGACGTCCCCGTACACCATCCACTTCACCCACACCCCCAAGTACTTCAAGCCGGGGATGCCCTTCGATCTGATGGTAATGGCATCTGGGGACAGGGATGGGGATGGTGGTGGCACTGGCCTGGGACCCCCATGGTCCCAGGGTCCCCAGCATCAGGATGGGGACGGGGCAAGCCTGGGGGTTTGTGGGTGGAGGAGACTTGGGGACCAGGGTCATTCCCTGTGTCGTATCACTGTGCCACCTGGAGAGGGCCTGGGGAGCACGGCCTGTCCCTGTGTCACCTGGATGGCACCAGGTGACATGTCCCTCATGCCATGTCCCTGTGTAATGTCCTCATGTCACACTGCCTCCCCTGCAGGTCTACGTCACTAACCCAGATGAGTCCCCGGCTCCACGTGTCACCGTCAAGGCTGATGGCTTCCAGGGTCTTGTCTCCACCCAGCGTGATGGCACAGCCAAGCTGGTCCTCAACATGCCGGCCAACAAGGATGCCGTCCCCATCACTGTGAGTGGGGATAGGTACTGGGGTGGCCCTGGGACTGGGGTGGCCAAGGTGACTGGGGACAGGGGTGGTTGAAATGACCTGGGGGGTGGGGTTGCTGAGATAACCAAGGTGGCTGAGGTATCCAGGGTGACCAAGGACCATGGCCAGCGTGGTTACCATTGACCAAGGGCCAAGACAGCAGGATCAGGGGGACCAGGATGGCCTAGACATCCGTGGTGGCCAAGGGTCAGGGCCACCCTGGTCACCACTGGCCAAGGGTCAGGGCCACCCGGGTCACCATTGACCAAGGACCAGGATGGCCAAGGTCAGGTGAACCAGCATGGCTGAGATGACTGTGGCGATCAAGATGTCCAGAGTGACAAAGGACCAGGGCTATCCTGGCCGCCATTGACCAAGGAGCAGTAAGACTGGTGTCAGAGGGACCACGGCGGCCAGCACAATTGGGCTGACCAACATGTCTAGGGTGATCAAGGACCAGGATGGCCATTGTCGCTAGACTGGCGGAGATGTCCATAGCGGCCAAGCTGTCCATGGTGGCCTGCAGCCAGGGTCAGCATGGTTCGCCAGTGACCGAGAACCAGGACGGCCAAAGTCAGTGGGATGGGAGCGGCCAAGATGTTCAGGGTAGCCAAGAGCCAGGAGGGGCAATGTCAGGGGGACCAAGGTGGCTGAGTTGACTAGAGTGGCCAAGACATCCAGGGGAGCAGAGACGATCGGACTGACCAAGAAGACGATCACCATTGACCAAGGACCAGGGCAGCCGGGGTCAGGGAGAACAGGACAGCCAAGACTTCTACGGTGGCCAAGACCTCCACGCTGACCCCTGCCCAGGTCCATGCCTCTCGCTGTTGACCAAGTGCCGCTGTGTCCCCTGTGTCGCAGGTGCGGACGGACCAGCCAGGGCTGCCTCGTGACCGCCAGGCCTTGCGGAAGATGACTGCTGAAGCTTACCGCAGTCAGGGCGGTTCTGGCAACCTCCTCCACCTGGATGTGGGGGCCACTGAGCTGCAGCCTGGTGACAACCTTGCCGTGAACTTCCACCTCAAGAGCAACAGCAACGCTGTCCGTGACTCCGTCCCGTACTTCACTTACCTGGTGAGTGTGCTTGGCCTCTGCCAATGAACTGCCCCCCATCTTGTGGACCTCGGTGTCCAGGTGCCCACCAACCCTGCCTTTCCTCGCCCGCCGCAGATCATGAGCAAGGGACGCATTGTCCGTGTGGGGCGACAGCAACATGAGGCCGGCCAGAACCTGGTCACCATGTCGCTGCCAGTGACGGCCGAGCTCATCCCCTCCTTCCGCATTGTGGCCTACTACTACGTGTTGCCCGGCGAGATTGTTGCCGACTCCATCTGGGTTGATGTCAAGGACACTTGCATGGGCACCGTGAGTGTGTCCGTACTGTTCCAGGGGTCGGAGGTGGCGGGGCCTGAGGGCATTGGCTGGGCCTTGGAAGTGGCTTGAGTGACCCTTGAGGTGGCCCTTGAGTGGCTTGGGGGGCCCTTGAAAGGGCTTAGGTGGTCCTTGAGGGGCTTGGGTGGCCCATGATGGGGACTGGGTGTCACTGAGGTGGTTTGGATAGTCCATGGGGTGCTTGGGCATCTCACGGGGGGCCTTGGGTGGCCTATTGATGGTCCAGCTATTCCATGGTGGAGCACACAGCCATCAGCTACTCCTGGAGGACTCCAGCACCCTGTGGGGTTGGGGTACCGCCATGGGGCAGCTCCTGGGGATGTGGTGAAGGGTTTTTTTTGGGCATCCCGTGGACATGACACCCCCCCTGCCCCCCACTGTGTCCCCGGCAGCTGGTGGTGAAGGGAGCGACGGAGGCTGATAACCGGGTGCACGAACCAGGGACACCCATGCGGCTGCGCATCGAGGGTGACCACAATGCCCATGTGGGGTTGGTGGCTGTGGACAAGGGCGTCTTCGTCCTCAGCAAGAAGAACAAGCTCACCCAGTCCAAGGTGGGTGCCCAGGTCTCTGTCCCCACTCTCCCTGGGTGGCAGCAGTGGCTGTCATGGCTGTCCCCTGTCGGTCACAGTTTTGGGACACAGTGGAGAAGAGTGACATCGGCTGCACCCCAGGCAGTGGGAGGGACAACGTGGGTGTCTTTGCTGACGCTGGCCTCAGCCTGGTCACCAACGTGAAGATCGCCACACCACAGCGAGCTGGTAGGGTACATGCTGGGGACTGGGACAGCCTGGCGTGGCACCTTGGGGATGGGGATGTGGCACGTCAAGGATGGGGGGTGTGACACCTCAGGGATGGGGGATGCGTCCCCTGAGCTTTGGGAGGTGACAACTGATGCCAAGGGAAAGTGACACCTGGGTTTGGGGCTGTGACACTGTGGGGTCCTGACCTGTGTCCTCGCTGTCCCCAGAGGTCCAGTGTCCCCAGCCTGCAAAACGCAAGCGCCGCTCCCTGCAGCTCATCGAGTACAAAGGCACCAAGGGTAGGTGGCACTGGGAGTGTCCCATGTCCCTAAGAACACCGCAATGTCCTGTGCCCCTGGGGACACCAGATTGTCCCATGTCCCTGAAGATGCCAAAGCGTCCCAGGTCCCTGAGGGACACCAGAGCATCCCATGTCCCATTCAATACCAGCGTCCCATGTCCCTGAGGGACGCCAGAGTGTCCCATGCCCCTGGTGATACCACAGCATCCCGTGTCCCAAAGGACACCAGTGTCCCATGTCCCTGACAGCCCTCAGGCCAGGGGCTTTGGGACTGGGTGCCAGTTGCATGCTTCGGTGCTGGCAGCGGCTGAGTACACGGACAAGATGCTGCGCAAGTGTTGTGAGGACGGCATGAAGGAAAACCCGATGGGTCACAGCTGCGAGCATCGAACCAACTACATCCAGGACGGAGAAGCCTGCATCCGGGCCTTCCTCGACTGCTGCAACTACATCAAGGGCATCCGTGACAAGAAGCAGCGCGAGCTCCACCTCGAGCTGGCTCGAAGCAAGTGCTGGGCAATGGTGGGGTGATGGTGGGGTTGGTCCTTGGGCAAAGCTTGGGAGAAGCTTAAGTGAAGGTCAGGTGAACCTCAGGCGTTGCTTGTGCCGTCCTCGGGCAATACTCGGATGAATTTTGGGCAACGCTTGGGTGAAAGTTGGGTGATGCCTAGAGGATACTTGGCCAAACCAAGGGTGGTGCTCGGATGACGCTGGGGTGACAGTGGCTCCGCCCGCGGGCTGGGCCCTTGAGGCCATGGTCGAGAGGGATGCTGCCACCCCCAGGCGAGGAGGACGACTGCTTCCTGTCTGACGAGGACATCACTTCACGGAGCCTCTTCCCGGAGAGCTGGCTGTGGCAGGTGGAGCCGCTGGTGGAGCAGCCCAATGAGCTGGGGTGAGCCCTGTGCCCTTGCCCACTGCCCCTCCACCCCATGGCGCAACTTGGGGCTCGTTACCTCCTCCCTGTCTGGCTCTGGACGCTGCCTTGCCCAGTCTGGAGACCAGCTATGATTCCCCCCAAGTCCAGACAGGGGCCACCTTTGGCCCCCGGTGCTGCCTCGGGACCGGCTATGACACCTTGGTCCAGCTCAGGGGCCATCTATGACGCCCTGGTCTAGCTTGGGGACCAGCTATGACCACCCCTGCTCCAGCTTGGTGACTGGTTCCACCTCCCTAGCCTGGCTTGGGGCCGGCCATGACCCTCTTGGTCGTTCCCATACTCTCCAGAATCTCCACGAAGACTCTGCCTGTGTACCTGAAGGACTCCATCACCACGTGGGAGGTCCTGGCCGTCAGCCTCTCACAGACCAAGGGTACGTGATGGAGTAGGAAGGTGTCCCTGGGCATCAAAGGAATCCCCCAAACCTTGGGCCTGGTCCCTGGGACTTGAAGGGTCCCCTAAAGCCTGGCAGGTTTCCTTATGGTTCGAGTGATCTCCAGAATCTTAGAGGGGTGCATACCACTGGAGAGATGCCCCAAACTTTGGGGAGAACCCCCAAAGCTTGGTGGCAGTCCATGGGACTTGAGGGATGTCCTAAGCCTTGGGAGGACTCCATGGGACTTGGGGGATCCCCTAAACCTTGGGAGGACTCTATGGGACTTGAAGGATCTCTGAAAGCCTTGGGATGTCCCTGGGACATGAGAGGCCCAGCAAGCCCATAAGCCTGAACCCCATGTCCCTGGGGGCCACCCCGCAGGTCTGTGCGTGGCTGACCCCTATGAGATCACGGTGATGAAGGAGTTCTTCATCGACCTGCGCCTGCCCTACTCTGTGGTGAGGAATGAGCAGGTGGAGATCCGTGCCATCCTCTACAACTACTGGACGCATGAAATCACGGTTGGTGGGGGACCCACGCCCAGGCTTCTGGGGGGGTCTGTGGCCACCTGAACCCCAGAGCCGACATCTCTGTGCCCTGCAGGTGCGCGTGGAGCTGATGCACAACCCAGCCCTGTGCAGCGCCTCCACCTCCAAGATGCGCTACCAGCAGATCATCCGCCTGAAAGCCCAGTCATCGTGGGCTGTGCCCTTCATCATCGTGCCCTTGCAGCTGGGGCTGCATGACGTCGAGGTGAAGGCAGCCGTTCGGGGCAAATTCGTGGCGGACGGTGTCAAGAAGAAGCTCAAAGTTGTGGTGAGTGGCCATTGCTGCTCACGGCGTCTCCACCACATGGTGCCACCTCCATCCCTGAGATGTCCTCAGCATGATATCCCTGTGACAACCCTGTCTCCATATTCATCCTGGTGTTAGTACCCAGGGGTGAAGGATCCTTCCCCCAGGGTGCTCAAGTGTGGTCTCCTGGGGCTCTCCCAGTTTGTCCCATGACCTGGGGGTGCTGGTTTCCTGGACAACCCAAAGAGGTTGGGAAGGGGGGACCCAAAACCGGCCCAGCCTTTAGCATTGGACTCTCACCTCTGCAGCCGGAAGGGATGAGGTTGGAGAAGACGGTGAAGATAGTTGAGCTGGACCCGAAGACGAAGGGAATCAGTGAGTGGCCCTGGCTGGTCTTGGGGATGTCTTAGCCCCACGGAGATGTCCCACTGAGGGAAGGATCTGGGGCATCTCGGGGGACAAGGGAAGTCCCACTGCGGGTCTGGGACATCTTGGGGGGTGAAGGATGTACCACCAAGGGTAGGACTGGGGCATCACTGGGGACAAGGGACATCCTACTATGGAGATGGGGCTTCTCGAGGGAGAAGGGACATCCTGGTATGGCTCTGGAACATCTTGAAGGACAAGGGACATCCTGCTGCATGTGTGCAGCAGGGCTGGTTCACCTCAGGATGGGGGGACATGAAGGATTTGGGGTCACCCATCTCCATCCTGGCCTCCCTGCCCCACAGATGGTGTACAGGAAGAGAAGGTGAAGGCAGGAAACCTCTCCGACATTGTCCCTAACACTGAGTCGGAGACCAAAGTCAGCATCCAAGGTGAGAGCAGGGGAAGGGACACAGGTGGGGACGAGCTGGGAGGGGGCGGGGCACTCCTGGCTTAACATCTCCCCTTCTTCTGGTCCAGGCAACCCTGTGTCCATCATGGTGGAGAAAGCCATTGATGGGGACAAGCTGAAGCACCTCATTGTGACGCCATCGGGCTGCGGGGAGCAGAACATGATCGGGATGACACCCACTGTCATTGCCACCCACTACCTGGACAGCACATTGCAGTGGGAAACCCTGGGTGTTGACCGCCGCGCTGAGGCCGTCAGCTTGATTAGAAAGGGTAGGAGCACCCCCAAAGGGTGGGAGCATCCCCTGGTTTCCTCTCTTGGGGTGAAAAATGTCGCCATCATCCAAGGTGCTGAAAAAACTTGCACCTTTGAAGAAGACATGGGTTGGGTGCTACCATTCTGGGGATTTCTGGGGCTGCTGGTTTGCACTGGAATGTGCTCCGGAGCGCGTTGGTGGCCTGAAGCTACCTCAGCTTGGCTGGGTGCTCCTTGTGTTGGCCAACAGCTGGAGGGCATTGGTGGCCTGAAGCCACCCCTGGGTGCTCCTTGTGTTGGCCAACCACCATCTCCTCACCAGGTTACACCCAACAACTTGCTTTCCGGAAACCTGACGGCTCCTATGCCGCCTTCAAGGACCGCCCATCAAGCACCTGGTGAGGCTCATGTTGCCACCACCATGTGGGTCGGGGTGACAGGGCTGGACATGACGCTAAGGTCCTCCTGTCCCCAGGTTGACAGCCTACGTGGCCAAAGTCTTTGCCATGGCCATCAAGCTGGTAGACATTGAGCCCGAGGTGGTTTGTGGTGCTGTGAAATGGCTCATCCTGGAGAAGCAGAAGCCAGATGGGATTTTCCAAGAAGATGCTGCTGTCATCCATAAGGAGATGGTGGTATGCGGGGATCCAAACCCTGTCCCTGCTGGTGGCCAAAGCTCTTTTGGCTTGAGGATGGGCTTTTGGAATGAGCTGTGGGGAAAGGACTATCCTGGGTGACAGGGACGAGCGTTGGGTTGACAGAACTTGCTGTGAAAACCACGATCCTGAGGTTTTTTCCCTCCATTTTGTCATGCAGGGAGGCTACCAGGGTGCCGAGCCCGAGGTGTCACTGACAGCCTTTGTCCTCATCGCGCTGCAGGAGTCCCGGGAGATCTGCAAAGACCATGTCAACGTGAGTGGCCCGGTCCTCAAGCCCACATGGGGAGAGGGGGGACAACTGGAACCTGTCATATAGGACAGTGATTCAAGACAAGGTGCCCTGCCCTTATAGCAGCCACCTTAGAATCCAAACTTACCACCCTTTCTGCGCAGAGCTTGGAGGGGAGCATCACCAAAGCCTCTGACTACCTTGCCCGGAGGTACCAGTCGCTGACCCGACCCTACACGGTGGCCCTGACCTCCTATGCCTTGGCCCTGACAGGGAAACTCAAAAGCGAGAAAGTTCTCATGAAGTTTTCCAAAGGTGACGTCTCACCAGGGGGGACAAAACTGGGGGAGGGGGGGAGAGATGTAATTATGTGTTACCTGGGGGGGAGGGGGGCGCGGAAATCATCCCTAGAGTGTGCTGAGGGACCGATGTCACCCCAGAGGGCAAACGTTGGGAGGAACGCAACGCCCATACCTACAACATCGAGGGGACGTCCTACGCGTTGCTGGCCTTGCTGCAAATGGAGAAGGCGGAGCTGACAGGACTGGTGGCCCGCTGGCTTGCCCAGCAGAACTACTTTGGTGGTGGCTACGGATCCACTCAGGTGGGCTACAGACCCCCCCCGGCACCCATAGGTGCTGTCCTGGCACCTGCTGCCATGGGGAAGGGGGGCAGGAAGATAGGGGTTGAGGGCTCTGTTGGGGGTTGAGGGGTCACCTTGTGGCCCTGGGGACTCCAGGGACATGGCATGTCTCTTGGGGGTCACCTCTGGTCCCGCAGGATCTAAAGGGCTTTGTAAAACCCAAAAGGCCTGTTCCCGGGGGACACCCTAGTCCCTGGGGACACCTCCAGACCCTGGGGACCCTCAGGGACACATCCTGTCCCCGGGGGACACCTCTGCTCCGTAAGACCCTCAAGGGTATGTTCCAGGTGACATCAGGTGGCCCCAGGACTTGGGGTCACCCTGGGCTAAGGACCACCCAGAGGGCTTTGGGGATGCTCCAGACGGTGTCCCCAAGCCCTGGTGACACAGGTGTCCCTGCAGGCCACCATCCTGGTATTCCAAGCATTGGCCCAGTATGAAGTGGCATCTCCACGGCAGCTCAAGCTCAACCTCGATGTGTCGGTGCTGCTGCCGCGCCGTGCCAGTGCCATCACCTACCGCATCGAGAACCGCAACGCCCTGGTGGCACGCTCTGCTGAGGTACTGGCACCTTTGTCACCGCTGTCACTGCCACCATCAGGACAATGGGGATGCAGCACTGCTCACCCTGCTGTTGCTGTCCATGGGATGTCCCTGTCCCCTCTGTGTCTCTTCATGTCCCAGGACAATCTTGTCCCCTTGCTGTGGCCTCGGCTGTCCCCGTCCCTTGCATGTCCCTTCCATGTCCTGTCCTCTCTGTGTTATTCCAAGGCTTGGGATGTCCCTGCCATGTCCCTCCATGTGCCAGGCTGATCTTGTCCCCTCCCTTGCTGTGACCTGGAATGTCCCTGTCCTCTTCATGTCCCTCCATGTCCTCTGATTTCCTTGGCCCCTCTATATCCTTCAATGTCCCTGTCCCCTTTGCATCTTGCAATGCTGTTGTCCCCTCCATGTCCTGGGATGTCCCTGTCCCTTCCATGTTCCTCCCAGGGGATGTCCCTGTCTCTCCCCAACGTCCCCTCTCCTCGCAGACCAAGTTCAACGAGGACATCACGGTGAAAGCTGAGGGCACAGGCAAGGGGACAATGACAGTGGTGACCATCTACAATGCCAAGGTCCCCGAAAAGGACAACAAGTGTGACAGTTTTGACCTGCGGGTGCAGGTGGAGGATGTGAAGACAGGTGAGGCCCCCAGGTGTTCCCCCCCCCCGCCATGTCCCCCTGTATCCCTCTCCATATCCTTTATGTGTATGCTCCATGGCACTCCATGTCCCCTTCAATGTCCCGTCATTGTCCCCATGTCCTCCCACAGGCAAGGAACAAGATGGTGTCATCCGCTCCATCAAGATCACCATCTGCACCAGGTAGGACAGGCTGGGGACATCGGGGACATCAGGGACATTGGAGATAGGGAGGGGAATGGGGATGGGAATGGGAATGGGGATCAAGGAAAAGGATGGGGACATTGGGGACAAACAGGGCTCAGCCCCACCTTGTCCCATAAGGATCTGTGGGAACAGGGACATCAGGGATGGGGATGCTGGGGACAGTAGGGCAGTTGGGGACAGGCGGGTGGCCTCAGCCCTCTTCCCACAGGTACCTGGACAGCATGGATGCCACCATGTCCATCCTTGACGTCACCATGCTCACAGGCTTCTCACCTGACCTCCAGGACCTGAAGAGGGTGAGTACGGGGACATGGGGACACATGGCGGGACCCACGGGAGACACAGGACCTTGCATCTTTGTGCCATCGTGTGTCACCGTGTCTCCACATCTCCCTAACCCCCACGTGTGTCCCCCATGTCCTTGTGTCCCCACATCCCCATGTGTCCCTGTGTCCCCGTATTCCCCTATGCCATTGCATCCCTGTGTCCCTGCCTTTCCCTCCATGGCCGTGTGTCCCCTGGTGTCACTGTCCCTGTATCCCCATGTCCCCCTGTGTCCCCACAAGTCCCCTGCATCCTGCCATGGCCATGTATCCCTGCGTGTCCCATGGGGCCAGCGTCACCGTGTCCCTATGTGCCCCTGTGCCCATACATCCCTGTATCCTGATGCGGTTGCGTGTCCCCACGTGTCCCTGCATATCCTGCATGCCCAGTGTCACCGTGTCCCTGTACCCAGCTCACAGACGGGGTGGACAGGTACATCTCCAAGTTTGAGATTGACCAAGCACAGTCGGACCGCAGCAACCTCGTCATCTACCTCGACAAGGTGGGGACATGGGGGACATGGGGGGCGTGAGGGACTTGGGGATGGGGACAAGATGGGACAGGGATGGGGACATGACAGGACAGGGATGGGGACAGGGACAACGATGGGCATAGGATGGAGTTGGAGACATGGGCAGGGACAGAATGGGGACAGGGATGAGGATGAAGCCGGGGACACGGGTGGGGACAGCACTGGGACAGGGATGGGGTGGGGATGCAGCTGGGGTTGGGGACATGGATAGGGACTGGAACAGGGACAGAGATGGGAATGAAGTTGGGGACATGGATGGGGGCAGAGGTGGGGACAGGAAAAGGGTCCCAGGGGTGGGGACAAGGACAGGGATGCGTCCAGGTCACGGATAGGGACGGCATGGGGACATGGCTGGGGGTTGGGGCGCTGACTCCCAGCCTGGCTGACTGCCACCCCCCTGTCCCTGTGTCCCCGTCCCCGTCCCCAGATCTCGCACAAGGCCGAGGAGTGTTTCTCCTTCAAGGCCCACCAGCGATTCCAGGTGGGCTTGATCCAGCCCGCGGCCATCACTGTCTACAGCTACTACAAGATCGGTGTGCCCCATGTCCCCTTGTGTCACCCTCAGGTCCCCTCCATCCCCACACTCTCCTCTGTGCCCCCTGCTTCCACAAAGTCTCCCCTGTGTCTTCCCTCTGTGTCCCCTCCTGTCCCTTTGTCCTACCATGTCCCTGCTGATCTTCTCCCCATGCCTGTGTCCCCATGTCCCCCCATGTCCCCTTGCATCCCCTGCTGACTCCCTCCACATGTCACTGCTCTGTCGCCATGTCTCCCACTGGTCCTTTCCCCTTGTGTCTCCCCCCCCCGCCTCGTGTCCCCTTATGTCCCTGTGTCCCTGCAGATGACCGCTGCACCCGTTTCTACCACCCGGACAAGGAAGGTGGGCAACTGAGCAAGATCTGCTACGGGGATGTGTGCCGCTGCGCCGAAGGTGACTTGGGGACAGAGGGACATGGGGACAGACTGGATCAACACCCCTACCATGATGGGACACATCATGGCCATGATGGGACACATAGTTGCTGTGATGGGACGTGTCATGGCCGTGATGGGACATGTCATTGACAAGCTGGGATGTGTCATGACTGTGATGGAGACATGTCCCTGCTATGGTGGGACATGTCCCTGCCACGATGGGACATGTCACTACCACAACAGACCTTGTCATGGCCGTGTCCCCATGTCCCTGCAGAAAACTGCTTCGTGCAGCACAAGCAAGACGTCCCGATCACCGTCAACCAACGCATTAAGCGCGCCTGCGAGCCGGGAGTTGACTACGGTGGGACATGGGGGACATGGGGTCATGGGGGCAGCTGGGCCACGTAGAGGGGACATAAAGAGTATGGATGGGGACATGAAGGGCCATAGAAGAACGTGAGGGGCACGGAGAGACACGAGGGGACAAGGGGACGTGGAGGGACAAGAAGGACAGGTGGGGATTTAGAGGGACGTGGGGAGGAAAGGGGGGGGCAGAGGGCCCCCCACATGATGAGAGGCCACCCTGGAGTGGGATGTGCTGTCTAGGGGTGGGCGTGACATGGTGACGTCCCCCTCTCCAGTGTACAAGGTGAAGCTGATGGCAATGGAGCAGTCGCCGTCCCATGACAACTACATCATGACCATACTCTCCGTCATCAAGATGGGTATGAGCACCCTGGGGATGGGGGACCAGGCCACCCTGAGGGACGTGGTGGGGGTCACCTAGGGCTGGGGGCAGCCACGGGGAGGGAGACCCAGGGGGGTTGGTGTCACTAGGGTGGCTTGGGGGCCCCCAGGTGGGCTGGCATCACCCAGCACTGCTGGGCACACCCGCTGGGAAGGGACACCCAGGTGGATTGGTGTCACCCAAGGGTGCTGGGGAAAGCTGGAGGGAACTGGTGTCACCCATGGCTGATGACACCAGTCGAGTGGTGCCACCAGGGATGCCAGTGGCTCCCTGGGGATTGAGAGTCCCCACTGCGGGACGTGGGTGTCCCTGTCGTGTTGGGGTGGAGGTGACCTGTCACCTGTGTGTCCTCCCTTGGGACAGGCACCGACGAGGACCCAGCAGGAAGCAACCGGACCTTCGTGAGCCACTGGCAGTGCCGAGACGCCCTGAGGCTCCAGATTGGCCAGGACTACCTGCTCTGGGGGCTGGCCACCGACCTGTGGGCCACCGGCAGCCGGTAGGGACATGGGGCCACGGGTGGGGCCACGGGTGGGGCCGTATCTGTGGGAACATGGGAACACAGGAATACAAGACATGGGACACTGGGGACATGGGTAAATGGGATATGGGGACACAGAGACACATGGACAAGGTGACACTGACACCTGTGTACACAGGCGCACACT
>JAVKLA010000093.1:981121-995904 GCA_034782735.1 Sagittarius serpentarius
GGGGGATACCGGGGCCGGGGAGGGGGAGCTGGGACTGGGGGATACCGAGAGCGGGTGGCAGGTACCGGGGAGGAGGGATCGGGGGTCAGTGTCAGGGGAGCCGGTACCAGGGTGAAGCCGGGGGGGCGGGGAGGGGGAGGCAGCCAGTACCGGGGAGCAGGGGGAGCCAATACTGGGAAGGAGGGGGCTGTACCGGGCTGTGGGGCCTGGTTACCGGCAGGGCGATGGCTGTACTGGGCTGGTACTGGAAAGCCGGCACTGGGGGACCAGGCCCGGACTGGGAAAGGCACCAGGGAGTGGGAGCCATCGGTTCCAGGGCACCGGGCTGGCCATGGGGACCTGTCCCTATCACTGGTGACCCTGTCACCAGCTGGGCCGAGCACCTGTCACCGGTGTCCTGGTATCCCCAGGGTGGCCCCGGTTCCACTGGGGAGGGGGGGGGTCCACCACCACCCCAGTGTGACACCCCCCACCCCCCCCCTTGGGTGCTGCCTGCTGACCCCTTCTCTCCTTGCACCACAGACGGGACCTGAGAGGATACTGGCAGCACCGAAACCCCGCCAGGGTGCCAGTACGGGATGGACACTGGTAGCGCCGATTTGGGGCCACAGTGCCAGGCTGGGGCAGATGCCGGCAGCGCCAAATCGGTGCCAGTGAGTCAGGATGGCGAGGACGCTGGCAGCGCTGATTTGAGGCCACCGTGCCAACACCAAGCAGATGCCACCAGTGCCAAACTGACACCAGTCAGCCAGGACAGGGCAGGCACCGGCAGTGCCAAAACGATGCTGCGGTGTTGGACTGATGCTGGCAGTGCCAATTTGGGGCTGCAATGCCAGGATGAGGAGGGTGCTGATGGTGCCAAAGTGATGCTGGCGTGCCAGGGCCGGGCAGCCACCAGCAGCGCCGATTTGGGGACGCAATGGCAGAACCAGGCAGACGCCGGCAGCTCCAAAACAATGCCAGGGACCCAGGACGAGGCAGCCATCAGCAGCGCCGATTTGGGGACACAGTGCCAGGACACAGCAGATGCCGCCAGCGCCAAATCAGCCCCACAGAACCAGCATGAGGAGGGTGCCGCCAAGCCAAGACGGCACAATGGTGAGGCCACTGGTGAGGCCATGGCAGCAAGTGCCCGTCCCTTTCGGTGCGGGGCGTGCGGGAAGCGGTTTGGGGCGAGCACCACACTGATGCGGCACCAGGCGCTACACGGAGCCGAACGCCCCTTCTCCTGTGCCGAGTGCGGCCGCGGCTTCTGCGACCGGGCGGCACTGGCAACGCACCGGCGGGGGCACACAGGTGAGCGTCCTTTTGCCTGTGCCGAGTGCGGCAAAGCCTTTGCCGGCAGCGCAGGGCTGCTGGTACACCAGCGGGTGCACACAGGCGAGCGTCCCTTTGCCTGTGCTGACTGCGGACAGCGCTTCCGGCAGAGCGCCCACCTTGCCCAACACCGCCTGGGCACCCAC
Source organism: Sagittarius serpentarius (assembly GCA_034782735.1). Taxonomy (NCBI): domain Eukaryota; kingdom Metazoa; phylum Chordata; class Aves; order Accipitriformes; family Sagittariidae; genus Sagittarius; species Sagittarius serpentarius. Next base: position 982,585 of record JAVKLA010000093.1, read on the forward strand.
AGCACGGGGCGCCCGCACCCCTGTCCGCAGTGCGGCAAAGCCTTCACTCTCCGCTCCACGCTGGCCCGGCACGCTCTGACCCACACTGGCGAGCGGCCCCATGCCTGCGGCGACTGCGGGCGCCGCTTCCGCCAGCGGGCTCACCTGGCCCGGCACCGCCTGGCACACACAGGCGAGCGCCCCTTCCCCTGTGGCGAGTGTGGCAAAGCCTTCGCCCTCAGTGCCACGCTGCTGCGGCACCAGCTGGTGCACACTGGCGAGCGCCCGCACCGCTGCCCTGACTGTCCCCGCGCCTACACCCAAAGCGCCTACCTGGCCCAGCACCGCCGCAGCGCCCACGCCGGCCAACGGCCCCACGCCTGCCCTGAATGCCCACGGGCTTTCGCTGACCGTGCCAACCTCCTGCGGCATCGCCGGGGTCACACCGGCACCCGGCCCCACACCTGCGGGCAGTGCGGGCGACGCTTCGCCCAGCGGTCGCATCTCCGGGCGCACGCTGGCACCCATGGCGGGCAGGAGCCCTTTGCGGGCAGGCCACGCGGGCAGCTATTTGGGCGACGGGCAGCACTGGCGACACGCGGGCAGGCACACGGTGGGCAGCGGCCCTTTGCCTGCGGGCAGTGCGGGCAGCGCTTCACCCAGCAAGCCAGCCTGGTAGAGCACGGCCGGCGGCACACAGGCGAGCGGCCTCACCGTTGTCCCCAGTGTCACCGTTGTTTCCGGCATCGCTCGGCACTACTGCGGCACCGACGGGCACACGCCGGTGAGCGCCCCTTCCCCTGCGCCCACTGCGGTCGCCGCTACAGCCGCAGCTCCAACCTCCTCCTGCACCAGCGAGTCCACACGCCCGACTAGCACCCATGGGCGCTGCCACGGGGTGTTCGTACAGCATTATGGGGTGCCAACAAACACTGTGCCATGGCTTTTGCGGTGTCCGGTGGTGTCAGCCCGGAGCCAGGTGCATCGTGCCCTGTGCCAGCCCCCAGCCTTGAAGCCTTTATCCTCACAGGATGAGCACCGCCGGGTTAATTTTAAATAATAATAATAATAATAATAATAATCATGAAAAAAGAAAATATGCAGCTGGGTTAGTTTAAATAATAATAATTAAAAAAAAGAAAAATGAAAATATACAGCAGTCACTTCCCCTCCTCCCCAGCGGGGCATGGCCAGGCCTTGGAGGGGGGGGATTTGGGCCAGTGCAACAGTGCAGGAGCGGGGGAAAAATGGGGGTCCCTGGAGCATCCCTGTGTCACCCCAGCTTGGGGACGGCAACAGGGACAAGCCAGGACAAATGGGAAAGTGCCACAGGGCCGAGCCCCGGCTGGGGAAGCGGCCGCAGAAAGGGGGGTTGGGGCGGGGGGATGACACCCCCGGGGTGCGGAGGTAGTGCCGGCTCTCGGGCTCCTTCGGTAGCGTTTGGGGTCAGGTGTAGGGTGCGGAGGGGTCCCGGGCCGGGCTCGGGCGGTGCCGCAGGCTCTTCTCCTCCTCCTGGGGAGAGAAGGGACACGTGGGGGACACTGGGATGGGGACACAGCACAGCACCCGTGGGCTCCAGGCTGTTCCTGAGGCCGCGGGGAGGTGGGGGACACTTGGGGGGGACAGGGACGGGGATGCGGTGCAGCACCTGTGGGCTCCAGGCTGTCCCTGAGCCCATTTAGGAAGGTCTCCATGGATCAGGGCACCCTTGGGAGTCCCCAAACCCAGGGGCACCCCATTTTGGAGGGTCTCCGTGGCCGGGGGCACACTCACAGCCTCCAAGGTGCCGGCGCTGGCCCACTCAGAAGGGGCAAACACATCCTCCTCGCCCCGCGCTGGCTCCAGCCCCTCGTCCTCGTACTCGGTGAGGTAGTCGGACTCTTCTAGGGGGACAAATGGGGGTGCAGGGTCAGGTCCCGTATCCGGATTTGGCCCTGTACCGTGGACCCCCTCCCAGCTCACCATCGGCGTATCCATCGGACAAGTAGGGCTTGGCGGGCTCGATGCGGGACACAATCTCCGCCAAGTCGGTGAAGCCGGCGCTGGGACACGTAAGCACCTACGGGAGGAAAAGGCGGGGCGACTGAGCAGCTCCCCCATGGACGAGAAGGGTGAGGACGGAGGGGGGCAGGAGGAGGGACGTGAGATGGGTAAGGGGGTGGAAGGGCATCAAGGGACACAGTGAGAGGGACAAAAGGTGACAGGAGATGGACGAAGGGGACAAAAGGATGATGGGGTGGGCGGACAGGAGATGGACCAAGGAGGGGACAAGGATGCTGGGGGGCACAGGAGATGGACCAAAGGGACAGGAGGACAGACCACGGTGGGTGGGGGACAGGAGGATGGACCAAGGGGGCAGGAAGATGATGGAGAGGAACAGGAGATGGACCAAGGTGGCAGGGACAGGAAGATGGACCAAGGGGACAGGATGATACTGGTGACCGTCAGGAGATGGACCAAGGGTGGACAGAAGATGGACCAGGGTGGGAGGGCAGGAGATGGACCAACGCACACAAGAATGGACCAAAGAGGGGACAGGAGGCTGGACCAGGGTAGTGGGGACAGAAGGATGGACCAAGAGGACAGAAGGATTCTGGGCAGGGACAGGGGATGGACCAGGGTGGCAGGGTAAGGAGGATGGACCAAGGGGACAGGAGGATGAAGCAGGGTGGGCAGGGACAGGGAGATGCCAGTGAGGGACAGGAGGACATCAGGGGGATCTAGAAGGACACAGGGGAGACAGAAGGGACAAAGGACAAGGCAGTGTGCTGCTCCCTGAAGATGGCTCCAGGGCCAGGGGAAAAGAAAAAAAAAAAAAAAGTCCTTAAAATCAGGGTGCAGGGCCAGGGTGGCCCATCCCAGGGTGGCCCATCCCAGGATGCCCCAGGGCAGGTCCCCAGGCAGCCACCGCCACCCGTCAGCCCCGGTGCCACCCCCTGCTCACGTCCATGCGTTTGCTCTCATAGAAGTCGGCTGAACGCCGGTCCTTCACCATCTTCTCAATGACGTCACCCCGGCTCCAGCCGTCGAAGACCACCTTGCCGTGCTGGTACCCCACATCCTGCAGGGAGAGTGGCCGCAGCACGTTGGTGGCCCGGGCACCCCAAATGATGGCCTGGGGTACCCCAAATGACAGCCCGAGCACCCAACTGATGGGCAGGACATCCCAACTGATGGCCCAGGACACCCCATTGATGGCTGGGGCACCCAACTGATGGCCAGGGTACCCCAAATGATGACTGGGACACTCAAGCTACTGAGGACACCCCAAACGGTGGCCAAGGGGTACCCCACTGATGGCTGGGGCACCCAACCAGCGGCTTGGGCACCCCAACCAATGGCCCAGGCAGCCCAACTGATGGTCAGAGAGCCTAAAATGATGAGTTGGGTACCCAAAATGATGGTCCAGGCACCCCAAATAATGGCCAGGACATGGCAATTATTGGTCCAAGCACCCCAGACAATGTCTCGGGCACACCCAGATGATGGTCCAGTCACTCTGTTAATGGCTGGGGAACCTGAAAGATGGCTTGAGCACCCAACTGACAGCTGGGGCACCCCACCAATGGCCAGGACACTCCAACCAATGGACCAGAGCACCCCCAAATGGTGGCTGGGGCACCCAATCAATTGCTGTTTGACCCTACTTGATGGCCAGGAGACCCTGTTAATGGCCTGGACACCCAACTGATGGCAAGGGCACTCCAATCCACATCTGGGGCACCCCAATCCACATCTGGAGCACCCCATTAGTGGCCAGGGCACCCCAATCAATGGCCAGGATACCCCAGCTGATGGCTGGAGAACCTCAACCTATGGCTTGGGGTACCTCATTGATGGCCTGAGGCACTCTAAAAGATGGTCTGGGCCACCCCACCGGCCTCCTTGTCCCCCAACTCACATAGATCTCGTCGAACTTGCCGAAATCCATGGTCTTGAAGCGATCAATGGGGGGGCGGATGTACTCGCAGTATGAGCTGGACTTCACCACCTCCAGCTGCCGCACACACGACACATAGGCCAGGCGGGACTGGATCTCCGCCATGTCGGGTACCTGAGAGGAAAAGGTGCTCAGCACCCTGCCCGCACCATCTCACCAGCATCCCTGCATCCCACCAGTCCTGACCTTGACTTTTTCAGCCCAGGGGTTGAGACGTTTCCAGAGAAGCCACCAGCCAGAGAGACTGTCCCCATAGTTGCACAGGTCTGTCTCATCCTGGCTGCCCACGTCGATGGCGATCACCGTCTTGGCACCCATGTTGCGGGCAATGTCGGCTGCGGGGTGGGAAAGGAAGAAGCTGGGTTGGTAGCATCATGGTTTCCCCAGGTCTGAGCCCGCGGCGAGAGGTGGTGGCACGAGCAGAGCAGGGAAATGGGGTTGAGAGATTGTCCCCGAGCCTGGGCTGGATGGCAAAGCCATGCTGGGGCTCACAGTGGGATGAGCAGTACCCCATGGGTGCCAGAGTCAGGGGCAGGAGCCCAGCGGCAGGACGTGCTGGTGGGGAGCAGAGCAGTGATGCAACCTGGTGCTTGTGCTGGGGCAACAGGAGGGCACAGGCAAGTTGCAGCATCTGCGGCGGGACGCGAAGGAGCGTGGAGATGCCCCAAGGAAGACACCCGGTAGTGAAGACACCAGGAGACGATGCGAGGTGGATGGAGATGGCTTGCACATGAAGGAGGATGGAGATGCTCCAGGAGGGTGCCTGGTGCTGAGGACATCAAGAGACAATTATGCAGGATGGAGGAAAGTGGCCCGGAAATGAAGCAGCACAAAGATACTGCAGGAGGCCACCCAATACCGAAGACACTGAAAGATGGTACAGGATGGAGGAAAGTCACTTGCATCATGTGAAGGAGGATGGAAATGTCCTGGGAGGGCACCTGGTGCCAAGGACACCAGGAGGTGACACGGAATGGAGGGAGGAGGCTTGCACGTGAAGGAGCATGGAGATGCTCTGGGAGGGTACCTAGCATCAAGGACACTAAGAGATGGTTTGAAAGGGAGGGAGGTGCCATGCATGTGAAGGAGCATGGAGGGCACCTGGTGTCAAAGACACCAAGAGATAGTTCGAGATGACAGGAGGTGACTTGCACATGAATGAGGATGGAGATGCCCCAGGAGGTGACCTGGTGCTGAGGGCACCAGGAGAAGATGAGGCAAGATGGACAGAGGTGGCTTGCACATGAAGGTGCACCAGGAAGGCACCCAGCGCCAAGGCCACCAAGAGATGGTATGAGACAGAGTGAGGTGGCTGACACATGAAAGAGCAGGGAGGGCACCTGGCATCAAAGACACCAACGGCTGGTACAAGACAGACGGAGGTGTCTTGCAGGTGAAGGAGAACAGAGAGGCCCAAGAAGGGCACCTGGACCTGAGAACATCAAGAGAGGATGATGTAAGATGGACAAAGGTGGCTTGCACGTGATGAAGCATGAAGATGTCCCACAAGGACACCCAGGGCTGGGGACATCAAAAGATGGTGCAGGATGGAGGGAGATGGCCTGTACCTGCAGGAGCACAGAGATGCCTTGGGAGAACACCCAAAGCCGAGGACACCAGGAAAGGATGATGCAGGATGGAGGAAGGTGGTTGGCACCTAAGGAGCACGGAGATGCTCCAGGAGGGTGCTAAGGACACCCAGAGGTGATGCAAGATGGAGGGACATTTTTTTGCACATGAAGAAGGATGAAGATGACCTGGGAAGCCAGCTGGTGCTGGCAACACCAAGAGACGATGCAAGACTGTGTGACTTTTCTGGCACGTGGAGAAGGATGAAGATGCCCTGAGAGGATGCCTAACACCAAAGACACCAAGAGATGATGCAAGATGAAGGGACGCATCTTGCATGTGAAGAAATCTGAGGATGCCCTGGGAATCTACCTGGTACTGAGAACACCAAGAGATGATGCAAGATGGATGAAAGTTTTTTTGCACGTGAAAGAGGATGAAGACGCCCTGAGAAGACATCCAACTCAAGACACCAAGAAGATCCAAAACCAAGCCAGATGTCCCAAATCCAACCTCAACGTCTCCAGCCACTGAGAACCCATCTCATGGTGGCCATCCAGAGCCCACCCAATTGCCCGCTGCCACCACCCCCGGGGCCAGACCTGGCGCCGCAGTGGCTGCCACCCCGGTTGGGCGGTGGTGGTGATGGCGTTGAGCTTCTACTTGCCTGGCAGGTTGTTGATGTAACCACCGTCCATCAGTAAGTTGCCATCCTTGGGGTCGCAGAGTGGCGGTAGGTACCCAGAAAGGGTCATGCTGGCTCGCACGTACCGCCAGAGCGAGCCTGCGCCAGCAGGAACAAATGCAATGAGCACGGTCCGCCTGAGACCCCCCCCGGGGGGCTGCCCCTCACCCCTGCCCGTGCCCAGGGACATCTGCACCCCACGGGTGCCCAACAGGCACCCACGGGGGGCAGAGGAACCTGTCACGCACCCTGACCAGCCGTTTGCAAAGCCCAGGTGGCTCAACTTGGGATGGGATGTGGTTTTGGGTGGTGGGAAGGGGTGTTTTTTTGAGGGGGGCTGGTGGCCCCAGCGAGTGAGATGCTGACCTGGGACATTGTTAACATAGCAGCCGTCCACGAGCCAGTGGCTGTCCTTGGGGTCGCAGAGCGGCGGCAGGTAGGGGGTATAAGATGCACTGGCTCGGACGTAACGCCAAAGGCTGCCTGCCGGAGGGAGAGGACATGGTCACAGCCACGGGGGGACGGGACATGCCCGAGCACCCGGCAGTAGGTGACCGATGATGTTGGCACCGCGCCAGCGGGATGTTTGCAGCCCCAAGACCGAGCCACCGGGATGGGGAAGGATGGACGGGCGAGATGCTCGCCGGAGGGTTAGGGGTGGTGAGCGGGGATTAGTTGGCATTAGAAGCCAGAGGAGCAGGCAGAGCGAGAGCCAGGCTGCTTACGAGCCGCCGTGTGCGCCCCGTGGACGGCTCAATGTCCCAGGTGAGCTCCGACACCAGGCAAGGAGGAGGGGCAGCCACCGCAATGTCCCCACCACCACTGTGTTCCCACTGCCAAGACATCCCCACCACCACCACCGCAACCCCACCACCACGTTGTCTCCACCACCACCACCACCACCACTGCGTCCCCGTGCTCCACATGCCATGAGCGTGGGTTACTGGCGTTAGTGGTGAGCAGATATGTTAGAGGGGACAGGCATGCTCAGGGTGTCAGGATGTGGCTCCACACACCAATTCTGCCCCCAACCCCGCCAAGGATGTGGGGCACAGCCAGTCCCCCATAGGGACCTGAACCCGGTGGGGTCACCGGCACCAGATGGCTCTGGAAAGCCACCACTGCCTGGGATCACCATGAGCCCTCCAAGCCCTTTCCTTGCCATGCCAGGATGCATCCTCCCCTTGGCACGTGGCAAAAGTTCCCCTGTAGGGCAGCAGCACCATCTTGGGGTGCTGGTGAGGAGGGTCCCCACAAAAGGGGACATGGTGGCACCAGAGAGTTTCCCCAGCTCCCCAGGGAGCTCTTACCGTCCGTATGCACCCGCATGGCCGAGGCAGTGATGTCAGTCGTGACATTGAAGTAGGGCAGCCACAGGTCCTGTGAGGACAAGATGGGGTGGGTGACACCATGGGGATGTTGGTGGGTGGGTGGGGAGCTGGTTGGACCCCCCGCCACGGGTGGGTGCAGCTCTGAGGGGTGTCTGTGTGACGCACCTCGATCTGCTTGTCCTGGAAAACCTTGTTGATGCTGGCGTTGAAGGCTGAGCCCGAAAACATGGAGGTGATGGGGTAGGTGAGGTCCAGGACAGTCTCAAACACTGAATTCATGCACTGGAGGAGGAGGAGGAGGGAGAGAAGGAGGAGAAGGAGGATGAATGAAGGAGAGAAGGAGGAGGAGAAGATGAATAAGAAGGACAGAAGAAGGAGGAGGAGGAGGAATAAGGAGGAGAAAGAAAATGGAAAGAAAAGAAGAGGAGAAAAAAGCAGCAGCAGAAAAAAAGAAGGTGAAAGAGGAGGAAGAAGAAAGAGGAGGAAAAAAGGAGGGGAGGAGGAAGCAGAGGAGACAATGAGAAGAAGAGGAAGAAGAAGAAGAGGAAGAAGAAGAAGAGGAAGAAGAAGAAGAGGAAGAAGAAGAAGAAGAGGAAAAAGAAGAAGAAGAAGAGGAAGAAGAAAAGAGGGAAGGAGATGCTTTAGAAACACCTCAGGTAGGGCTGGCCACGGGCAGGGCAAGGAACCGTGCCACTGCCCTCCCACAACAGGGACGGTGAGGGTCAGGGTTTGCTTTCGCTGGGACATGCCACGGCACCCACCTTGGCCCACTCGCGCGCCCGCTGCTTGGTGCGGACAGCGCTGCGCTCCTCGGCGTAGAGCGCCCCGATGAAGGCGCCAATGGAGGTGCCACCCACCATGTCGATGGGGATCCCTGACTCCTCCATCGCCTTGATCACCCCAATGTGGGAGCAACCCCTGGATGGATGGAGAAAATAAAGAAAAGGATAGATGAGATTGGGACCCCCACCCCGCTGGGTCCCATCCTGCCACAGCGCGGCACCACCCACCTGGCTCCGCCGCCCCCCAGGACGAGGGCGATGGTGTTGCCGGTGAGGACCCGTGCCAACCGGGAGAAGTCGCTGTGCCGGTCGGCGCTCTTCTCAAACACCTTCTCGTACATCTCCCGCTGCGGACGGGATGGACGATGGGTGATGATGATGGTGGTGGACCACCAGGGTCACCCAGGGGGACACACATACCAGTTTGGTGGGGCTACGGCGGGAGAAGACGCGCCGGGGACACTTGATGTGGAGGTGGCCCGAGCACCAGCTGCGCATGTTGAGCCACTCTACGGTGCGGGAAGGGCTGGGACCATCCTCACGGTGCAGGAGGACCAGCTGCTTCAGTGCGCGCACCGCCGTGTTCTCCAGCATCTGCTCCAGCTGTAGAAGCCATCAGCCACCTGGCGCGGTATTGTCCCACCACTGCCTACCCCCTGCCTCACCTCTCCCAGCACTGGCTCTTGGTCGCCCAACCCTACGATGAGGATGCAGTCGGCTTGACGGATGCAGCGCACGGTCCATGGCGTCAGGGTACAGTCGGTTTGGTAGAGGACGATGCGGTGGATGTCCTCCTGCTGTGCCAGCCAGCCCGACAGGCGGTACTCCTGGATGCTGCCGAGATGAAGGGGTCAGCCAGCGGCATGGTGGTGGGTCGCCGGTGACGTTCCTCCCAGTGGGAGTTACCTGTCCAGCGCTGAGGAGCCAAGACGGGCACGGATGATGTCACTGGTGAGGAGCAGCGTGGGACCTGGGAGAGGTAGGGACATGGTCACCACCGGGGTGTGGTAACCACCATGCTGTGGGGCTCTGGTCATCACCACGCCATAGTTGCCACCATGCCACGGGGCTGTGATAGTCACCGTGCCATGGTGCCCAACACACCACAAGACCACGGCCACCTCCATGCCATGGCCACCACCGTGCCATGGGGCTGCAATCACCACTGCACCAGGTCACTGGCATGCCACAGGACCATGGTCACCTCCACGCCATAACCACCTGTGTCGCAGTCACCGCTGCGCCGGCACTCACCAATGGCGTTGAGTGCGTGCTTGAGTTCCAGCGTGAAGGCAGCTGTGGGCACGTCGTCACACACTGGCAGCACCGCCACCGTCGACAGGTTGCTGGTGGGGTTGGTGGGCTCCGAGCTGGAGGCCATGCCCAAGCTGGAGCCTGCATGGAGAGAGATGATGGGGTGGTGGACACGTTCCATGTGCTGCTCTGATGATGGCCACCAGCCCTGGAGAGGGCACCCCGTCGTCCCCAATTCCTTTGGGACCTACTTGCAAAGGGCCCGCGGAGCTGCTGAAGGTTTCCCAAGATCTTCTGGCTCAGGAGGTGGATGAGGCGGGTGACAACCTGCGGGGATGACAATGGGGATGGCCATCAGACCTGGCAGGGCTTCCCCTCATTAACATCCCAGACCAGTGTCCCATATGCCTTTTTGGGTCCCACCACTACCACCCATCCTTGGGGACCTCAGAGGGGGACAGCTGTTTAGCACATCAGCCCTTGTACCCCAACAGCTCTAACCACTTCTTTAATTCCTTAATTTAAGCTGGTTTTAACAAGCGTCGCAGCCACCAGCCGGGGAGGACACGGAGACAAGCTCCTTCCACAGGGAGAGGGTGCAGACCCCAGGACAGGGATCTGCAGGTACCTGGGGGTATCTGCGCTTGATGTTGTTCAAGGTGCCCTCAGGCAGCTTGGCCAGCTCCGTGTCCCGGACCGCATGGACCGTGGTGGCACGGGGTTGCCGGGTGAGGGCTTCCACCTGGAGAAGACATATAGCCAAGATGTATCAGCCAGACATACAGGGTGTCCACGCCCTGGCCCCGACACGGCTCTCACCACACCGATGAGGTCTCCACGGCCGTACTCCCCAATGAGCTCCTTCTTGCCGCTGCCCTTCTGGATGACAGAGCGGAGGCGCCCGTTGAGTGCGATGTAAGTGCAGTCCGACTTGTCACCCTGCCTGGGGGACACCACCAAGCGGCAAGTCACCCCCCTGCCAAGCTGGTCCTCACCAAGTTGAGGTGAGCACCCGTCCGGTGGTACCCACCTGTAGAGTGCCCGGCCAGCCTCCACCGCCATCCAGTCAATGGCAAAGTCCATCTGGCGCACAAAGGGTGACATGCGGGCGGCCACGGTGTGGGCGACGCTCAGCACCACGCTGGGCTGCTCCCGCATGATCCTATGGGTCAACAGCAGTTGGAGAACACGGTAGTGGCCCCAAGAGATGCCACCATAGTGCTCACCCAAGCAATACCCTTTGGCACCAACCCTTTGCCCCAAACCTCCTCCACGGGCGCCGGGACTCACTCGTAGAAGTCCGACTTGGAGATCTTGAGGAAGGTGCAGTCGCGGTTGGCCTTGATGGTAAAGATGAGGGGCTCGCCGGTGAGCACGGCCAGCTGTCCCACCATCTCACCAGGCTGCGTCAAGAACAGGCAGACGTCCTCCGCCTTGTCGATCATCCGCTGGTACACGTGCAGACAGCCCCACAGCACGAAGTGGAGGCTCACGTCCTGCCAAAATGGCACCCTATCACCGTTGGGGGCCACCTGGGATCCCCAGGCACGAGGGGTCCCACCAGCACCGCCTGCGGTTCGTTCTGCTCCTCTTCACCGAGTGTTCACAGAGCAAGAGCAGGAAGGGTGGCACCCCACAGAAGTATGGGGTACAGGGAAGCAAGATGCCACACCAGCTCCACGAAACCTAGACCCACCTGGTCCCCTTGACGCGCAATGACTGTCCCAGCTTTGGCGTGATGGAGCAAGACGCGGTTGTTGAGGAGAGAAGGGTCCTGAGGGGAAGAACAACATCACATGAGGTGATGGGGACCACCATGAGGAGATGGAGAACACCATGAGGAGACAGCAGACCACCAGGAGGCCACAGAGACCAACACAAAGTGACAGGGACCACCACAAGGAGACGGGAACCCACCACAAAGTGATGGGGGACCACCCCGAGGCAATGGGGACCACCATGAAGTGATGGAGATCATCACAAGGAGATGGGGGACCACCCTGAGGCCATGCGGACCACCACAAAGTGATGGGGACCCACTATGAAGCAACAGGGACCACTACGAAGCAACGGGGGACCAACACGAAGTGACAAGGGACCACCACGCGACCACAGGGGACCACCATGAAGCAATGGGGACCCACCACAATGCAACAGAGGACCACCACAAAGCCACGATTCCCCCTGTGCTGGCACCGTTTCTGCCCTCACCTCCACCTTCATGAGCTTGACCAGCTCCCGCTTGGCAGCCTCAAAGATGGTGCTTGTCTGGCGGCCCTGGTAGGGCCCAAAGGGACAGTCCCCGGTTGCCGAATCGTCCTCGCAGTAGTTGTAGTGGTAGACACCAGACGGTTGCTCCTCCACTGTCACTGACTTGCGCTCCTTAGGCTCGTGAGAGACAGACTGTGAGGAGGTGGGACAGCTCTGGCACCCATCTGCAGCCGCGCAGGCAGTGCCGGCAGGGAGGATTCGGGTGGACGCAATGTTGCCAGACCTGGCCTTACCCGGGAGAAGGCGGCCAAGGCGCCGGTGCTGTCCTCCTGCAGTGACACCGAGATGCGGCCGCGCTCGTAAGCCATGTCGAAGTCGGAGCGGGGACCCTTCTGGATGCCTGTGACGGGCGATGCAGGGGACCAGGGGGGTCACTGGCGTCCAAGATGGGGATGATGGGGCGTGGGGGAATGCACAAGCATGGGGGGGGGGGCGGGGTGTGCACGAGCATGGGGGATGCACGAGCCCTGGAGGGGGTGCATGACCCTTAGGGGGGCAATGCCTGACCTGGGGAAGGGGATGCATGAGCTTGAGGGCAGTGCACTACCTCGAGGTGGGCTACGTGACCCCGGGACCCCCCCTCCTTCCTCCAGCCTCCGACCCACCGGAGATATCCACCGGCATGGAGATGCAGCGGCTCAACAGCGGTGGCGGCGGTGCAGGGGTCTCCAGGCCTCTGGCTTTCAGCGGGTCGGCTGCAGGATGAGACCACCCTGAGCACCAGGAGCCGAGCCCCTCATCATGGTGGTGGCAACATGGTGGTGGTGGGGGTGGTCCCAGCACCCCCTTCCCAGCTCTTACCTGGTTCCCTGCTGTCATCGGCGCTGCTGAGCCCCCGCTTGCCATGGCGGATGGGGCTGGTGCGGGCGGCATGGCCAGGCTGGGGGAAGAGCCGTAGCGGTTGCATGTCCTGCAAAGGGGGACATCAGCGGGGCTGGGCGGGGGAGGCATCCAGATCCGGCCCAGCCCCCCCCCCATTTTTGGCATGAACTCACATGGCTGAAGAGCTCATTCGTCAACCCAAGGTAGTTGTGTAAAGCCAAGAAGGTCACACGCTGCAAGCGCACCATGATGATCTAGAGGGGGACAAGAAACCATCAGTGGTCCCCTGCCACCCCAAGGGAACCCCCGGTGGCCCCCCCCCCCCCGACTTGGACTCACCTGCACCACCCGCACCAAGCTCTCGGGGTACTTCTCGAAGACGGCAGAGAAGGCTTCAACTGGCAGCCGTAGCACAGTGGAGTCCTCTGCCGCCCGGGCACACACAGTTCGGTACGGTCGTTGGTGGCCCTAGGTGACAGGCTATGGTGTCGGTGCCCTTGCCAGGATGGGGAGGTCCATCCTGGCCATGGATGGGGGATGGTGGCAGCTTGGGGCTGGCGAAGCCCGCTGGTGGCACCGAGCTTTTGGTCGGTTGGGCTTGGGGATGGCCACGGTTGGGCAGGGTGGGTTTGGAGACAGTCGGTGGGGCTTGGGGACAGCCACGGTTGGGCTGGAGGGGTTTGGAGA
>JAVKLA010000093.1:1006779-1020340 GCA_034782735.1 Sagittarius serpentarius
CCCCCCCCCCCCAGGCCCCAGTGCCCTGATTTCCCTCAATGGGAGGGGGATATCACACACTGGCTGTTTCCTCCACACCTTGTGACAGCAGCCCGACAGCTCCCAGGGTATTTTTCCATCTGGGGATGGAGCCTGGTGCCTGTCTGAGAGCTGGTGACACCCTGAGCAGGGGGACATCCTTTCTGCCCCCAATTTTTTGGGGCACCCTGTCATCACTCACTGCCTGAGACACCCCAGGGTGTGGCACCCAGACCACAAGGATGTGCCACAAGGGCAACCCCAACAGACCCTCCCCTTGCCCAGAGAACCTTTCCTGAGTCCCCCACTGTCCCCCAATACTCAAGTCCCCCCCATCCCCCAAACCCCCAGCACTCCCCACAATGTCCCCAGGCCTCACCGAGGGTGTCCCCTCCTATGTCCCCATGCCCAGTGCCCACCTCAGGGGTCACCATCTGCACTCAAACACCGCCCCCCCCGAGCGCCTGTGTCATTGTCAACCCCCAATTTCCCATGCCCCAGTGTCCCTTTGCCCATTGCCCCTCAGTACTACCCTGGTGCCCCTCTCTCCCCTGTCCCCATGTCCCAGGGCCATCCCTCCCCGGTGTCCCCACCTCCCAGGGCCACCCCTCCCCAGTGTCCCTATGCCCACTGCCCCCAGGCTCCTCTCCCCAGCGTCCCCATGTCCTCAGACCCCCAGTGCCTCCCTCCTAGTGTCCCCATGTCCCTGGGCCACCCCTCCTTGGTGTCCCCATATCCCCATTCACCAGTGCCCCCATGTCCCAGGGTCACCCCACCCCAGTATCCCTACACCCATTGCCCCCATGTCCCAGGACCCCCCAGTGGCTTCCTCCCCGGTGTCCCCATGCCCCAGGCCCACCCCTCCCCACTGTCCCCACACCTGCACGGTGACAAGGAGGATCTTGGCCAGCTGCAGCCCCAACTTAACGGGCCGCCGCCCCCGGGCCCGGTACTTATCGCAGGGACTCATGAAGAAGTACTTGAGGCGGCGTCGCAGCTCTTCTTCCTCCGCCACCGCCAGAGACTCCGTCGTACCGTACCCGGGGCCGCGGCCCAGCAGCCGCTCCGTTTCTGAGAGGAAATGGCCGTTAACCGGAGGGTACCGGGGGCCTCCGCCGGGGAGGGCGGCGAGGAGAGGGGAGGGGAAGGCGGCACGGGTCAGTACCGCCCCCCCCCCCGTCCCGGTCTTCCCCCTCAGCCCGGGCCCCAGTTGCCGCTCACCGGACGCAGCCGCCATGGCGCCGTCGCACCACGGCTTCAGCCGCCCGCCTCACATGACCAAACGCCCTCCACCCCCGCCGCGGCTCCGCCTACCCGCTCCTTTGTAGCGACGCCCACCTATCGCCCAGAGCGCCGTAGCCACGCCCACTGTCTGGCCGTGGCCCCGCCCAGCAGCCGCTGTCTTGGTCACGCCCACCCGCCTCCTTCGCTCCACCCCCTCCTCTGCCTGTGCCAGGACGGCGGCATGTGGCATGGGGGGACATGTCCTTATATGGTCATATGCGGCCCAGGAGGACATGTCCCATGCCAGGACGGTGACAATATGGCACGAGGGGACATGTCCATGGCAGGACAGTGACATGTGGTATGGAGGGACATGTCCGTGCAATGAGGTGGCATGTGATGGAGGAGGACACATCCCCCCCCAGCCCCACCAACCTCCCCCCCAACAGTCCCCCCCACACCACCACAACACTGTCCCCTCCGTGTCACCTCTGTTTATTCACTGGTCCTCCCTCAGGTGAGACATCCACCATGCGGGGTGTCCCCTGTGTCCCCCAGACCACCTCTGGCAGTGGCTCCAGCAGCAGCCAGAGCCCCTCCTCGGTGCGGAGGATGAGCTCGGGCTTGCGACGTGGTGGCCGCCCTGCGTCCGGCCAGATGGCAAAGCGTACCACCGTCAACACCGCCACCACCTTCAGCTCGGCCGTGGCGAAGCTCTGCCCAATGCAGTCCCTGCCACCATGTCCCCCTCTGTCACCTCTGGTGGGGGGCACGCAGGGGACAGGACAACCTCCCCTACTATATGGGTGGTGGAGCGGGTGGTGGAGCAGATGATGAAACCTCCCTGAAACATGGGGACAGTGTTGTCCCCATGACACTCGAATGTCAAGGCTGAGGGAGAGCCACCCCACCTTGAGCCCAACTAGGCTGGGAGAGTGGCATGTGGGGACACTTGTGTCCCCACCGTGGCTTACCTGGGACCAGTGGATAAGGGGATGAAGGCCAACAGGGACCATCCCTGGCTATTCTCTAGGCTGAACCTCAGTGAGTTGTAGACCTAGAGTGACACGGACGCTGTCACGCTGTGGGGACATGGGTGTCCCTGCTCATGGTGACAGGGACATCCTGCTGTCCCATAGTCATGCCACCAGGGCCAAGTGGCTCTACCTGGGGCTTGGACCATATGTTTGGGTTGTGGAGGGTCCCATAGATGCTCATCAGGCAGATGATCCCTGCTGGGATAGAAACGGCCACCTTAGGGACAGGGACAAGGAAGGACAGTGACACTGGCGATGCCTTGCACCCTAGGCGAGCCATACCCTTGGGGATGACGCATCCATCCCGCAGGGCGATGTCCTTGGTGCAGCGCTGGGACATGGCGGTGACGGGGGGATGCAGGCGAAGGCTCTCCTTGAGGCACATTGTGGTGAAGGGCAAGTTGGACAGGTCCTCCCTGGGGGCGAGGGATGGTGGCACCAAGGTCCCCAAGCCAGGTGGCCGGGACGATGCTGGGGACCACTCAGCATTTGATCTCCTCCACGTCCCTGCCCTTGAGGAGCTCACGGACCTCCTGGTGGCACCACTCCTTGTAGTGAGGGTGGCAGGCCAGGTTGTAGAGCAGCCATGCCAAGCCGCTGGCTGTCATGCCGCGGCCTGCGGGGACAAGGGGTGAGCGAGGGGACATGTGAGTCCCCCCTCTCCAATGGCACCCAGTGGCTTGCCCTAACCCTCGAACATGAAGGTGTCAGCCTCAGCTGAGATGTCCTCATGTGACAGGGTGTCGCCGTCCTCCTCCTGCACGGGGGAGCGTGGCAGCCAAGGGGTACCCCAGGGTCACCAGCCTATAGCCAACCCTCCCGCTGGCCACCACCATTCCACTATGGCCACCGCCCTATGGCCAAACTGTTCCATGGCTACCACCGTCCCCTTGGCCACCACCACGCCACTATGGCTACCACACTACGGCCAGCCCTCCCCATGGCTACTACCATCCCCTTGGCCACCATCACGCTGCTAGGGCCACCAGCCTATGGCCAACCCTGCCCATGGCCACCACCATCCCCCTGGGCCACCACCAGGCCGCTATGGCCACCACCCCAGGTGGCCACCACCCTCCCCATGGCCCGCACCGTCCCCTTGGGCCACCACCGTCCCCCTATGGCCACCAGCCTATGGCCAACCCTACCCATGGCCACACCATCTCACCCTGGCACTACCTGAACAGGCAGAACGTCCATGAAGCCCATGCTCTGCCCCGGTGGCCCTCCAGCCAGGCCTGGCGGCCGAGACGCTTGAGCGCCTGGTGTCGGCGCTGCACCATGGTGGAGGTGAAGCTGTGCACGGTGGCGCAGGCCTGGGCGAAGTGGCGCCCGTCAGCCGAGAGGCGGTAGAGCCACGTCGGGTGATGGAGCAGGCGGTGATGGCGTTTCACCGCCAAAGTGCTCAGCTCCGGGATGGCCTCGATGTACTTGCTGGGCTGCCTGTGGGCCATCGGGGACCGCTGGGGATGGCCACCGCAGGCCGCTGGGGATGGCCACCCCCCTGGCCACGGTGACCTTCAGCGGGGACATGGGGTAGCAGAAGGTCCCCTGCCCATGAGAACACGTGGGGCCAGGCTGGGATGACACCGCGGAGGGGCTCAGAAACCTGGGAAGGACACCCTGATGCAGGGGGTGGCAAAGGTGGAAGAAGGGGGGACCCCAGAAAGGACAGAGTTGGAGGTGGGGACAAAACCAGGGCAGAGGGGACCCAAGCAGGGGACAGAGCCAGGGAAAGGGGTGTCCCTTGTGGAGGGACCTCAGGAAGGGGGGATGGGGACTGTGCTGGGGACCCTGGCAGGGGACAGGGTGACACTCACTCCTGGCAGTGGCTCTCGTGGCTGAAGATGCATTTCTGGAGGGTGTCCAGGGTGAGGAGGCTGAGCTGCTCCAGCACCTCCAGTCCCACCGGGCCCCCCGCTGCCCGTGCCGCTGCCCGCCACTTGGCCTGCAGGCAGGGGTCTGGGTGAGGGTGGGGTTTGGGTGCAGGACAGGGGTTGGGGATTGGGGGCTGGGTGCGGGGCTGGGTGCAGGTTGGCGTCCGGGTGCAGAACAGGGTCTGCCCGCGGCTCAGCAGCAACCCGTCCCCTGTGGTGAGACAGCCCGCTCCATCCGTGGGGCATCCATGGGTGCTGCCCCACCCGTCCCACCACCCCTGAGCATCCACTCACCCAGCCAGGGCTTGAGGAAGCCATGGAAGTGCTGGTCCTTGGGGGCGAGGAAGGCTGCAAAAGAGGGGAGCCGGGGCTGGTGACGGCTGCCACCAGGGTGGCATCAGGTCCCTTCAGGGCTCGCAGGGAGGATGGGGTCCCTAGGGAGAGGGGACCCTCTCTCTGCACCCATAACCACCGCAGGATGGGGTTTTAGGTAAAACCAGGCCACTGGGCTGGCCATGCATGACACCTCTGGGTGGCCCTGGGGACCCTCAGGGACAGGGTGGTGGCCACCACGGCGTGGGCATTTGGGGACTCACTGGGGCCAGCCAATGGTGACCTCTGGGTGGCTATGAAGACCCTTGGGGTTGGGTTGGTGGCTACCATAGGGTGGGTGCCTGGACATGGCCAGGTCACTGGGCCAAGCCACAGTGACACCTCTGGGTGACCCTGGGGACCCTCAGGGCTGGGGTAACGGCCCTCGTGTCCTACCTGAGGCCAGGAGGACGGGGTGGAGGGCGTCGGGGTGGAAGAGGCGTAGGACGGGCATCCACGGCGCGAGCCACCGCAGGCAGCCATGCCGGTACTGTGCCACCATCTTGCCCACCTACTGCGATCCCTCCTCCATGCTCTTCGCCTGCGCCACGGGGCACCACAGGGCTCGGTGACAGGCTTGGGGGCACCCTTGCCCCATGGTCATGGCCAACCTTGGGGACATGCTTGTCCCCAGCTTGTGGACAGCCTTGGGGATGGTCTCATTTTGGGTTCACAAATGGTCTTGGAGACAGCCACAGCTTACGTGCCAGTGCCGTGTCCCTGCGGTCGCTCCCCTCAAGGTGCCATCACCCTGTCTCCACCTCAGTGCCACCATCACCTCCCTGCTGTCACCCCCTCTGTGTGCCACCACCCTGTCCCCAATGTCCTCCCCCAGGCTTCACCACTGTGACCCTACCATTCCCTTGCAGGTGCCACCGCTGTCCCTCCACTGTCCCCCAGCAGGTGCCATGCTCCTGTACCCACCATCACCCCCCAGGATGCCACCGTCCTGTCCTTGCCATCCCCCCCAGGTGCCACCACCCTGTCTCTTCCAACCCCCCCAAGAGTCATCACCTCGTCCCTGCCACGCCTGCAGCTGCCACCATCCTGTCCCTCCTGCTCTCCCTAATGCCACCACCCTGTCCCTGCCATGCTCCCCCAGGTGCCACCACCCTGTCCCCACCACTGTCTCCCATCCTAAGTGTCCCTGTCGCCCCCCCGGAATCACCACTTGGCCCCTGCTGTCCCCCACCAGCTGCCACCAGCCTGTCCCCACTGTCCCCCACCAGGTGCCACCACCCTGTCCTTGTCATCCCCCTCCAGGTGCCACCACCCTGTCCCTGCCACCCCCCAGGTGCCACCACCCTGTCCCCCCCACTGTCCCCTCCCCAAGCCAGTGTGACCCAGGAGTCAGCTGCGCCACAGCGGACAAGGGAAGTGGCGCAGTTGGTGGCAGGTGGCCCAGAAGCGGGTGATGGTGACCGCAGCATCCCAAAGCCACCCCAGCAGCAGGGCCAGCAGCAGGGTGCCAATGGCCACCGTACCCAAGGGACCCAGCGCCAGGCCACTGCCATGTCACTCGCTCCCTGGGGACAGGGCAAAGGCTGGGCTGGGAGAGGGTGGACATGGCACTGCCTTGTCACGTGTCCCCCGCGGCGAGGCGTCATCGTGCGCTTCCTTTGTCATAATGCGTGTCCTGGTGGCATTGTCCCCTGACATGTGTCCTGATGGCTTCATGCCCTGATATGTGTCCTGGTGGCATCATCCCTTGACATGTGCCCTGGTGGCTTTGTCCCCCTCCATGTGTGGACTGGTGGCTTTGCCCCTCCATCATGGGCTGGTGGCATTGTCCCCTTATGTGTGTCCTGGTGGCTTCATGCCTTGATGTGCGTCCTTGTGGCACATGCGCACCCCCCCCTTCTGCATGCACACACACACACATCCTTTGCTTGCACACACACACGCCAATACACGTGAGCACACACAAGAATGTGTGCACACCCCCATGCACACGCAATGCACACACACGTATGTATGCACCCCGTGCACAAGCACATGCACACACACATGTATGCACATGCCTCCTGTACACACACATGTATGTATGCACACCCACCCCATGCACACCCATATGCACGCACATATGCATGTACGCAGACACATGCACATACGCGCACACCCCTTGTGCGCACACACGTATGTATGGACTTGCACCCCATGCACACACCTTACGTCTGCACCCCGTGCACAAGCACATGTGCACACACGTGCACGTATGTACACACTTCTTGTGCATGCACATGCCATGTGCACACACACACATGCACACGCATGTAGCCCCTTCCTAGGCCCACCCATGCATGTGCACACCACACACACGGGCTGCAGAGCCTCCCCTCCGGCAGTGCCCACGCAACACACACGTCTGCCACCCTGCCACACCTCCCACCCCATACCCGTGTCGTGTAGGTTGTGTGTGTCCCCTGCCGTCGTACCCCGCCCCCAGTGACATTTGCACTCGGGTGCAGGGACAAAGTCCGGTGAGGCCACGACATGGGACGCAGTGACGGGGGCTGTATCCTGCAGCATGTTCCCGTGGCTCCTTCTGGCTCTCAGTGTCTGCGCCTGGCCCAGCACAGGTAGGCACATGCCGTGACACGACATGCCACGACACTCCACAACACGCTACAACACAGCACAACATGCTACAACACCCCACAACACACTGTGACATGCCACAACATGCCACAACGTTCCACAACACCCCACGACATGCTGCAACATCCCACAACACGCTACAACATGCCACAACATGCTAGAACACACCACAACATGCCACAACACCCCACAACATGCTGCAACATGCCACAACATGCTAGAACACCCCACAACATGCCACAACACCCCACAACACGCTGCAACACCCCACAACATGCTGCAACACCCCACAACACGCTACAACACCCCACAACACGCTACAACATGCCACAACATGCTAGAACACACCACAACACGCCCCAACATGCCACTACACACGTGGTGACTACAGGGGCTTCTCTGAGCCCCTTTTTGGGCCAAAATGGCTCTGATGGTGTTTTTTTCCCTAATTAGGGCGATTCTAGCCCAAATTTGTGCCCCCATGGATGGTGTCGGGGGGGGCCAGTGGGGGTGAGGGAGGGGCTGCACCCAGTTTTGGGTGCGTTTGGCTTCACTGGGGCTTTGGGTGCTCATGATAGCTGCGGTCACCCCGGTTTGAGGTGTTTCTGCCATTTTGGGGGGGGCACTTTTGCCTTTTTTGGGGGTGTTTTCACCCTGGTTTGGGTGCAGTCACCTAGTACTGGGTGCCTTTGCTATTTTTCCAGGGTGCTTTTGCCTTTTTTGGGTGTGCTTGCACCATTTTCTGGGTGCTTTTGTCCTGCTTTGGGGTGTTTTCACCCTGTTTTGGGTGCATTCGCCCTGGTTTGTGTGCATTCACCCTTTTCCTGGGTGCTTGCGCCCTCCTCTGGGTGCTTTCACATTTGCTCTGGGTGCATTCACCCAGTTTTAGGTGCTTTCACTCTAGTTTGCGTGCATTTGTCCTTTTCTGGGTGCATTTGTCCTTTTCTGGGTGCATTTGCTCTGCTGTGGGTGCTTTCATCCTGTTTTGGGCGCATTTCCCCTCATTTTGGTGCAGTCCCTCTGTTTTGGGTGCACATTCACCCACCCTGGGAGACCATTGCCATCCCTACACCCATGGGTGCCATCTCTGCACCCACAGGCACCCCCGACCCCATGAGTGCCCCTCGGTCTCCTCCCACGTCCCTGTCCCCTCCCTAGGCCTCCCACCACGCCACATGGACTCTGTGGTTCAGATCGTGGAAGCCCTCGAGTCGACCGACCACAGCTTTACTGGCACCGTGCCGGAGCTGGCGCGGGCGCTGGGTGGCTGCCGCACCCCGGGGTGCCGTGTGGTGCTGGGAGAGCCACCCGACGTCCCACCAGCCCCACCAGCGCTCAGCCACGAGCAGTGGCTGCTCTTCACCCAACTCCTCCACCACGATGCCGCAGCACCTGAGCGTGGCGCGGTGCTGGCACCTGACGGCTCCACTGTCACCCTTGGCCCCCTTCTCGCCGGCATCGAGGCTGGCCTCAAGCGGGCGGCAGGGTGGCCCGTCCCCACCGTCGAGCCACCCATTGATGCGCTCTACGCCGTCACCATCACTGAGGCTTTGGGGGCATCCTTCCTCTTGGCTCGTGACGGTGACGGCAACCGAGCCACGCTGGGACCTGGTGGCTGTTGGGATGATGTGGATGACCCCCAAAACTACACCCTGCTGGGACCCCCGTCACCCATCCCTGATGCTGTCGCCAACGGGGCAATGGACGGGGTGCTGTTGGGTGCACAACTGGCCCGAGCACCTATCCCACTTGCTGACCTTCTCCGGGGCTACTATGGGACAGGCAACGCCACGGAGAAGGGGCGACCCCCCAGCAGCTACCGGAGGCGAGATTTTGGGGTGCTGACAGGGCCGGGAAAGCTGGAGGAGGAGGTGGTGGCAATGCTGAGGTTGCTGCGGGTGCTGCCACCCACCCAGGAGCTCTTGGAGGATGTGGGGCCAGAGGAGGTGGTGGCCATCGCTCGCCAAGCGGCGCGGGACTTCATGGAGTTCTACGTGGGTAGGGAGGTGGCACCAGGTCGCAAGATCAGATTTCTGTCCCCAACAAAAAATTGGGGGGGGGGGGGGAATGGGTGGAGAGCTGCACCCTGGGTGGGGCTGGGGTCTCCAGTGTCGCTTTGGTGTAGGTGGCACTGAGGGGAGTCAAGCTCTGAGAGCTGACTGGTGACACGTGGTCCACTGGATGGACACCACGGTGTCCCTAGATGGTTGTCCCTGGATGGCCACCACTGTGTCCCCTGGATGGACACTGGTGTGTCTCCTGGAGACTGGACACAGCCATGTCCCCAGCCTAGGGGGGTCCCCTTCTTCCACCACCTGCCTTCCCTCACAGAGTGCCCGGCCATCGTACCCCGGTGCATGTGGGGTGCCCGTCCCTACCGGGGCACCCCCAAACTGTTGACCCTCCCCTTGGGCTCCGTCTACATCCACCACACCTTCATACCCAGCGCCCCGTGCCGCACCTTTGCCGCCTGCGCCCACGCCATGCGCGCCATGCAACGCTTCCACCAGGACACACGCGGCTGGGATGACATTGGCTACAGGTGAGACCTTGTCACTGTCATCCCAACTGCGGTCCCCATCACCCATCTGAGGGCAGCTCAGCTTGACCCATGGGTGCTTGCAGCTTTGTGGTGGGGTCGGATGGCTACCTGTACCAAGGCCGAGGTTGGCACTGGGTTGGTGCCCACACCAAAGGCTACAACAGCAAAGGCTATGGAGTGGGCTATGTTGGAGACTTCTCGGCCACCTTGCCGGACCCTGACACCATTGCCCTGGTGCGGGACGGGTTTCTGCCCTGTGCCGTGCAGACCGGCCGGCTTCACCGCAACTACACCTTACGTGGCCATCGCCAGATGGGTCGCACCGACTGTCCTGGGAACTCCCTCTTCCATGAGATTGAGACCTGGCATGGCTTCAAGGTGAGCAACAAGCTCTGTGGCATCTCCAGGGGTTGGAAGTTTGGTGCCCAGTTGGGGTGCCTGGTCTGGCCCAGCATTGCCAGGAGGATGGGGGTTTGGTGAGGGTGGATGTGGGAAGTGATGCTGGGACTGATGGTGGTTTCTTCTCTCCTCTGCAGTGAGGACCAGCCCCGTGGGTCTTGGTCTGGATGGGTGCAGGCAAAGTTGGCTCGTGGTCTAGATGGCTGCTGGCCCGATGCGTGAGGGTCGAGATGGACCCTGGTCCAACAGATGTTGGTCTAATGGATGCCAGCCTGGGTGGACCCTGGTCCAGATGGACACCAGTCCCATGGGTGCCATGGTGGATCGGCCCTGGTCCACGTGGACTCCAGCCCAATGAATGCCAACCCTGATGGACCCTGGCCCAGAAGAACCCCAGCCTTGAAGGCTACCAGCCTGGACAGATCCTAGCCCAGATGGGCACCAGCCCGGATGGATCCTGGCCCCACTGGCCCAGCAGACCATCCCCGTAGACACAAACTGCCAGAAATCCCCCTGCAATAAAGTCAGTGCCAGGACATCAGCTTTGGGTGGTCCCTGGAGAGCAAGAGGGAAACTGAGGCACAGGGCGAGGGGGCAGCCATGGGGTCATGGGAGAGGAATTAAGTGAGGGACCCAGGTCCCCAGGACCCGCTGCAGGGCTGGGTGCTGTGGCACATGCATGTGTGTGTGTGTGCACACGTGTGTCCAAGCAGCTCTGTCCCCCCTTAACCCACCTTGGAGACTCTACATGACCCCTGAGGAGACCCCTCACCTCTGTACCTGCCCCCCCCGAGATGGGCACCCACCCTCCAGATGGGCATCCAGCCTCCAGAGGTGCCCATGCTGCACCCCATACCATAGTGCCCAGGAGCTGCCATCTCCAGCACCTGTTCACTCTGAAACCTAATGATGGCATTTAAGCTGGATGCATGCAACCAGCCACCAGGGTACCCAGACCCCACTGTGGGGTGGCCCGGCATGGCTCACGCTTCTTGGCGTGTCCCAAGCCGTGGCTGAGCGTGAGCCTGGCCGAGCTGGGAACGTAGATAACATCATCGGGGCAGAGGCGGAGGTGAGGGTGTGACTGAAACTCCTGCCTGGTCACATGGGGAAGCCACGACAGGAACCGGGGCAGCCGACTCCGGGTGCCGGAGCAGGCAGAGAACAGCCAAGGTACCGTAGGGACAAGGGGGGTACGTGGAGGGGGTGGCACCCCAGGGTGATGCTCCAGCCTTGGGGGGTGCACAAGGGATGAGGGGTGCTGGGGCAGGGTGAAGCAGCACTCTGAGGAGTAAGGGGTACTGCTGCAGGGGAGGGTCTGGGTGATGGGGTGCTATAGGGTGCTGCAAGCTGGGGTGGGGACCCCAAAAATGCTGGCACACCCCCCCCCCCAGGGTTTGGGCACCCTCCACAGCTTAGCTCTAGGGTGCTGGCACCCCTAAATTGGCAGGCGCCAAAGCTGTGAGCGCCCACAGATCACTTCCACCCTGGGGCCGCACTGAGGGGTGCCACAGTGAGGAGGTCCTGGGGTGCAAGTGCCCCCATCTACCCCCGCCCTGGCCTGCACCCATGTGTGCACCCTGGGCTGCTGGCAGGGTCCCCAGGGCCTGGGCTTGGCGCGGGGTGCAGGTGCTGGGAGGAAATGCCATGGCGGCGCAAGGGGAAACGCGGCTCTGGCGGTGACGGAAGCATCTGTGGCACCCGCCTGCGCTCAGGGCCGAGGTGGTGGCAGGCCACCTGCATGGGTGTCATGGTGTCCCTGGTGTCACCGCACCTCAGCGTCACCGAATCCTGATGCTGCCGCACCCCTGGTGCCACCGCACCCTGGCAGGGATGGGTGCTGCAGGGGGCAGGGGCTGGCGTGGGCACGCCGGGGACATGAGGGGACACTTCGATGGGCAGGGTCATGCTGGGGACATGAGCACCCACAAGATGACGACCCCTCGGTGGGCAGGGTCATGCTGGGGACATGAGCACCCACAAGATGACAACCCCTCGGTGGGCAGGGTCATGCTGGGGACATGAGCACCCACAAGATCAGGGGACCCCTTGGCGGCTGGAGCACCCATGGAAATGGAGACCCCGTGGTGGGCAGGGCCACCCCACAGCAATGGGCACCCTAGGGTGTCCCAATGTGGGTGCCCAGATAAGTGTAGCCAGATCAGGGTGCCCTGGATGAGAGGACCCAAAAAGGGGTGCCTGAATTAGGGTGCTCTGGAGAAGGGCACCCAGGTAGGGGTGCCCAGAAGGGGGGGTGCCCAGAGATGGGCACCCAGATAAAGGTGCGTAATGCGGTGACAACATAGAAGGGCCTCAATAAGGGTGCCTGGATTGGGGTGCCTGGTTGGGGGTGCCCAGATTGAGGCCCCCAGATAAGGGCAGCTAGATGGAGATGCACTGGCTGAGGGCATCCGAATAGGGGTGTCTGGATACGGTGCCCATATAGGGTGCCTGTACATGGGTGCCCAGGTAGGAGCACCTGGATGGGGGTGCCCTGGATGGGGGTCCCCTGAATGAAGGTGCCCAGATATGGGTGCCTGGATAGAGGTGTCCAGATAAGGGCACCCAGAGAGGGATGCCTGGGTAGGGGTGCCCCATATGGGGGTGCCTGTGTAGGGGTGCCCATATAGGGTCCCTGGTCATGGGTGCCTGGATAGGGTCACCCATAATGGGGCACTCAGAGGTACCTGGATGGGGGTGCCCCAACAGGGATATTTGGATGGGTAACTCGAATCGGGGTGACCGGGTGGGGATGCCAGGTTGGGGGTGCCCAGCTAAGGGTGTCCCCCCTCCCCAACCCCACTCCACATGCCAGCCCGTGGATGCCCCGTGGCTAACGTGGCTCTCCCCATCCCACAGATGGAGGTGGAGAAACCCCCACTGGGACCCGAACCACCAACTCTCCTGAAGACCTACAAATGGCGAACAGCAGCACCCGTGGGTGACCGGGAACCCGAACGGGGCATGGGGTCCCCGGGCAGCCGGCGCTGGACCCGGTTGCAGGGGTGGAAACGTTCCTACAGCCAACCTGAGTCTGACGGTCCTGATGATGGGTCTGGAAAGGGCAGCTCCAGTTTGGGGGCACCCAAGGCCAGCACCCGCCGGTCCCTCTTCCAACGGGCTTTTTCGGCCCCCTCCAAGGGGACCAAGGAGACACGGGGACCCGAGGGTGGCAAGGCCACCCTGCAGAAGTACCTGCGCTCCATGTCCAAGAGGAAGAGTCATGTGGAGAGCGGTGCCAGGGCTGAGCATGTGCTCCGTGATGCTGTTCCAGGTATGGGGGTGATGGGGAGGGTGGCGATCAGGGTGCTGGTGGTGGGTGACGGTGATGGGACGGAGGTGGTGGTGGTTGGTGATGAGTTGGGGAGTGGTGGGTGGTGGGTCATGATGATGGGTGATGGATTAGGGGTGATGATAGGTGACGGGTTGGGAGTGATGGGCGGGGGCAGATAAGGAGGGGTTGGGGGGTGAGGGGGGGGGAGTGAGACGGATAG
>JAVKLA010000093.1:1020440-1032236 GCA_034782735.1 Sagittarius serpentarius
TCATTATCCGCAGGGTCCTGCGAGCCCCAGGCGTCCTGCGAGGCGTGTGTCCGCTCCCACCCGCGATGCGCCTGGTGCGAGGACCCGGTGAGTGCGGGGACCACCCCCCCCGGCCCCCCCCCCACCCCCGACCCCCCCACGGCCCCACCCCACCCGGGGGACGCTCGGGGTCCAGCTTTGGGGGTTGGGGGGTCGTTGTGTCCCGGGGACGGGGACGGGGGGCTCCCCGCGTCCGTCGGGGTCGCGGTGTGGCTTTGGGGTCCCCCCGGGGGGGTCGCAGGGTGGGGTGGGGGACTGGGGCGCTGTGGGGTCCCCGTCTCCCTGGGGGTCCCCCTGAGATGCGGGGTCCCCGTGTCCCCTGGGGGGCCCACGCAGTCCCCATTTCCCACGGGGGTCTCTGCGTCCTGAGGGGTCCCCGGGGGTCCCCACGAGGTCCCCGTGTCCTTGGGGGTCCCTGTGTGCCGTGGGGTCCCCGTGGGGCTGCAGCGCGCTGCTGCAGTCGGGGTGCAGCGTGGGGGGGACCCTGGTGTCTCCTGGGGTGTCCCAGGGGGTCACAGTGCGCTGTGGGGTGGTGGCTGGGCTGTGGGGGTCCCCGGTGTGAAGTGGGGGGCGCAAAATGTCCCTGTGGGTCCCCAGTGAGGCACGAGGTCCCTTCCGTGCCATGGGGTGCTGGGGGGGTCCCAGGCTCCTTGGGGAGCATGTGTCGGGGGGTCCCCATTGTCCCTGGGCCCCCAAGTGTCCCACGGGGGTTCCTGTTGTCCCTGGGCCCCCCCGTGTGCTGTGGGCCCCGGTGGGTGCCAGCCCCCCACCCCCCTCCCTTGCGTGACACCCCCCCCTCGTCGTCCCCCCCCCATCCCCGTCCCTGCGGTTTGTCCCCAGGCCGCGGCAAAACCTCGGTTACAAACAGCCGGGGGGGGTGGGGGGGTTGGGGGTGGCCCCCCCCCGCAGCACCCGGCACCCGCCTGTCTCCCACGTCCCCTCGGGGGCAGCGACATGGGGTGCAGGGCGATGGGTGCTGGGTCTGTGGGTGCTGGGTGCAGGGGAACGTGGGGTGCATGAGCAGTGTGGGGTGCCGGGCAATGGGTGCTGGGGAACGTGGGGTGCGGGGGGGTGGGTGCAGGGGGACACTGCAGAGGGGCGTGGGGTGCAGGGGGACGAGGTCTGGGCCGATGGGTGCTGGGGACGGCAGCAAGGGGCGCAGGAGGGATGCGGGGTGCGGAGGGTACGGGTGCCGGGGGGGTTGGGGGGTGATGGGTGGGGAGTGATAATGATAGGTGATGGATTGAGGGTGATGGGTGGTGGGCGACGATGACGGGTGATGAAGTGGGGGTGATGGATGATGGGTTGGGGGGCTGATGGGTGGTGGGCAATGGAAACGGGTGATGATATGGGATGCAATGGGTGATGAGCGGTGGGTTGGGGGCAATGGTTAGTGGGTAGTGGTGATGGATGACGGGTTGGGAGGCAATGGGTGATGGTGACCACTGGGGTCTGGGAGGCAGTGGATGGTGCGTGGGGGACATAGAGGGGCTTTGCTGGTGTTGGGGAGCTCCTCAACTCCTGCAGGTGCCCTCCAAGGTTGGGGGGGCACCCATGGGTGCAGTATGGCTGGGTCCTACCTGGCCCCAGGGCCTGCTCCCGGACTCATGTGGCCCTGCTCCCCGTGTGTGCCCGGCACAGGGCTCGGTGGCAGCACGTGGAGCCGTGCCAGCCCCTGCAGCACCCAGATCTGGCAAAACCGGCTCGGCTCTGGCAGGGCCACCCACGGTGCAGGCAGGGCCCTGGGGCAGGGCAGCCACCCAGGTCTGTCCACACCACGGCATGGCCAGGGCCAAGTGTGGCCTGGTGTTGCCACGCTGATGGTGGCACAGCCACATGTCCCCCAGCATCACCGCACCCATGGTGGCACCTCCATGGCCACATGTCCCCCAGCACCACTGCACCCATGGTGGCATGGCCACGGCCACGTCCCCTGCCACTGCCATGCTGGCCAAGGGTGAAGGGGTCATGGTGAGCACCCAGTCTGCCCCCGACACCCTGCTTTGCACCCCCAGCAAACACCCATGGGATGTCATCGATCCCTCTGGCTCCAGCACCTGACGCCCCAGTGTGGGATGTCTCCAACTTCTCATTGGTGGATGGACATCTGATCCTCGTGGGCAGGGACGAGGAGGTGAGGACAAGTGGACAAGAGTCCCCTGGGCACCCAGGGGCTTGTGCCGGGGTCCCTTGGGAGCTGGGGTGCACAGATGGGTGCTGGGGACAGCAGGGCCTCACCCCTCTGTGCCACCAGGCTTCGTGTAGGAGCAGGAACCAGACGGGGAGCTCCATCTCCGAGAGCACCAACCTGCACCCGGCGGGCGGCAGAAGGGACCCCGGTGAGCGAGCTCGCCCTGTGCCGGCACACACCAATGCCACGGGGTGTTGGCCCGTGCTGGTGTGAGCCATGCATGCGCCGGTCCGGTGCAGCTCCAGTGCATGGAGCCCCTTGGGCCACGTGCCGTGCCATGCACCATGCTGCGTACCATACAATCATGCATCATGCCCTGCACACTGTGCCATGCATCATGCCATGCACCATGCGGTCATGTACCTTGCACCGTGCACTGTGCCGTGCACCACAGCTGTGCCAGGCACCATGCACTGTGCACCACGATATGCACCGTGCCAGGCACTGTGCACTGTCCCATGCCATGCATTCTGACTGTGCCCTGTGCCATGCATCGTGCCATACACCATGTTGACCATGCCCCACACCTTGCAACATGGCCATGCCCTGTGCCGTGCCCCATGCCGTGCTCTGTGCCATACACGGCGCACCGTGCCCCACACCCCACATCTTGCATCATGGCCATGCCCCGTGCCATGCCCTGTGCCATGCTCCACAGTCATGCCCCGTGCCATGCCCTGTGCCATGTACCATACGGCTCCCCGTGCCGTGTTGTGCCCATGCCGTGCCAGATGCCAGACTTCGTGCCATGCCCACGTTGCGCGCCATGCCATGCAGCAAGCCATGCCCCGTGCTGTGGCCCATGTCATCCGCCCTGCTAAGCCTTGTGTCACAGCGTCCTGTCCTGTGCTGTGCACCATGCCACACATCATGCTGTCCACCATGCCATGCCCCATGCTGTACACCATTTGTGCACCGTGCTGTGCACCACACCATGCAGCGTGCCGCAGCCCATGCCATGCACCACAAGATGTACCATGCCATGCCCTGTGCTGTGCACCATGCCGTGCCCCATGCCCCATGCCCCATGTCGTGCCCCACGCCGTGCAGCACACCACACCATGCACCATGCACCGTGCACCACACCGTGCCATACCCTGTGCCAGGCACCATGCTATGCACCACGGTGTGCCCCATGCACAACGCCAAGCCCCGTGCCGTGCACCCTGCCATGCCCCATGCCCCACACAGATCCGGGCGCATGGAGGAAGCGCTGGGTGCAAGGCTGCCTTGTACCGTCACCGCTTCCTCCATGCTGCTGCGTCTGCTGATCTGAGCGATAAATGCTTTCGGCTTCCTCCCCGCGCCCCTTGCCAGCGTGGGCAGATGGCACCGCCGCCAGCCATGGGGCCCCGCCGCTGGCTGCTCTGCATCGCACAGGGAGGTGAGTTACCCACCCGGCACCCGCCTGGCACTGGGGCCAGCACCCACATGGCACCGGGGTGGGGACCGTCCTGGATGGGTGCTCGGCATCGCAGCATTGCAGCATCGGGGCTGAGTACCAAGGCTGGGCGCTGGCACTAGATGGATACATCCCTCTGCCCCCTTCTCCCTTGCACCCATGAGCACCCATTTTCAGCACCCAAAGCTTGGCTGCATCTCATGGCTATAGATACAGTGAGGTGCTGGCAGGATTTGGCACCTAGAACCAGGTGCCTGGGTCCTTCCTCCAGCTTTGGTTGATGTTTCCTGGGGCGGGGGAGGGGCTGGTATGGGTGTATCCTGCCCCTCCCAAACCCTGGCATGGTGCTGGGATGCTGGTAAAGGGAGAGTCCTGATCCTCGGTGCCCCTCCAGACCCAGCTGCAGATGAAAGAAGCACCCGGGGGGCTGGGAGAAGCAATGAGAGCGAGACCTCCCCCACCTCCCAGTTCACCAATGTCAAGGTGGGCACCCCCCCTCCCCGATCCCAGCTCCCCCCCTCCTCCAGGTTGCTCAGCCCCATCCATGGGTGACACGGCAGCCATGTCCTCACCCCATCCAGGGGTTGTTGTGGAAGAGGCTCCGGGAGCGGAAAGGTCGTGGCATCCCCAAAGCCGAGGCATCGGCGGTGACGGTCCCCAACGGTGAGAGGTATGGCACTGCTGAGGGTGGTGGTGGCATCATGGGTGCTGGTGAGGGTGCCCCCGTGATGGTCCTGTCCATGTAGGGTCCCCAGCCAGAACGGTTCACGGGAGTCACTGCTGCAGCTGCCTAGCGTGGCCGAGCTGGACCTCACTGGGGACAATGTCATCATCCGGCCCGTGCACGGCAGCATCGTGGGCGAGAAGTTTTGCTTTCAGGTAATGGGCTTGGGTGGATGCTCAGGGTGCCTCTCCAGGGCACCCAGAGCACCCCAGGCAACCTGAAGGGGACCCCAGGGCAACCCCAGCACCCTGGAGGGGCAGCCAGGGCACCCCAGGCACCTTGGAGGGGCACTCAGAGCACCCAGGGCACTCCCAGGCAACCTGAAGGGGACCCCAGGGCACCCACGGCAATCGCGAGGGGCATCCAGAGCACCCCAGGCACTCTGGAGAGGCAACCAGGACACCCTGCACAGTCATCCAGGGCACCCAGGGCACCCTGGAGGGACACCCAGAGCACCCCAGTCATCCTGGAGACGCACTTATGGCACCCCAGGCACCCTGCAAAGGCACTCAGGGCACCCCCACTGAGCACCCCAAAGGGACATCCCAGCACAGCCCATAGCCATGGGCACCCAGAGCCCCCAGCACCACCCCCATAGGTACCCTAGGTTGCCCCCCCCAGACACCCTCCCTGCACCCAGATCATCACGAGTGAGGGCAGCCGGTCCTTTGGGTGCATGTCCCTGGCTGAGCGCGACCGCTGGATTGAGAACCTGCGCCGCACCGTGCAGCCGAACAAGGTGGGACTGCTGGGACACCCACGGGATACCCCTGCCACCCCCAGGGAATGGGAACCCCCAGCACCCAGACACAAAAGGCCACCTGCTGCCCTCCTGTCTCCCCAGTGGGCAGGATGAGGCCCGTTGCCAGGGCTGGGTGGGGAAGTGAGGCACAAACCCCCCACCCCACCCTGGAGCCTAGCAGGCACCCACAGCCCTGCGTCCTCTTGTGTCCTGATGTCCCCCTGGGGGCTTGGTTGTCCCCCCATGTTCCTTCCTGTCCCACCATGGGTTTGGCTGTCACCTATGTCCCCTTGAGAATTTGGTTGTCCACCCACGTCCCCATATCCCCTCATGTTCTCCCTGTCCCCTATGTCCTCTCCAGTCCTCCATGTCCCATCATGTCCCCCCACAGAATCCCTGTCCCCTCCCATCCCCAATGCCCTCTTCTGTCCCCAGTGTCCTGTTCTGTCTTCTATGTCTCCTCCTGCCCCTCCATGTCCCTTCCTGTCCCTATTCCACCCTGGCCCCATGTCCCCTCTTGTCCCTCCATGTCCCCTCCACCCCCACGTTTACCCCTTGTCTCCCATGTCCCCTCATGTCCCCATTCCCCCGCCACCCCCACATCCACCCACAGAACTCCCTGTCCCCGCACCCTGTCCCCCTCAAACCCCCCACAGCTTCACCCACCCCCACCATGTCCCCCACTGTCCCCTTGACCCTCCTCCCATGTCCCCCACCCTGGCAGGACAACTGTGAGCGGATGGAGCTGGCGCTGAGCCTGTGGGTGTACGAAGCACGAGACCTTCCACCTCGGCGTCGCCTCCGTTGTCACCTCCACCTGGATGGCACCCTCTTTGCCCGTACCACCGCCAAGGAGGCCGGTCCCGATGGCGAGCTCTTTTGGGGTGAACTCTTCCAGTTGGCTGCCCTACCACCTGCCCGTGCCCTCACCCTTGCCCTTTGCCGTGATGACCACCCTGGTCAAACAGTGGCCTCCATTACTGTCCCCTTGGCTGAGTTGGCAGCCGCCCGGCAGCCCTTGGAGCGCTGGTACCCGCTGAGCGGTCCTGGGGGAGGCGAGCGGGTGCCGTCAGTGAGGGTGCGTGGGCGCTACCGGGAGGTGCGGGTGCTGCCCATCGTACGCTACAAGGAGTTGGCTGAGTTCATCACCTTCCATTACCGGGAGCTTTGTGCCTGTCTGGAGCCCACCATCGCTGTGCGGCACAAGGAGGAGCTGGCCGGCGCTCTGGTCCGCGTCTTGCAGAGCACTGGGAAGGCCAAGGTGGAGCGGGTGTTGGCCATGGGGGATGTGGGGAGGGTGGGTGAGGGCAAAAGGGGTGCTGCCTGGGGTGCTGTGGGCATGGTGGTTGGTGTGGGAGGGACATCATTGGTTGGGATGGATTGTGATGGGTTGGGTTTGGTTGGGATGGGAGGGCGTGGGATGAGAGAGCTGGTTTTGGTTGGGCTGGGTTGGGATGGGAGAGTTGGGTTCAGTCGGGTTGGGTTGGGATGGGATTGGTGGGATAGGATGGGAAATGCAATCCAGGGGAGTGCCTGGAGGTTCTGGCACTTCCCAGGGTGGGTTGATCAAGTCAGTTTGGGGCCATGGGTGCCCACTGAGCCCTTCAACACATCCACGTGGCAGTCGTTCCTCATTGACCTCGGTGTGGCCGAGCTGGACCGCTTTGATGACCGTGAGGCACTGATCTTCCGTGAGAACACGCTAGCCACCAAGGCCATCGACGAGTACATGAAACTGGTGGGGGGCAAGTACCTCCAGGACACGCTGGGTACGGTACATGTGTGACGGGGTGCAGGGCATGGGCAGAGCATTATGGGGCTGTTGGACACCCCCAGAACATCCCTGGGGATGTGGTGGAGGCTTGTCACAGCCATGCCCATGGTGGTGTCCGGTTGGTCCCCTTATGAGTTGTCCCTTGGTGCTCAGGTGAGGCTGTGGCCCAGCTCTGCGCCTCAGATGATAGCTGTGAGGTCGATCCCAGCAAATGTGCTGGCCTTGACCTCTCCGACAACCAGAACAACCTGCGGCAGGTCTGCGAGGAAACCTTCCAACGCATCGCTGCATCCTGCGAGTGAGGGACAGCCCCCGCGCAGGCGTGGAGTTGGGCACGGGGGTGGCCATGGGGGTGGGCACCTGCACAGGGATGGGCTTGGGGATGGACAGTGGCATGGGCAATGGGAGAGGCCTGGGTGGGCACCAGCACCATGATGACCTGGGGACAAGCTTGGAGATCGGCATGGGCACAGGGATGGTCTTGCGGAGAGGAATGGGCAGGAGGATAGGTGCTGGCACCAGGATGGGCATGGAGATGGGTTTGGGGACTGGCACCATCCCTGGGATGGGCATGAGGATGGGCACCGGGAAGGACCCAGGGACAAGCTTGGGGACAGGGATTGGCATGATCCCCCGGATGGACACGGGGACGGGCACCAGGAAGGACCTGGGGACAACCCTGGGGACAAGCATATGGGACTGACATGGGGACAAGCACAGGCATGGTGGGCACCATGTCCCACAGCACATCACAGTAGCTTGCTGGGGTGGCTCCAGGGCCACCTACCTGCCCCAGCACCCATCAGGGTGTCTCTCCCCACAGTGCCTTCCCGGCAGAGCTGGGCGAGATCTTCGCGGCATGGCAGGAGGAGTGCGTGGCGCGGGGCAAGGCGCCCATTGGGCAGCGCCTGGTCTCGGCCTCCCTCTTCCTACGGTTTCTCTGCCCTGCCGTCATGTCCCCCAGCCTCTTTGGCCTCATCCAGGAGTACCCGAGCGAGGCCACGGCCCGTACCCTCACCCTCGTGGCCAAGGTCATCCAGAACCTGGCCAACTTCACCACGTACGTCATGGCAGGGCAGAGCACCAGCACCAGTGGGGAGGAACATGCCCATGGGGAAGCTGTGGGGCGGTGGGGACATCCCCTACATGCTGTCTGGTACACACCATGGACAGTCTTGGGGTAGTAGGGTTGTCCCCAACATACCGTGGGGCAGTAGGGTTGTCCCCAACATACCACAGAGCAGCAGGGATGTCCCTTAAATGCTGTGGGGCGGCAGTGACATCTCCTACATGCTATATGGCAAGCAGGGACATCTCCTACATGCCATGAACCAGCCATGGGGCAGCAGAGAACATCTGCAATCCATGCATGGGGCTGATGTGTCCCAGCAGCAGAACCTCATGTGTCACCTGTGGTGGCCTGTCCTATGGGTGGCTTGGTCCAAGAACATGGCAGTGTCCTCACCCATGTCCTTGGCTTGTAGACAGTGTGGTGACATGGTGCAGGGTCTTTGCAATGATTTGGTCTGTGATCCTGGAGGTGGCCTGGCCCATGACCATGATGGTGGCCTGTGGCCATGGTGGTGGCCCAGGATGTCACCTTGCCCCCAGGCAACTAGACATCATGGTCCCCAGGTTTGGTGAGAAGGAGGCCTACATGGGCTTCATGAATGAGTTCTTGGAGCACAACTGGAGCACCATGAGAGAATTCCTGCAGAGCGTGGCCAACCCTGAGAGCAGCGTCCACATGGTCACCTATGATGGCTACGTGGACCTGGCTCTGGAGCTTGCCACTCTCCACCTCCTGCTCTGCGACATCTTCTCCAGCCTGGACCAGGTGCCACCACTCATTTGTTCCCAAGGGTAGCTGGCAAGACTGGCCACCTCCTTCTCCCCACACACAGAGCTGGTGTCGACTGCCCCATGGATGGCATCTACCCCACGACCACCCATTGTCCCCATAACGTCCTTGTCTTGTCCTCGTAGGCCACGCAGGAAGAGCTGGAGCCCCTGCCCACCATCCTCACCGCCATCAGGGAGGGGACCCCTATCCCCGTCTCTGTCCGTCTCAGCTCCACCACAGAGCAAAGGTACCAGTGGGTGGAGAGAGGGACATATGGGACCAAGGTGGATATGTGGGGCTAGAAGGAGCTTTGGTAGAGGGGTGACACTAGGATGGGTTTAGGGGGGTTTTTGTCCTGGCTGGTTCAGGGGATGGTTCTTGTCTTGGTTGGGTCTAGGGTGACTCTGGTCCAGAAGGGACTTGGAGTCACTGGTCCCAGTTGGGTTGAGGGGATGGTTTTGGTCCCTGATGGGTCCAGCAGATGGTTGTGGTCCAGGCAGGGGATGGTTCTGGTCCCAGTTCAGGGGATGGTTCTGGTCTGGACTGGATTTGGAGGATACTTCCGGTCCAGGCTGGGTCCAGGAGACGTTTCTGGTCCCAGATGGATTTAGGGGACGTTTCTGGTCCTGGCCAGGTTTGGGTGACTCTGGTTCTGGCTGGGTTTGGGGCGGTTCAGGTCAAGGCTGGTTTTGAGGAGGGTGGGTTTGAGAGATGTTTCTGGTCCCAACTGGGTTTGGGGTGCTTAAGGACCAAGCTGGGGTCACGAGATGGGTCCAATCCCAACTGGGTTTGGGGTGCCTCTGGTCCCAGCTGGGTTCAGGGTGGTTCTGGTCCCTCCTGGGTCCAGCATCACCCCAGTATCCAGCCATGCCATCGCCCTGTCTCCCCACACAGTATGGCAGAGAGCTTCAAACCAGGCTTCGTGCCACCACGGGACCTGAGCAAGCACAGCCCCCTCATCAAGAGCCAGTCCCTCATCAGCATCCGCCGTGTCCGGGGCCGGGAGGATGGGCCAGAACCGGAGCCATCGCCGGCATCGGTAGCATCACCACCGCCCAGCCGGGAACGCCGCAACGTGCAACGCACCCAGAGCGTGCCAGCACAGAGCAAAGCTGCCCGGCGCCTACGCAAGCAGAGCAGTGCTGAGCACATGGCGGAGCCGCCGGTTGAGGACAACCCGGGGACCCTCGTCCCCCGTGACGCCCCGGTAAGCCACAGCAACCGCCACACCACCCTCGTGTTGGGGCTGGTGCTCCGAGGAGTACGGCGGCATTAACAAGTGCCGCCGGTGCCGTAGGGTCATGGGAAGCTGCGCACGTCGGCGTCGCTACCGCGCAAATCAACAGTGCCATGGCAGCGTTACGCAGAGGAGGCGGCGGCGGCGGCACAGGGTGAGCTCTACGCCATCCGCCCGTTGGAGAAGGTAAACCTGTGGCAGCCAAACCCACTGGGGTCCCCTGCTGACACCGCCCCCCCAACACACACCCACCCCCTCCTTGTCCCCCTCCAGCACGGGCGGTTGATCGAGGCGCTGCGGAAGGAGGTGGCGGAGAACCGGGAGAAGTTACGGCTGACAGAGATGCGGGTGGGCGAGATGGAGGTCCAACACTGCGGGTTACGGCAGGAGCAGGGTCAGCACCGAGAGCAGCTCGAGCGTCTCCAGCAACAGTTGGAGGAGGCGAACGCCCACGCCGCCAATTTGGGCGCCAGGTAGGGATGGGGGTGGGGAGTGCATGCCCTAAACCAGTGGGTGCCCCACACCAGAGGGTGCCCCACCACTGTGCCAGGGTCTTGACTCATTCCCAACGCGATTAGGTTGACAGCGGCTGAAGGCACCAGGAAGAAGGATCTGGAGA
This sequence comes from Sagittarius serpentarius, assembly GCA_034782735.1. Classification (NCBI taxonomy): domain Eukaryota; kingdom Metazoa; phylum Chordata; class Aves; order Accipitriformes; family Sagittariidae; genus Sagittarius; species Sagittarius serpentarius. Next base: position 1,031,012 of record JAVKLA010000093.1, read on the forward strand.
GGCTGAAGACCAGCGAGGAGAAGAGCCGAGAGCTGGTAAGAGCTGGCACATGGGTGCACCCACAGGTGACAAGAGGGACCTAGGTGGGGGCTGACATGGTCCTCTCGCAGGAGAGACGGCTGTCGGCGCTGGAGAGGGAGCAGGTGGAGCTGCGGAATGCCATTGCCCAAGCCCTGGGCCACCCCGGAAGGACGGGCCGCTGCCTGCCGGCACGGCGTTGGGATGAGAGCAGTGATGATGCTCAGGCCACCAGTGTGTAGCCAGCTGCCCTGATGTCCCCAACGTGTCCCTGCAGCCTAGTCACCCGCCATCTCCTGGGTCTTTCTGAAGGGTGTTTAATCCCGATCCCGCTGGGTGTCCCCTCCCCAGGCAATAAATAGCATTTGGTGTCACTGTCACACGGTGCTTGGTTGTGTCCTGCCACTGCTCGGGGCTCTGTCCCCAGCACCCTATGCCTGCCTGGGACATCCCAGGACTAGTGACAGGGACGGCAGGGCCACGGGGACCCCTGGGGACACAGTCACGTGGGCCTCAGGCAGTGACAGAGATGACAAGGCCATGGGGACCCCTGGGGACACGGTCACTGAGACCCTTTGGGCCAGGTATGGGGATGACAGGGCCATGGGGACCCTTGGGAACAGGACCAGGAGGTCCCCTCAAGGATGGCAGGACCTGGAGCAGACCCATGGGGACCTGGAGAAGTGACAGAGATGTCAGGGCTGTGGGGAGCCCTGGGGACAGGGCCAGGGGGACACTTCGGGGGTAATTGGGCCACAGGAACCCCTCAGGGCAGGGCCACGGGGAGACTTCGGGGATGGCAGAGCTATGGAAACCCTTGGAGACGGGGCCACAGGGTCTCCTCGGGGTTGACAGGACCACGGGTCCCCCCTGAGGTCCCCTCAGGACCACTCCTTCCTAAACCACCCAGACCTTCCCCCTCTGCCGCCACAAGATGGCTGCGCGGCGCCGCCGTCGCTCGCCGATGACGCACGATCACGCGCCACGCTCTCCCCCACCGAAGGTCGCCGCGCCGCCTCTTCCCTTCCCTCCTCCCCCGCCACTCCCAAGATGGCGGCAGCGGCGAGCTGCATACGTCATCAAGCGGCGCGCCGCGCAGGGCGGGGAGAGCGGCGGGGGGCGGTGGCGGCGACGCGCAGCGGCCGCTCCGGCGGGGCGGGGGCGCGCGCGAGTGCGCGCGCGTCGGGGACGGCGCGGCTCACGATGG
>JAVKLA010000093.1:1032889-1051887 GCA_034782735.1 Sagittarius serpentarius
CGGCCCCGGGGGGCCGGCGGGGTGAGTGCCCGGGGGGGGGGCCCGGCTCGGCAAAGCGGGGAGACAAAGCGGAGCTGCTACCGGGGGACCCGTGGCTGGGTCGGGGGGAGGCGACGCTGACACCAGCCCCCGCTCCCCTCATACCGACCCCGTCCGGGGTGCTGAAACGCGGGGCCGGGGGACCCAGGCGTCGTGGGGCGGGGGCGCAGGGCCTGAGGTAACGGAGAAGGGACCCAGGCGTCCGGGGCGGGGGCGGTGTGGGGACCCGGGGAGAGCGGTGGGGGGGGAGGCTGTGGTGATGGAGGGGGATACCCAGGCGTCCGGGTGGGTATGGGGGGGGTGGGGAGTTTGTGGTGAGGAGGGGGCCCAGGCGTCCGGGGTAGGCAGGGGCATAAGTACAGGCGGCGTGTGGTAGTTGCTGGGCAGCAGCACCAGGACACCCAGTGCTGAGCGGTGTTGGATTCGGCGTCCGCCGGCTGGGAACATGCCAGGCAGGGATGGGATGGATCCAGACCCATGCTGATGCTTCCCTTCGGCCCTTCCCGTGCTGGTTCGCCTCTGCCGTGATCACCGGCACCGTTTCTGCGCTGGTGGAAGGATGCCGACCTCTGCCGAGCTCGTTAACCGGGGTTAAACGAGCATCCGGCGATGGGCGACCTCGTAATCTCCACCAGGAGCTTTTAATCTTCCCTCCTCCACTGGCCGCAGCGGTGTTGGAACCGGCGGGGGGCTGCAAAGATGGCAGTGCCGTGGTGTTTCACCCCGTCCCGTGGATTGGCAGTGCCGGTGGGTTCGGTGGTGAGTTTTGGCACGGTGCTGGGAACGTTTCCTCTTCCCAAGCAGCTCGATGGCACAGAGCAGGGTCGGAGCCCAGCCGGCGCCGCCGCTGTACGGCACGAAGGCGAGAGCAGTGCCAGCGTCGCTTGGAACAGCTTTTGGCTCATCCCGGCATGGGTCAACGCTGGATTTCCCTCCTTGGCATGTCGTTTAAAGGACTTGGCACACGGATCGTCTCTGCTCAATGCCGCAAAATCACCGTCCGACAGCACTGACAACCGAGGATCCCCGAGGATCCCAGCACCGGCAAAGCCCTGCATCCCAACAAAAGTGCTCGGCACAGGATTTGCTGGCTTGTAGGTGCGACCGTCAGAGCTCCCTGGGGGACGTGTCCTTTGCTTGTTCTGGCTCCCGGACCGGGAAAAAAAGCCACTTTTCTGCTAAACGAGCTCGTTAACGATGGGGAGGAGGGGTTTCCCTGTGGAATGAAATAATCTGGGATCCCAGCTCGAGCTCGAGTAGCTTCTTGGATCCGCCCTGAATTCCTCTTGCATCGAAATCTGGAGCGCTCGTTTCCCTTCTTAGTTTTCTTCATGGCTGCGATGTGTTTTGCATGTAAGCAGCATTGGTGCGAGTGTGCCAGATGCTGCGTGCTTGGTTGTGGCCTGGGACAGAGGGGGAAAGACTGGTGCTGTACATCGCAGCACCGTTCTGCCACGTGAGGAAGAAGAAACCACGCTGGGAAGAAACACGCAGCTGAAGTCTGCCCAGTTCAAGCGCGCTGGTAGCGTGCTGGACCCTGCGATGTTGGCCATGACCCGGCACGGAGGAGGAAAAACTGGTGGCGTCCTCCTACATGGTGATCTGCTCTGCCAGTAAGGAAAAAGACCGAAAAACATGTGGGGGCGGGAGGGAAACCATGCGGCTGGAGCCTGCCTGGCTTGAGTGTGTGGGACCCTGTGAGCTTGGCCATGACCTGGTACGGAGGGATAAAAATTGGTGCTGTCCTCCTACATCACGATTCTGCTCTGCCATGTGAGGAATAAAAACCATGCAGGGGAAAAAAACCACGCAGCCGCAGCCTGCCTGGCTCAAGTGTGCTGGGAGTGTGCCAAACCCTGCGCGCTTGGCCATGACCTGGCACGGAGGAGGGAAAACCAGCGCCGTCTTTCTGCACCGTGTCTCTGCTGTGCCCCATATCTCTTCCGGGGAGGGAAAAAAAAAAAACCCAACAAAACCCTGCAGGGAAAAAACACGAGGCTGTAGCCTGCCTGGCTGAAGCACACCGGGAGCGCACCAGACCCCGCATGCTGAGCTGTGACCCAGCGTGGAGAGTGGAAATCCAGCACTGTTCTCCTGCATTGTGGTTTTGCTTTGCTACAGGTTTCTACCAGGGAGGGAAAAAAAACCACACAGGAAAAAAATACATAGATGTAGCCTGCCTGACTCAAGCGCACCAGGAGCACGCCGGAGCCTGCGTGCTTGTCCATGACCCAGCACAGAGGGGGGAAAAACTGGCACCATTCGCCTGCATTGTAGCTCTGGTTTTGCCATACAAGGGGGAAAAAAAAAAACCATACAGGGAAAAAACGCGTGGCTATAGCCTTCCTGACTGAAGCGTGCCTGGAGCGTGCCGGACCCCACATGCTTGGCCGTGAACCACCACGGAGGGGGAAAAAAACTGGTGCTGTCCTGTGCTGCAGCTCCACTCTGCCACAGGCTTCTCCCAGAGAGGAAGAAAACCCACGCGGGGAAAAAACACGTGGCCGTAGTCTGCCTGACTCAAGTGCACCTGGAGTGTGCCGGACCCCGTGCACTTGGCCGCGAACCACCACGGAGGGAGAGAAACCAGCGCCGTCCACTTACGCTGTGGTTCTGCTCTGCCACATGTTTCTCCCAGGGACGAAAAAAACCACACGAGATAAAAACACATGGCCAATAGCATGCCTGACTCAAGTATTCCGTGAGCGTGCCGGACCCTACGCACTTGGCTGTGACCCAACACGGAGCGGGGCGAAAAAAAGTGCTGTTTTGCACCATGGTTCTGCTGTGCCACAGGTTTCTCCCAGGGAGGGGAAAAAAACCCCCATGAAGGCAAAAAAACACGCGGCTGTAGCCTGCCCAGTTCAAGCGTGCCGTGAGTGTGCTGGACCCTGCACGCTTGGTCGTGATGCAATATGAAGGGGGGAAAAACTGGCACCGTCCTCCTGCATCGTGGTTCTGCTCTCCCAGCAAGGGAAAAAAAAAATAAAGAACCATGCAGGGAAAAAGTATGCAGCCATAGCCTGCCTAGCTCGAGTGTGCCATGAGTGTGCCGGACCCTGCACGCTTCGCCATGAACCGCCACGGAGGGAGAAAGAACCAGTGCTGTTTTCCTGCGTTGTGGCTCTGCTCTCCCAGGGAGGCAAAATAAAAAACAAAACAAAACAAAAAAAACCCTGCAGGGAAAACACACCCGGCCAAAACCTTCCTGACTGAAGCGTGCAGCAAGTGTGCAGGGTAACCCACTGCAGAAACTGCTGGGAGCCGTTTGGCCTGGGGAAAGGCCCCTTCCTCTTGACTTCCAGGGAAGGCAGCGATTGTCCCCACTTAACCGGTTTAGCATTTAAATTGTCCCAATTCTGCTCCGCCTTTGCATGGCTCTGGGGCGATGGGCTGGGGGAAGGGTTTCCGCAGTCCAGCTCCCACCCTTGAAGCGAGCAGAGCTTGGGAGGCGAGCTTGGGAAGCGAGCAGAGCTTGGGAAGAGGCTTTTTAAACTTTACGGTGAGCGCTCGGGTCTTTTTAGGGTGCTGGTGCAGAGCGAGCTGGGGAAGAAAAAAAATCTCCTTTCCCCCCCCCCCATGGTGAGGTTGAAAACAGCCAAGTGGGATTTGGGGGAGGATGGTGGGTTTTTAGGGAGCACCGCCAGCATGGCAGATGGATGCGTCTGTGTTTTGGGAAGAAAAAAAGGGAAAACTTGGAAAAATCTGGGTTTTTTTGGGGAGCAAGGTGGGGGACATGGCACTGATGTGTCCCCCCCCCCCCCCCGCCATCTGTGCTGGCTTGTGCTTGGTTGGGTTTGGGCTTTTGGTGGGTTGAAGTGCTGGTGGGTGATGCCGAGCCCGATGCCGGGGTGGGGAATTTGGCATCGTTCCCGGCACGGGAGTTTTGGCACGACTGTGGTGAGACACGTTTTGGTGAGCAAAGGTTTGGAGCGAGCCAGCAAGTGCAGTGCCGAAGGGATGCTGCAATTTATTGCCAGGGAAAGGAGCCAGCGGTCTCTGAGGGATGCCAGATTCTGGACTGGAGTTGGCTTGGATCAAACCCACCCCCCCCAAAACCCCATAGCTTTCAAAAATAAACCCATTTTATGTTTTTTTTCACCCATTCTCACCTGGAGGGATTCCCCTGGCTCAGGGATGCACCAGGGTTTCCACCGGGCTGAGATGCAGCTGCAATTAAAAAAGCAAAACTCTGCGATGGCTTTTCCTCCCCTGGATCCCAGGTGCCCCTGCCTGTCCCCTGCCAGCTTTGCCAGCACATTGCTGCAGTGCACCTGGCCCCTTGCCATGCCTTTTTATTTCTCTGTGGCAGGGCCGCGTGTTTTGGGGTGACTCCTTGCTGTTTGACGGCACGCGGGGAAACACCGGGAGAAATGCTGGTGCTGTACCGGCTGCCGGGCTCCCATCCTGCTGGCACGGCTCGATGTGGAGGCTTCTCTGACGCTCCTTGCTGGCACTATGGATGAACCACCGTGGCACGATGGGAGATGCGGTAAAAAGGGAGCGCCGTGTGTGTCTGACCGGATTTAAGCCAGATGCTCATTAAAGATGATGCTACAATTCACTGTTCTGCCCCGGTAAACTGGCATGGATGGCTTCATCCCGGCGGAGCATCCCTCATGTCAGCCCACCGGCACCAAGCCGACACCGTGGCAAATCCCTAAACATCCACAAATTTGGGGTTTGCTCCCCAAAAACCCTCTGTGGACTTGGGGAAAACGTCGATGCGGCACTGCTCTTTGGGGCGAGAGCATTCCACTGGCACGGCATGGGCACAGGGTGCCATTTTGGGGCGACGCTGGCAGAATATCTGTACGAACTGAAGCCAGCCAGAGCTACCAATCCTCACAAAAGAAATACGCCGGCGTGCGGAGCCAACGTACTTTTAATTTATTTAGTTGAATTTCTATTTTAACTTCTATTGGCATACTAACCCACGTTGGCTCCGGGCATTGTTTCCCAGGGAAGTGATGGGCACTGGCTGCTTCGGGGCGGGACAGATTTCGGGGTGGCATTTCAGGGTGGCCGCTGGGTGTTGGGGTTTGCTCCATCGCTCTCCTCCCTTGGCCCCGGGGCGGGGAAATATCTTGCGCCAGCTCGAATAATTCCCTCTTCATTTGCATTCTTACCTTGAAGGTATTTATAGTCTCTTCTCTGCCTTCTCCTTTCTCACTGGGGTAAATTTAGCTCCTTCGCTCTCCTCCTGTGCCTTTATCCTCCAGTGGAGCTGATAAGCCTGGCTTTTTAGCGCCTCTTTCCTTCTATTTTTCCCTGCTCTGCCTGCCCTGGTCAGGATTCAACGCAGCGTCTCCACCCTGCAGAGATCAGGATCCTGAGCACTTCTTTATTTCTCCTCATGATTTTATTTTTCACCCTTTAACGTGCAGCTGCGGCAGTGTCGGGTGGGGGAAGGCATTCTGGGGTGATGGTTTGTTTTTGGGGGGATCCACACTTGAGTGGCCGGTACCTAGTTGCCCTTTGAGGGGTCCCCAAACCCTTTGAGACTCCCCAAACCCTTTGAGGGTCCCCCAGGTACCACTTTGTCCCATCTGCTTGAATTCATCCAGGGAGAAGGATGCCACACAGCGTCCCAAAATCCTCCCCCCGCCCCGCCCTGGTTTTGGGGCAGCCGGCAGTGGAGCAGAGCTCTCAGGGGTGCAAGCTGGCGCCTTTCCCAGCATTGCATTCTGGGGATTGAATTTTTTGAGGGATAAATAATCAGTTTGGGGTTGATTCTGGGTTTTGGGGGAGTGTGTAACAGAGGATGGAGGGGATGCTGTTCCCCTGGCAAATTGTGGCACAGAGGGGAGGAAAAAAAGGTTTGTATTGGGAAGAAGTGGCACCTTTTGGGGTCCTTTGACTCCGGCAGGGACCTGGCACCATGTTGGCTACCAGCAGCACCAATTTTTGCAAGAGGAGAGTGATGGGACGTGATGTCTTGCCTGGTTCCAGAACACTGAGGGCTTTGGTGACTATGGCGAGACCGTTGAGTTTCCCAGCACAAGCAGAGCCACAACCGTTTCTCCTCCACCTTGGCAAAATCCAGTGTCTTTGCTCATTTTCTCCTCTTTTATTTCTTGTAGATTTTTCCGGCAGTCCCTGGTTGCCAACCCTCCCGAGTGCCGGCGTGGTGTTTTTTTCCGAGTGACACAGCACAATCGGCGAGGGATGGAGAAAGCTGTCCCTAATTTTTCAGAGCGCCAAGGAGATGGAGGCAGAGCCCTGTTAATGACACCGGAGCCAAGCAAAGAGACTTTTCCTGCCCTTGAGTGCCCCCAAAGCGAAGAACAAAGAGCCGCTTTCCTTCAAGATGCAAAAAAGCCCCTGGAGAACCCGGCTTTATCTGGGACAGCGGTGGAAACAGAGACGGAGCTCGAGGAAGATGCTTTCTATGCCATGGATGATCTGGTGACGATGAGTAGGGAGCCGAAGGGACCCTCTGGTGCCGAGCTGCGCCCGTTGCAAGAGGACTCCGACTTCTTCTCGTCGCTCTCCCGTCAGGAGCCCGACGTCGCCCTGGAAGCACGTGATGTGGCCGGTGAGTCCCTGGTTGGTGCCATTGGCGTGGCTTCTTGGGAGACTGGGATGTCTCCCAGTGTGTTGCATGTGGCCGGTGATGCTCAGGTTGATTCAGTTGGTTTGCCTGATGGTCGCATCATTGCGCTGGGATGGTTTGCGGCGGGCGTTTGCTCTCTTGGCAACTCACAGCATCTCATGGAACTGCGGTACGGTAAGAAACACGTGGATTTGATGGAAGGAGAAATGAGGATGTGAATGCTGGGCTGGCATCTCTGTGCTGTTGTTCCGCCAACAACTTCAGCACCACAGACAGGCACAAAACCCGGCAGTGGGTCAAGGTGGGGACATTTTGGAGACCCTTCATCCCCTCTGACACAATGTTGGGACCCCAAACCAAAGGTGTCCCCCAAATGGGGACACCTTGCCCATCGCTGTGCAAGGTGGTTGTGCTCCACCGCATGTCGGTGTAGGGCTGGTGACTCGTTGGGAGGGAGTAGGTGGGTACTGTGCCGCGGTGGCAGTGACCCATGTGTTTTCGGTATTGCTCGCGAAGCTGCGGTCATGCCGAGCAGAGCGAAACCGTGCCACCTGCGCCTGGCCTTGCTGAATTCCCCTCTTCTTGAAACGGAAACGCTCCTCCAGCTCTGCTGAGGGTGGCTGCGTGCTTACAGGGCGAAGGCATCGTCCTCTGCCCCACCGCTCGGTGCCAGGGAAGCTGTGCCGCCAGTGCTGTGTGGGTGATGGGGGATGAGCAGCTCCGGCAAGGACAGGTTGGCCCCCAGTGCCGGCATGGAGCTATACTGGGATGCCCTTGGCATTGTGAAAACCGACTGTGCGCACTGGCTGCTCTTGCAGGGGATGTCCCATTATGGGGTGAGGGATCTCCGTCACCCGTGGGTGACCCTGTTGGGTCCCTCCCTGGCTCGGCTCCAGGAAAAGTTCTCCTCCAAGGGCTCTTGGATGAGCAGGGAGGTTTTCATAGAATGGTTTAGGTTGCAAGGGACCTTCAAAGATCATCCAGTCCAACCCCTTGCCGTGGGCAGGGACATCTTCCACTAGATGGGGTTTCTCAAAGCCCTCTCCAGTCTGACCTTGAACACCTCCAGGGATGGGGCATCCACAACTTCTCTGGGCAACCAGGTCCTGTGTCTCACCACCCTCATCATAAAAAAAATCTCTTCCTTAGGTCCAATCTAAATCTACCCTCTTCCAGTTTAAAACCATTGCCCCTTGTCCTACAGGTCTTGGTAAAAAGTCTTTCTCCATCTTTCTTATAAGCCCCTTTTATATATGGAAAGGCCTCCCCAGAGCCTTCACTTCTGCAAGCTGGACAACCCCAACTCTATCAGCCTTCCTTCACAGGAGAGGTGCTCCAGCTCTTGGATCGTCCTCACGGCCTCCTCAACCCACTCTGACAGGTCCTTCTCCATGGGGCTGCTCTCGGTCCCCCAGTTTGTGATACTGGGGATTGCCCTGACCCAGGTGCAGGACCTTGCATTTGGCCTCATTGAACTTCATGAGGTTCATGCTGGCCTACTTCTTGGCCCATCAAGAAGTTACGCTGGCCTGTCAAGGTCCTTCTGGATGACATCCCTTCTCTCTAGGTGTCAACTCAGTTTCGTGTCACTCACAAACTTAATGAGGGTATGCTCAGTCCCACTATCCATGTTGTTGATGCAGATATTAAATAGTATTGATCCCAGTATGGACCCTTGAGGGATTCCACTTGTTACTGGTTTCCACTTGGACCTTGCGATGTTGACTATAACTGTTTGGACGCTGCTGTCCAGCCAGTTCCTTATCTATTGAGCTCAGCTGCTGCAAGTTGTCCACTCATCTGTAGATCCCTGGTTGTCTGGTGTCTGGTGTCTGTCCTGGGCCTGCTTTGGAGGATTAACCCTGTCCCACCTCAACTTCTCCATCATTTCATTGCCAAATGCTGGCTGGGCGCCTCCACCACCCAAGTCCTACCTGAACCCCTCCATGCGTTTGCAACCTCCCTGTCCTTCCCCATCCCCAAGTCCTCGCTGGTAGACAAGGTGGGTGGTGGCCACAGATCCCACCACTGGCCAGTGATTTGCCTTGTTACTTCTCCACTGGCTGGAGAGTGGCTTTTTACCGATCTGCAAGTGGTAACAGCAGTGGAGTTGCCAGCTGCGATTCCTCTTCAGCGCTGCTTCCCTCTAATGAGTTTTCCCATCTCCACAAACACCAGTTGACTTAAAACCTTATCTCCTGGTGCAGGCGACCTGCTTGGTGAATCCCGCTGTTATTTACCCACCATGAAGGTGGGTGGGGAAGGACCATGTTGCATCTGGGAAGCTTTTCAGCTCTTGGTTCCTTCACTGTGGTCAACAGGTGGAAAATGAGCTCCAGGGGATGGACACGGGTATTTAAAGATGGTGTTTAAAGGAGGAGGGGGTCGATGCCTAAAAAATAGTGAGGGCTGTGTCAGGAGATGGAGAACATCCCCATCTGGGTGTCCAGCCTGGCTCTGGATGGGTGGTGGGGCTCAGCAGGGGTCCTGGGGTGCTTTGGGTGGACCCAGCTGCAGCCCTGCTCATGGGCAGACTTAAGGGGATGCAATCGGAGGGGCTGGGCAAGCCCCTGTCGCTGCTTCTGAGCTCGAAAAAACAAACTGAAATGGCTCAAGAAGTCCCCAAACGGCATCCAAGACTGGCATGCTGGTCTAAGGGTCTTGTGGGGTGGGTAGACCCCACAGAAAGGCTTGCGGTGCCACCAACTTCAAGGTTTTGGGGCTCTTATGATGCCTCCAGCAGACTCATCACAGCAAAATTATCCCAGTATCTGCTGAGCACTGCCAACCATGAGCCGGCAGTGGTTTGGCAGCCGCTGGTAGGTTCTTGGAGCCAGGCAAAGTCCATGCTGCTGCTGGGAGGTCAGCAAGCGATCACCAGGAGAGATGTTCCCCTCAGTGAGGGTGGTTTTTGGGGTGCCGCTGGTGCCGAGCAGTGCTGCTTGCGTGCCGGAGAGTGTGGAGCCGTTGCCGGAGGGGCAGCACGCCCTATGCAGCATGACCCACAAAGGACAGCGGTGCAGGAGAGGAGATAGAGGAAGAAACCCCGCATCGCCGCTAGCCCCAGTGCTGGTGATCGCAGCAAAAAAGCGGCAGTTGGTCTCTGCAGCACGTGGGCTTGTTAGTGGAGGAGCGAGCGCCATGGCGGCTTGGGCAGCTGCTCCGTTCTGCCCAACTGAGCTTTGAGCCAGTGTGGGGAGGGGGAAGGAGCCGCTGCTGGGGATTTCCCATCCCTGATCGTGGTACCAGAACCGTTGCCCCGTTTCTGGGCTGGAGGCACCATGAGTGATGGGGGCTGGGTGCCACATCCCATGGGGACCCTTCTCATGGCTTTTGGGTGGTCTTGTCTCCCCTCCTTGCTCTTTGAGGGGATGTTTTGGCCTGCTCACTGGGATTTTTTTGGGTGCTGTGCCACAGAGGGCCTCTTTTGGAAGCAGTTCGGGTAGTTTGTTATTGCGGGCAGCAGCAACAGGGCCAAGGATGCTCCAACCTTCACCCGCTTCCTATTTTGGGGCTCATCCCTGTCCCCCTGGGGTGAATTGGGGGGTGCCACTTCCTTGTGGGACCTGGTGAGGCAGGATCCGAATTGCAGAGCCTTTATCTCTCAAGCTGCGGTTCCCTCCTAATTACCCAAATCACCCTTATCAACCCGCGCCTGGGGCAGGGGGTGGTTTCCTGCCTGTATCGGCCTTGGGATCAGTGGGGCAGTTGGAGCTGCGGTCGGTCGCAGCCCATCAACATGTGGAGCTTTTGCTCGGGTTCTTCCTCCCTTGCTATGCTCACAGCATCATGTTGGCTTGGGGCTGCCTGGGGAGGGGCTGGTCCCCTTGGTTCCGCCCCCACCATGGTCACCCGGCTGTGTGTCCCCGCTGGCGATGGAGCATGAGGTTGGAGGTTTCACCAGAGGTGAGGGGTCCCACCGGTGCGTGGGGTGGGAGGAGGGTTTGGAGGGGGATTTGGTGGCTGGGGGCAGGGGGTTGGGTTGTGGTTGTGCTTTTGGCTGCATGTGTGGGAGGGACGGTGCCCGGCTCCTCCCCGTGCTTGGGGATGGTGCCACGACGTCCCTGATGCAGGGACGTCCTGCTTTGGGATTGCCGTCGCAGTGTGGGGTGTCACAAGGTCCCCAATACGGGGACATCTTGCTTTGGGATTGTTGTGGCAGTGTGGGGTGTCACTATGGTCCCTGTTGCAGGGATGTTCTGCTCTGGGGATGCTGTGCCAGTGTGGGGTGTCATGAGGTCCCCCAATATAGGGACAATCTAGCTTTGGGGATGCCATGGCAGTGTGAGGTGTCACAAGGTCCCCAGTACGGGGACATCTTGCTTTGGGATTGCCATGGCAGTGTGGGGTGTCACAAGGTCCCCCAATAGAGGGACATCCTGCTATGGCAGTTCATGTTGTCCTAATGTCCCTGGCATGGGGACATGCTACACCAGGGATGCTTGTGGCTGTCACAAGGTCCCTGGTGTTGGGACATCCTGTTCCGGGGATGCTGTGGCAGTACATGGTGTCACCAAGGTGCCCGATGCAGCAGTGTGTGGTGTCACTAAGGTCCCTAACACAGGGACATCCTGCTTTGGGGATGCTGAGGTGGTGTGGCGTGTCACCAGGGTCCCTGATGCAGCCAGTGTGTGGTGTCACCAAGGTCCCTAATGTAGCAGCATGTGGTGCCACAAGGTCCCCAGTGAAGGGGCACCCTGCTCTGGGGGTGCTGTGGCAGTATGGAGTGTCACCAAGGTCCTTGGTACAGGGACAGCAGGATGCTCTGGGGGTGTTGTGGCAGTGTGGAGTGTCACCAAGGTCCCCAGGGCAGGGACACCCTGCTCTGGGGATGCTGTGAAAGTATGGGGTGACACTACAGTTCCTATGGCATTGTGCAGTGCCACAAGGTCCCCAACGTGGGCTTGTCATGTTGTGTGGATGGCAGAGCCCCAAAGCCCCATAGCAAGTCGGTGCCATGGGCTCGTGTCCCTACCAGTGCCCTCCCTCCAGGAGCTGCCATGTTAATTAACCAAATTAATCATGGCAAAACGTGCGTTGAGTGAATATGAGATAGGTAGAAGAGAGGAAATAGTGTTTGCAGTCCTGGTGTGAGATTATGGACCCCAAAATCTGCTGTTCCCAGCACTGTAGCTGCCAGATATGTCTTGATTTAGTCGAATCGTCTCTTTTATGCCTTATAATATGTTCAATCACTGACACAGGATCCGACCGAGCTACTGAAGCTCAGCATCAGGCTCCTCTTCTGTTCCTAGTCGTATCAGAGATGGGGTTTAATTTGGTCTCAGTGTTTTAATATCTCCGGGGTTGGCCCTGGCTTTGCAGAACTGGATTTTGTCCGTCATAATATCAGACCAGAAAGCCCAAACCGTCGCATGCTGTGAGGTTCGACCATGTGCCAAACTGGGACAACTGGGAAAACTCCCAGTTTAGGTACAAACAGCTTGTGTGCTTTAGCCAGAAAGGAGCGTTTTCATCCCAAATTGCTTTAACGACCTGCTGCCCACCCGTGATGGGCACCCCAGGGCTTTCCCATGCTGCAGGTGGTGAAACCCAGCTGCAGCAGCATTGTTTATTCCTAATTTAGAGCTTTTTATAGTTATTTTGATTGCGATTGCAGGGAAGTGACTCTCGGTTAAGTTTGGGGCTGTTTCTAGCTCTGGGGGGAAAAAAAGAAGCAGGATTTATTTTTTCTATTTTTTTTTTTTTTTTTTTTAAGGATCCAGGCAACTAAATAAATCCACCGTGTCTTTTTTTTGGGAGGCAACGTGAAAGGGCTGGCAGAGAACCAGAGCCTACAGGCTTGTTTGGCACTGCACAGCACCCTGCTCCGCCTCGTCCTCTTGGCAGGAGGTTTCTAGCAGAAGCAAACACCCCGCTGTTGTGTCTGTCCCCGCCCCCCTCAGATCCTACCACCTTGTGGGGAATCACCCTTTTGAACTCCCCCAAGGATGCTCAAGGTTTTGGAGCATCAGGCGGCATGGCTGCTTGGGAAGCTGGAGACAGAGAAGTTTTTACAGACTTTTTTTTTTCCTGCCTCATTCAGGAAGAGGCAATGCCGCGGAAAGGAGGTAGGGGAGGTGCTCACGGCGCCGGCGTTTTAATTTATACAGGTCTGACAGCGAGGACAATACCCAAGATGGACTGCATGTGGCAGGGGCTGAGGCTCGGCCTTTGTCCCACCTCCATATCCCTTTTGTTTCTCCACCTACTTTATTCCCCCCCCGCCCTTCTCCTTTCTTTTTAATCTCTTCTTCTGTGCCCCCTCTCCATCATTCTCCCCTTCCCCCTCCAGTCTTGACTTGCAAGAACTGCTGTCACGGGCCAAGAGTCTCTTTTGATTCATCCCTCCAAGCACCATTAAGGAGCTCTTGAAGTTGAGATTGCTCCCGGGAAAGGCTGATCCTGACGCTCAGAGATCCTCTCCCCTCTCCAGCATCCATGTGCATGATCCAATTTTTTTTTTTTTTTTTTTTTTTTTTTGTAGTGGTGGAATGAAACTCAACAACCCACTTGAGCCTGGAGTCATGCACAAGAGCCTTGGGAAGGATGCTTGGAGCCGTGCTTGCCTCTACTCCTGTCACCGCCCAATGCCGTCGGGAAATCAAGGGGCAGGACATGGCGTTCCTGGGGTGGAGGTGGGCTTGGCGCCTGCTGCCCACACAGGGAACGACCTCAATGGCAAGGCACTGGCTTGTCCCGACAGCTCAGTGCTTGCCAGTCCCATGGAGCTGTAGGTTGTAGATATTTTTTCTTTCCGAGTACTGTTAGAAAATAATTAAATGGCAGAAATAAGCCACAGGGTGTGACGGTCACTGGTGCTGCGTGTGTTGGGAAGTTGTCCCCGTCTGTGTCTACAGTGTGGAGTGGTTTGGGGACAACCTGTCCAAAGGTTGGCAGTAATTTGAGTTTTATTTGCCCCCGGGGAAGAGCCATGCTCACCCATTCTGTGGTGCTGAGAAGAGCCTGGTTTTGGGACACCACTGCCCGGACAGTGATGTCTGTCTCAGGTTCTCTTAAAAAGGGATAATCTCAACTCCAGCTGCTCCATCCATGACTCAGTTTCTCCTTGTGCCCCTGGCAAAATCCCCCTGCCACGGGGGGGAGGGATCCGGGCTGTGCACATGGCTTCCCTTGCAAAATGAGAAGAAATCTAGTGGGATTGGGGTTGGTGGGAGCCCTGCAGTGTCCCTTTTTGCATGCTCATGGAGTGTGTCCTTGTAGATGTCCTCAGTTCTGGCCTCTGAGATGTTGCCGCCTTTGTCATAATTAAAGCAAAGCTTGTTAGACGTGGCAGGGGCTTTTCTAGGGGCATCCCCCCTAGCTCTCCAGGCTAAGCATAATGTGCCGTGGGGATCTTGTGGGATGAGGGAATTGCCGGGATGAAATCGCCTGAATTTGGGTCATTTGTGGGTTGGTGGCACCAGTGACAAATCACCGTGGGTCGGGCTGGCTCCTGATCCACGTTGCCACATTATCCAGCTCCCCACCCACCTTGGAGCCTCTCCAGCGGGTGGTTTTCACCCCCAAAACATGCTCATCCTCACCATGGGAGCACGGGAGATGGTGGATGAAGGCTGAACAACTCTCCGAACGTGCTTCCCTCCCCCAAAAGTCCTGAATATCCTTTCAGAGGGGATGGGAGTGAGGAAGAGGGCAAAGGTGATTTTCTTCGCTCGGAAGAGCAAAGTCTGCACGGTGCTTAAATAACCAAACAGCCACGGAGCAGATGGAGATAAGGAGGAGGTGGCTGGAAAAGCACCGCTGGCAGCTCGGCTGTACAGTAGAAATCAATAAATCCCGGTAGCAGATGGAAGTTGGGGTCCAGGGATGCCTGAGCTGGATCCGCAGCACATGGCTGGGCGCTGGGCTCAGGCTCCCTTGTGCTGGATCAAGCCCTTTGGATGCAGGGTGCTGGAAAAGCTGGATTTAAGCTGTATGGCGTGGTTTTTCCTGGCTTGTGCAGCAAGGATTTGGAGGTGGAGATGTGCGAGGTAGTCTGTGGGTGCAAGGTGTTGCAAAGGGCCGTGTGTGCTGCTAAAATTGGGTGGCAGGCATCAAATATTGCTGCAAATGGCAAATGTTTGCCGGTTGCTTTGCACAGCCCTGAATTGGGTTGTCAGGTGTTGGGTGGAGCCAGGGGATGGCTCCGAATTGGGGTGTCGAGTGTTGGACGGAGCTGGTGCACATCTGTGCTCCCCACCGTGACACGTACCTGGCCATTAGGGCTTGGCAAAGCTCCCCCAGGACTTGCACGCTGCAGAGCTGATCCAAACAGATCCACCACTAAAAAAAAACCAAACCCCAATAATTGTCATTTTTGAGCCATGCATCACTATAGCACAGCTGCCCTCCAGAGATCTCGCTGGTACCTTTAAGCATGGCCAGTCTGGCGATAAATAAGATTGCTTTGTATTGCGTTAATCTGGATGATGTTGAGTGGGTGTGTGTGGTCTGGTTGCAATTTTGCATCAAAATATTGAAAAGCATCTGCATCCGGAGGGGCACCCACCCAGAGCCACACTGGGAGGAGCTGGAGAAAGGAAGATGGTTTTAGGGTGTGTGATTTGTAGCACCGAGAGCCTGCGATAGGGACCTCTGATGGAGCACAAATCAACCCCATGGGGACATGGGTTGGCTGAAGATGTGCTAAAGTGGTGGCATTTGGTGGCTGCGGTTCAAAGCTGTCCTCTGGGGAAGGTAAAGGATCCTGCACGTGCTCGAGATGGAGAACTTGTGTCCGGAAATTGTGCAAAATAACGGGTTAACATCATTTCACCGCAGCTGAAGGAAAATCTCTTGCTTTGCTCCTGGTGATGTCCTCCTGTCCCTGAGCGGGTCACCGGTGTCAGGCTTGTTTTGCATTGGTTGCCAACAGCTACGAGCAAAGAGGTGGAGAAGGGAAGCGGCGTTTGGGGTTTGCACGAAGGGAGCGTTGGTCTCTTAAACAGCGGTTTCTGAAGAGCAATTTCTGCTATTGCTCAACTGTTGGTTGAGTCCATGCATCTGCCTTGGTCTGAGCTGCCCCAGCCAGCGATTGTACAGCCACGTAGCCAGGGAGACACCAAAAAACCCCAAGAAATTTGTCCTTAAAGTCTTCTGGTAGATGTTCATGTGATTTACAAGCCCAACTCTTAAACTCTCCGTTAACCAAGTCTTAAATTCTTGGTCACGGAGGATGTGTGTGAGGGTCTTGAGATGCTGCCATCTGTCCCACCTCTTCCCAGTTGCTGTTGTTACAAAGAGCATCTGGATGACCCTTCCTGGGCGTGGGGACTTGCATATGAGAGGAGCAAAGAGCTGGAGCAGTTGGTTTGCAGGAGCCTGGGAAATAAAATTAACAGGATGAGGAGGTCAGAGTATACTCAGCCCTTGCAATGGTGGGGTTTGTCCTAGATCTGGGCTTTGATGGAGTGATGAGACCTTATGGCACCGTCCTAGTTTTAATTGTGAAGCATCAGAGTGAGTTTTAGGAGTGTTTGGGGGGAAAATGTGTTGTCCTTGCAAGGTGGGTCCTCATGTGAAGTGCTCCAGCAGAGGAAATCATTCTTTGCTTTGATCTTGGATTGAGCAGAGAACACCAGGTGCCTCTAAGCCTTTTTCTGGAGTGGAGCAGCTCACGTGTAGCCCATCC
This sequence comes from Sagittarius serpentarius, assembly GCA_034782735.1. Taxonomy (NCBI): domain Eukaryota; kingdom Metazoa; phylum Chordata; class Aves; order Accipitriformes; family Sagittariidae; genus Sagittarius; species Sagittarius serpentarius. Next base: position 1,049,119 of record JAVKLA010000093.1, read on the forward strand.
CAAGGTGTGTTTGCCAGCTGCTGGGCCACTTTTTTATGGCCTTTGAACTCCATCCAGGAAAGATATGCAAGTCATGAGACCAGACACCCAACAGAGGTGCAGCTCTTGCTAATCTTGCCTTAGCTCTTCAGGACAGTCCCTGGTGCCTACATCCAGTGGCCTTTTCTGAGTTTTTTTTTGCATGGGCGAGGAGCTGTCCCAGATATCGTGGCTGTTTGCCAGCATTGTCATCTTCCTCCCTGGTGTTGGGCTCAGTTTGAGCTGTTGGCTTTCAACCTCTTTTAACCGGGAGGTTGAGCTCACAGTCCCAGTAACCTTCCTCACTAATTACCGCTTCGTCAGCCTCTTAGCCTGCGAACGGTGCCAGAAAAGATGTCATGTTGTTGCCTAGCAAATAAATAATTGAATACTTGAGTCCAAGACAACAGGCAGGGCTTAGCTGAAGTTGGGATGCGGAGTACAGTTGGAAACCCTCAAGTTGCATGGAAAAATCCCCATGCTATGTCTCCTCTAATGCAGGGCTAACAAAGCTCTCGACTGTGAATCTCTTCCCAAAAACCTTTGGGGTTAGTAGCTTTCCACCCATGCTGTGGGTAAGCACCAAAATAAGGATTTGATGGCAGCACAAGGGTTGGGTTGAGTGGTTTCTTGTGAGCACGATGACGTTCCTATGGGGTGCGAAGGTGGGTCATGACGTGGTTCTCAAACATGCCACCAAGAGACCGGGATGAGTGTTGTTCAAGGCATTGTATTGGCGTGGGTGGTCTCTGGTAACCCAAAACTGTGGCCTGCAATGGGCAAGGTCTGCGGTGAGGAGGGCTCCTGTCTGGTGCCCAGTGGTCCTCCTCGGTGTGCTGGGAGAAGGTTTCACGCTCACGCTCAGTAGCGGTTGTCCAAGACACAGAGCACCTGCCATGCCTGTCTTTCGGTGTCTATAAATAACCTCCCAAATCCAGCACCCCCCGAACAGTCTCTCTCCCCTGTGCTGTCACTTGTGCTAACCGGGCCACGGTTTAAAAATAAGCTGGAGGCAACACTGGGCACGGCCGTGGATTCTCCTGCTGCTTTGCAAAGTAGGACATGGCCCAATCCTTCTTCTCCACTGGGCATTTATGGGGAGGAAAGGGTCTGTAATGGTGCAAGCTTGTTGTTTGACCACGCAAAGCCAAGTTCTTGGTTGGGGCAAGTGGGCTGTAAATGTGTTGTGGCTGCAGTGTTGGGTTTTTCAGGGTGGCTTGCTTCTGTCCTATGGCCCAGGCTGCTCTCCTACCCCATCCACGCTGCCAGATACCTGGAAAACCTCAGCAACTGGCCTAAATCTAGGGGGATTTTTCTCAGTATCAGGGAGATAAAAGCTATTCGGGAGCGTGTAAGGGATAAGTGGCTGTGGCAGTGACCCCTTTTGCAAGAGCAAACTGCTGCTGGGTCAAGCTGGGGATGGAGATACTGTAACCTTCTCCCAACCCCAGCAGAAATGAGCTAATGCTTCGGCTCGAGGCCACGTTAATCCTTCTCTGGAGTTTGCTGCTGCTGAGAAAATGAAACTCGTGTTTGCGCTGTGCTTCCTGCAGCACCGTGTCTGGCCAGTACTGTGGTGTCTAACAAAAAAAAGTTTTTTTTTTTTAAAGTATGTTAACAGCAAAAAGAGGACTAAAGAAAACATTGTCTGTTACTTAATGATGTTGGTCACCTCATAAATGGGGATGAAGATAAAGCAAAGACATTTCGTGCCTTCACCCCCGTCTTTAACACCAGTTATGGGCCCTGGGACCCCGTGGAGCCCATGGTTGGAGGACTGCAACTGCGGGAGTGATAAGCTCCCAGTTGACTTTGAACTTGTATGGGATTTGCTGCAGCAACTGCATGCACATAAGTCTATGTGGCCTGATGGGATTCATCCCAGGGTACTGGGAGAGTTGGACAATGTTATTGTGAGACTTTTCTGTTATTTATCAAGGGTCTTGGGATTCTGGAGAGGTCCTAGTCAACTGGAAGCTAGCAAATGTTACTCCGATTTCCAAGAAAGATGACCCTGCTAGTTATAGGCCTGTTGGTCTTGCTTTGGTGCCTGGTGAAATTACGGAGAAGGTTATTCTGGGAGTTATTGAAAAACACTTGAAAGATGTTGCAGTCACTGGTCAAAGCCAATATGGGTTCATGAAGGGAAAGTCATGTCTTCGTAACTGAATGTCCTTTTATGGCCAGCCTCGTAGATGAGGCGAAGGCAGTGAATGTGTGGTTTGGGGATTTTAGCAAAGGTTTTGATACTGTTTCAGAGTATCCTTCTGGACAAAACGTCCAGCATACAGCTAGACATGGACAAAACTCTGTGTGTGAACAGTTGGCTGAAGGGTGAGGCTCGAAGAGTTATAGTCAACAGGGCAACATCTGGCTGGTGGCCCGTCACTAGTGATGTTCTCTAGGGGTTTTTTCTCTGTTCAATGTTTTTATCGATGACCTGGACATGGGAGTTGAGCGCACACTCAGTAAGTTTCCTGATGACTTTAAATTAGAAGTTGTTGATTCCCCCGAGGATAGAGACGTCTCATGGAGAGATCTCGATAGGTCAGAGTGCTGGGCAATTCCCAGCTGTATGACACTGAACAAGAATAATGCCAGATTCTGCACATGAGATGGTGTCATCTGGGATGTACATATAGATTTGGGGCCAAGTGGAGTGCAGCTCTGCAGGGAGGGATCTGGGGGTTTTGGTTGATGCGAAGCTTGACAGGAGTCAGCCATGGCAAAGAGGGCCACCGGTATCCTGGA
>JAVKLA010000093.1:1059381-1076758 GCA_034782735.1 Sagittarius serpentarius
CCCCAGGGGCCGCAGGGGAATCTCTGCTCCGGCGCCTGGAGCACCTCCTGCCCCTCCTTCTTCACTGACCTTGGTGTGTGCAGAGTTGTTTCTCTTACATGTTCTCACTCCTCTCCGGCTGCGGCTTCTGCCCCCAACACTTTTTTTTCCTTCTCAAATATGTTATCACAGAGGCGCTACCACCGTCGCTGATTGGCTCGGCCTTGGCCAGCGGCGGGTCTGTCTTAAAGCCGGCTGGCATTGGCTATATCGAACACAGGGGAAGCTTCTAGCAACTTTTGAAGAAGCCGCCCCTGTGACCCCCCTGTTACCAAAACCTTGCCACATAAACCCATTACGCTCCCCAAATCAGGCATGGGCCAAGGACTCGCCAAAGCAAAAGGCAGGAGGTTTTGGCTCCTTCTGCACCAAAATTGCTTTATCTTCTGCCTCAGCAAGGCTGTGGGAGGTCTCTGAGCCCCCACCGAAGGCTGCTACCCCTTGAAGTTCAGTTGTTACAGGGATGGTTTGGTCATTCGTGCCCGGATTAATACTGGGAACAGGCAGAGAGCAGCAAGCGCAAAGCCTTTATGAAGCTGGGGAAAAATATTTGGGGTGCTTCTTGTTTAGCCTTAACATCTTTTTGGGTATAAAGGGGGCTTTGGGTTGAAGGGCTAACACCAAAGCAAGAGTAGGTTGTCCATCTTGGAAGATCTCCAAGGATGGAGGTGCCACAGTGTCTCTGAGGCGTCACCCTCTGTCCCGACATACAAAACGAACCTAAGGAGGAGACTGAAGGATGGGAATTGTGCTGATCCCTGTCCTCCCAAATGTCTTTCGTATGTCTTGCATCCAGCCTGTCTTGGTGGAGAGTTCCCACATGAGTCACTGTGTTGAGATAAGTGTCAAGTCATGGAGGAGAAGAGCTCTGACCTGCTCCTCTGGCAGCCAACTTTGTCCCTCCCCACAGATATCTGCAGTCCTTGTTTCTGAGCCCAGTCCTCTCTCTTCCAGTACCTCTCTGCTGTACTGGCTCAAAAAAAGGGCTGAGCTGGTGCAAGGGATGACCGGAACACATGGTGCCAGCAGGACAGATGGCACCACGGCTGCCAGCACTCGGAGCACCATTTGCTGTGGTTTTGGTGTATATTCATGCTGCCTGTACCCTGCCTGCACCGTCCAGCCTCCTCTTTTTGGGTCGTCTCCAGCATTACTAAGCAGCTTGAAGGGCCAGAAGGACCACGTACGGATGGTTCTGCTCGTACTGGGATTACTACAGCTTGGTGTGGCCTTGGTGAGTTGATGGGTGAATAATTTGACAGAAGGTAGCACTGGTGCAATTAAAAACGTGGGATCCTTTGGCTGGGGAGCACTGAGACGCATCCTTTCACAATGCTCTTACCCCTGCGTTGGGTTTTTCACCTCGTCACAGGGCTGGACATTGTTCTTTCATCAGCAGGGTCTGTTTCACCTCCCTCACAGCGATGATACAGAGTCCTCCAAGCTCCCCAGTCCAGCCACTACACTGAGCTGAGCAAAGTCCCAACCCAGGCAGCTCCTCCCAGGCCAGAGCGTGGGTTAAAACACGAGCAGCTCCCAATGGTGGGTTATTAATCCCACTGCAATGATCTGATCCCCTTGCATGCGAGCCTGCAGCGTTCATCTCCTGGGACTAGAGCAGACACATTGGGTACGTAAAGAGTTTATCCACTTCACTCTTTGTGGTCTGCCATCGCTTGGGCCCTTTGCGGTGTCTTTTCCTGCCTGTGCAAAGTTCAGCAGCAGAAATATCAGCACCTGGATGCTGGTTGCACAACCCTGGGCGTTTCCAGCTCTTAAATACATGGACTTCCAGCACCCTGCACCTGCAGAGGGGTGAAGGGACCCATGCCGCTCCCAGGAAGCCGAAGCAGAAGCGAACACAGAGCTGTCGGTGTTGCGTGAACACAACGGCACCATCCCCGGCTCTGTCAGCAGCCAGTTAAGCCTGAGTCAGATGAGACGCGATGTGCTGCCAGCACGCCATGCTTTGAAGAGTTCCTGTCCTCAAGGTCACCTGCCCGCAGGCTTAGGAGCGTCCTTAAATACTGCCCTGAACTGCCATGCAGCGCAAAGGAGAAAGAAATGTCTCTTGTTTCTATCTGCAAATGGCCAAGAGCTTTCATCGCAGCACGACCTGAAGCTACGTGCAGGAAAACCAACCCCAAATGTGTCCATTTTCAGGAGGAAACGTGAAATTCATGTGTCTGGCCAAGCCCTCCCACAGCAAAGCCTGTCCTCACACCAGCTCATCTGTATTCAGGAGCACGAGCAAAATCTCCAGCTTGCTTCTGGCAAGCCACAGCAAAGGGTCGGAGAATGCGATCGTCTCGTCTGGCTCTGGGGAGAGCGTTTGGACGCTCGCGTGAGACTGTGGGTGAAATGATTTCTGCTGGAGAGTGGCTGTTGCAGGCACGGAGCAATGGAAGCGATGTCTACCCTGGGGATTTGGGGCAGGAATACCATCAAAGAGCTTTAATCTGGCATGAGTGGCCACCCAAACAGCTCCAGGCGGAGCCTGACGCATGCAGAGCACCCAGGTTGCTCATCCAGGTGCTTTCAGTGGACAGGGGGATGCCGGAGTGCAGGTGGTAGTCTTCTCTTGTGCAAGGGAAAAGCTCTGCCACGGAGCATCTTGTGGTGCTCATGCAAAGCCTTGCCTTCACGTAGGAGCTATTGGCTGTGGGCTGCAGAGGAAAGAGCTGCCAGTTGGACCTTATTTTGCAGGATCTCCATGTTTTGCTTCTCCTGTCACCCGCTCTCAGCCTGGAGCCACATGAAATGTCAGGATTGCTGAGCAAAAGCATTGACGGCACCTCTGTCCACCGAATGCCACTCTTTGCACTGCAAACGCAAGCCCAGCTTGGGTTGGACCTGCTGTGCTCTGCTAGCGTAGACATGGCCTCGGAGAGGTGTTTGCACGGCTGCTTTGGGCTGGAAGAGCCAAGTTTGGGGCTGTGGGATGGATTTGGAGATGGGTTGGGACGTGGGAAATGAAACTCCTGCTTCCTTGCATTTCCAGTGAGCTTTTGGGGAGCTAAATAGCTCCTGTGGTGCTGGGGGCTGGAAACTTCCCGCTATTTCTTGGCCATCTTATAGTCCTGGGTGACTGAATGTTTCCAGCCTGGGATTCCTTATTGCACTGGTGACAAACCCAAATCTGCGCCATCCGATGCGGCAGAAATCCCCATGGCTGGGTAGGGTGGTAGCATGCCGGTGAGCACCCAGCTGCTCGCCTGGCCACCGCCTGGCTCCGGCACCACCATGGCATGGGGGCATGGTATTTTCCTGCTGCTATCAAGCAGTAATCTCACTGTGCGGGTCTGTCTGCTGGTTTTTTTTTTTTGGCATTGCTGGTTGCTCTTGTGTTTTTGGACCACGGAAGGCCGTGTGTTGAGCTAAAACTTTTTTTTCCAGGTTATTTACAATATACAGAAGCTGTATTAGCTGCTGGTGCCAATGAGCGATTCTTCTGGTACCTTTTGCTCTCAAATTAAACATCCGAGATTAAAGCGTGAGCCTTAAGTAGGAGCTAGTCTTTAATTCCAGAGCTAAATCATGCCTTGCGACATCTCGCATTACTCGGAAGATGATGCAATAACTCACCCCTTGCCTAATACCAGTGCTCAAATGGCAAGGTCCCTCAGCCTGGCTGTAGAGGAGATAAAATATCTCTTTTTGCCTCTTTTTTTTGTTTGTTTAGATAAGCTGGAAAAAAACAAAGCCTGGGAGAGCACGTGTAGGCTCAGTGAAGGCTTTTTGGAGGTGATCATCTAGTTTTGAGGGCTTTTGTAAGCCCTCAGATTGCTCAGAAAAGTGGTTTTGCAAATTCCTGTCCAATTTGCTTAATTTTTGATTTTTGAAGAGTCCAGTTCTGGTCCAAACCAACCCATCACCTTCTGGAGGAGCCTCTTTTTTTCCTCACTTGGCTGGAGATGGGTTCACCGCAGCCTCAGACCAATGTCCTTTGAAGTGCCGGCCCTTCTGCAGTGGGAATCTAGCTGATCTGGGAGCTGCTGGAGAGCCTGAGTTGTAGCTGAGTCTCCTTCCTCATCCTTTATTGCTGAGATATGAGATGCAGAAAGCCTGTGGAAGTCAGGTAGGTGTTCTTCCTCCCATCCTGGAGGACTGTGTGGAAGGGAAGCCTGTTATATTCAAGGGATGGAGCCTTATGCAGTTGAACAGCTTTTGAAGTTTGGGAAATAATAGTATTTTTTAGATTTTAGAGTTTTCTTTAAATCTTTGCGCCTTTATGCTCTTTCAGACTGTCACTAGACATCTTTTGGGACCTGAGTAGAAAACTTTCAGGATAATATAGTTTATTGGTTGAACTCTTCAGAATAGAGATCCTCTCCCTGTTTTGAGGTGGTCTAGGGTCTTGATGGAAGCCGCGATCCAAAAGAGCTCTTGGCTTTAGACTCTTGAACTTCTGTGGGGTTTTAATCCTAAAATCACAGAATAATTGAGGTTGGAAGGACCCTCCAGAGGTCTTCATCCCATCCCTGTGCTCAGAGCACAGCCACCTTCAAAGTTAGGTTGCTCAAGCCCTGTCAAGTTGAGTTTTGAGCATCTCCAGGGATCCCTCACTCTCACAAGGAAGATCTTGCTTTCTGTGTTGTGACTTCCTTGTCCTCTCGTTGCGCATGTCCTGGAGGAGTTTGGCTTCATCTTCTCTACACCCTCCAATTAGTGGCTGTAGGCAGCACCTTCGTGCTCCCATCTTGAAGTGGAATAAGCCCAACTCCCCCAGCCTGTCTTCATCCATCACATCCTCTAGTCCCCGATGGCTGGGGGCCTTCACTGGGCTCGCTTCATTGGATGTTGGATCTATCAACAACTGTGATCTCCTGACACAGTGGAGCAACCTTGCTAATTATCACAGCTACCATTTGGTGTGTCATTAGTCTTAAAATACATGTTGAGTAGCTCTGGTACAAAATAAACCAGACCCTTTGTGTAGGAAGCAACTACCATACGAAGAGCAGTGACGTGGAACAGCACCTCAAAGTGCATCCTGGTGTTTTTTGGGGTGGTGGTGAAGGTTTAGGCAAAATATTTGCACCTTGATACATGATTGAGCCTCTCGAGCATGCCATTAACCTCTGCTTATCAACCCTGACAGTGATGGCCTCGAAGAGCCAGGGCTCTTTTGGCTCTTCTGGAGGTGTTGGTATTTCTCAATCTGCAACCTTTGAAACATGTTACGTAATTAGCTATCACTGAATTTGTCTAGAGCCGGGTCTGCTGCGTCTAGGAGAGCTCCTGGTTTCCGTGTAACTGCTCCCAAACTGGGAAACTCACAAGTTTTTCCCTTATCTCTGGGTTCCTGTGTGTGTTTTGGCCACAGGCTCATGTGATGGCTGGGTTTTGAAAGTGTCTTGATGTCCTGGCTGGGTTGCTTTAACTCTTGGGATAGAGGAAAAACAGGGAGGAGAGACCCATGGCCCCGATACAAGGGTGTTTGACCTCTTGAAGGAGAGACCGTGAGCTCAAAAATGGATTCAGATTTGCCATGCTCTCTCGGGAAAAGCTGCAGCCACACTCCTGTGGTTAGAGGAGCAGCTCTTGCTGGATTACCATAGAGGGTAAATTTGAGCCTCCTAAGTCCAAGACATTAAACTCCCTCATCTCTCGCTGTTTCCAAGAAACCAGGATTTGCAGGGAGTGCAGTTACGTGCTCATCAGGAGAAAGATAAATCACCGCATGTTTTCCTCTAAAGGAGACAGTTTCTAAAAATAGGAGCCGTGCTGGAGCTCCGGAGAACAAAAGAGTCCCTGGAAGGCTCCTGCCACTACTGTCCTTTCTCAGCAATTGGTGCTCTGTGCCCCTCTCCATCCACGCACTGGGGATTTATGGAAGTGTTTAAAATCTGCTGATTTGGGAGGGTTGGGTTTTTTCCCAGCATTCCCGCCCCGGCCGGTTGGTGACTCAGGCTTTCCTGAATGAATGCTGCTGGTCTCCTGTGACCTTGGCAGCTTGGCCCTGCATCCCGCCGGCCTTTTCCGAAACGATTTTGAAGCTAAAAGGACCTGATCTGGGAGCCAGGGATGCTGCCACCTCTCCAGGACAGGCTCTGACAGTGCCAATGCCAGACAAACCCTGGTGATCTGCGTGGTCCCAGCTTTGCATCCAGATGAGAGTGCCAACCCCACCATCTCCGGGTGAGACCTACGCACAGGAGATGCTCAGCCTTAGAAGTCTCGCCTCTAAGGTGGCTCACCTAAGATAAGAAGCCAACCCTGGCTTTTCACATCCCTCCTCTGCTTTCAGGGCAGGTCGTGCCCTGCCTCCCCCATCTCCTTAACCAACATGGTGGCCTGAATACCTTGTTCCTCCTGGTTTTATGGCACACAATCAGTAATCCATAGAATAAATGCAAACTGTGAGCGGCTGTGTCCATCCCGGAGGGGACAGAGGTCCGTTTGGGCTGTAGAGGCTCTTGCAGGCTGAGCCCGCAGACCATTGCAGGAAACCCCATCTCCTCGGCTGTGTGTTTTCAAAGCGCTCCCCATTTCCTTTGCAGGACACGAAGCTTGATCCTGCTCTCTCTCATCTTTGTGGCCAATGTTAAAGGCTCTCTGGGTTGTTCGACAGTGCGTGGTGGAGGCTGGGCTGCTCCTTGCATGTCCCTTTTCTCCATGAGCCCCAGGCGTGGTCTGTGCCAGGTCTGCACCCTCCATCAAGCTCAAGCTGTGGACACCTCCTTCCCATGGCTTCCTGGTTATTTCCACCATGCCAGTGAGCTCCAGGCAATTCTTGGGCTGCCAGGCATCCCATGACCCAAGATGATGATGATGATGGCAGCAGGGACGAGGGACAATTCCTTGTCCCAGCAGCAAGCTTGCTTGCCCGGGGCCAGGCTGCTGGGCATACCATGACCCAAGATGATGATGATGGGAGTAGGGACGCAGGATAGTTCCTTGTTCCAGCAGCAAGCTTGCTTGCCTGCGGCTGGTTCACACCTGAACGTGGATTCACCCAGGTACGCCTCAGCTTCCCCAAGCTCCCAGCCTCGCGTGTAATAACAAGTGAGTCCCTGGTTTCCATACAGCTAGAACAGGCGATGCGTGGCTGGACTAGGATGGGGGGGGATCCAGCATGAGGAGTGAGACCTCCATATCCTACCCTGAGCTCAGCCCTGGCTGACGGAGCCTCTGGGGCAGGTAGGTTTGATCCACAGGTTTTTGTTGGACACAGGCGAAGGCTTTCTTCTTCTTGAGGAAGGATGTATCTGGATCTGATGTATCTCAGCAGACCATGCAGATCTTCAGGAGGCATTTGCCTGCCTGTCGTTGCTGCCTGAAATCTTGCCTTCCGTCTTCTTGCGAGCAGGCTTGGAGGTGATTTTAGCCCAGGAGCCATCCTGGGAGTTCGGCCAACACTGGAGCGAAGCAAAGCTCCTCCGAGCCCCAGATGATGCTTGGGCACCCGCAGAAGCCGGGCATGCCGGTCCAAGGGCAGGGAAGCACACCGGTGCCTGGGAGGCTCGTGAGCCCTGTCTGTAGAGTTGGGGGAACTGGTCGTCTTCTCGGGGTGGACCAAAACAACCCTCTCCAGCCACTCAGCTGCACCTCCATGCTGGATACCTCTCCAGCGAGCAGGGGTGGCGGGAGCACGGCCAGCGGCATGTGCATCTTCCCGTTAAACTGCTTAGCTGCAGGAACGATTATAACGATTATACATCAAATAGTTGTGCGCGGGATTAAACCCTCTTAAGTGTGGCTTGGAAATCCTCCTGTAATCCAGACTGGGCTGTAGGGAGGGAAGGATGGGCAGCAGGAGCAGAGGGGGTTTATCTGCTGGGAAAGCTTTTTTAACACACACACAAAAAAATCACTTTATTGCAAATTGCATTGAAGAAGCCTTACTTGGGCACTGACCTTGGAGCTTTCCTCTCTGTTGCAGATGAGCCTGATCCTGCCCTCTCCGATGCCATCCCAGCCACAGTTCACAGGACTGAACTCGGGTAAGTTCCCAAGGGATGTCATAGAGCGGGGAGCGCCTGAGAGCTCGTCTCCCCTTGCTGATGGTACTCCAGTTACACAGAGCCCCAGAATGTCTCCCTGGCTGTCCCCGAAGAGGGTTGTCCCACCACCAAGGACGTCAGCATGTCCCTTCAGAGCTAACCAGCAGTCCCCTTGCTGCAGAGCAGTGTTGCTTGCTCTAATTAATCTCATTTGTCCTGCTTCCCAACAAATCACCCTGCTTCTGTGTATCCTAAATCACCCCTCGGAGCCATCCCAGTTCCCCTTGGAGCCATCCCGGTTCCCCTTAGTGCTGTTGGGGCTGTCTCTGCTGCGAGGGGGAGAGAGATGCTGGGAGGCAGATGCTTGATTTGGTTGTACTGGGTGTCCTGAAGCTGCTAAGGGGTGTCCCAAATAGCTCTGAGCACCCTGAAAAAGGCAGATTTTGGGGTGCCAGCCCAAGGCTTGTGCAGGGCAAGGGTCCTTGTCCTCCTCATGGCACTGGGGACTCACGCCTGGCTTAGAATCGCTCTCTGTCTTAGCCTGTTTAGCAATGCAACCAATGCCCAGCACGTTTTAATGGGCTTATTTTAGTATCTGCTGTTGACTGATCCTTCCTGGGCCAGTGGTTTCCTTAGCGAGTTATTTTTAATAACATTTGCAGGGTTTACAGTGCATATGGGAATCACATTACCCTGATATCACACCACAGACAATAGCGAGCCCATCCTCCAGTCCGCAGTAATTTCTCTTGGGTAAAAATAGGGAAAGGTTTGGAGCTGGAAGGGTGAGCGTGGTGGGGTGGGAGGGTCAGTTCACCTCTAAACCTGGCTTTTTCTAGGAACAAGCTGGAAATAAATAGGTTTAAAAAAGGAGGGGGGGGGGAGAGAGAGAGGCAGCGCGAGAATCCTGTGGAACTGGCAGCCCTGCTGCCTCCAACAAAGGCGCTTTGTTCTCCTGGCAGCACAACTTGACCCGTGAGATACTGTTTTGCTGGCCCTGGAGCAGCTCCTTGCATGAGGTCTCGAGTCACCGGGCTTCTCCTGGCGTCAGGCTCTGTGGTCCGGCAGGTTTCTTCCCTAGGGATGGTTTAGCAGGGGGCAGGAGCGGCAATGTGGTGGTTTGCATTCCACTCTCGGCTGTGCATCTGTGCCACGGGTGCTGTGTAGAGGGAGAAGCTGGGCACGAAGCTGGCTGTGGAGGACAGAAGCTGGGTCGCACCCTTAGGGCAGGGATGGGGATGTGGAGGAGTCTTGCCTCGCTCTGCAGTTTGGTGGCCGCCCCAAGTCTGCTTGTCCCCAGAGCCAGCATCTGCCAAACCCCCATGAAGTTGCCATTAGGGACATGGGGCCTCCTGGGTGTCTTGGGCCCCAGTTCAGAAGCCTAAATGTGGGCATCTGGTACTGTTTGAGCCTCCCTGCTTCCCCACTGAGCCTCTCACCACCCCTGCAGAAGGGCTTGAGGCTCTTGTAGATCCTGTCTCCTAACTGTTGGTCCCATAGCAGATATCTCCAATCCCTCCAGGCATCTCAGAGAACATCAAGTGCCTCTGTTGCACCCTCATGGACCTCACCATGTCCTTTCTTCTTCCCTGAAAAAGCCTGCAAGCCCAATGTGGGCTTGGGGCCACCCAGTCCCACTGTAGAGCTCACCCCTTGGGAGGCTTTTACGTTCTCCAGCTGTTTGATGGGGTCTTCCCAGCTTTGGGGTTCTTGCGGAGGGTTTGGAAGCGGATGGAGAAGAACCACCTTGATCCACTTGTGACTTGGGGTCTCTGCACAGGGAAGGAAGACTTCCCACTCCTGCTGTGGAGAGGGATCACCCAGGGACTTTCATTTAATCACGGAGGCAAACCATGCTTTGGTCCCAGAGACCTTTGGTACGGTCCACTTGGTTGGCACTTAAATCCCTTTTTATGCAGCTTTGAAGAGCTCATTGGCCTGTTCGTGACAAGTGTCATCGCTAAGAGCAAATATCCCTGTTGAGCTGGGTAAAAAGGAGGCAATAAGGTGTCCAAGAAGTTAGGAGGGGAAAGGGAAGGAGAAGCAGAGAGTGGAGTGGAGCAAGGGGAAGATGACTTCTGGCCCAAGGCAGGAATTGGTGACGTGGTGATGGGAACTGAATGCTCCTGTTGTGACTGGCATGAATGTGAAAGAGCCACTGTAGGTAGGAGATACAGCCATCGCTGAAATGAGCTTGAAGCAAGCCTAGGAGGAGATGCAGAAATGATTCTAGGCAAGGGAGGGTGGGAAGGGATGGACTCGTTTTTGTCCCAAGTCTGTAGTACTTGGGGCGATATGGAAGTAACCACGAAACCCTTAGCCGGTGTTATGCCATAACACCGTGCAGACTCACCCTGGTTCTTGGACAATCCTTTTGTAAGTGGAAGTGTTTGTATTCCATTAACCAGTTATTAACTCTCAAAACTTACTTGCAGCTCCACGAATGAAGAGCATTTGGAGTTCAAGAAGGCTTTGTACAGAACGGATGCCAGGGGCTCCCTAGACGTGCGAAACATGACTGTGTCCGGCAGTGTGACCTGGGACACGTCTGCTCTGGAGACAAGAGCGGGCGATGGGAGAGAAGAAAGCACTTTAGAGAGACTCTCTGGCTTGAAGGACGCGAAGGATGCGCGGTGTGTAAAGGAGTCAGCGTTTGCCGTGGAGCCCCAGGTTGTAAATACTGTGCAGGTGGATCCGGAGCAACTGGAGAGCGACTCCGAGGACCTGGACGGTGGCAAGGCAGCAGCAGAGACGCCCAGCCCTTGTGCTGGGGCATCGGTTGGCGGCGGGGAGGAGAAATATCTTAAAAATGAACCAAAGCAACTGGAAGGCCTCAGCAAAGAGCACTTAGATAAAAGTAAGAGGGCAATCCAGAGAGTTGACTGGATTTCTAGACCCAACAAAAGCCCAAGTCCTCACTACAAAGACATAACCAAGCCGACAGATGTAGCAACCAACTTGCCCTTTCGGGGGCAGTCTGTGCGTGAAGTGCCTCCTCCACTGACTCCGACGGTGTTCAGAAAAACAATAAACCCTGTCCTTGGCAAGTCCAAATCCCTGGAGAGCTCCTCATCCCACAGGAAGGGGCTGATGGTTGACTCAGACTTGGGCGAGATCAATCCGCTCAACACGATTGAGTGGACAATCCAGAAGCCAGGTCCTCAGCTCGGTGCGGACCTCACCGTTGGCAAACAGTCCTGGACAGTAAATGCTGAAGACTCCGTGGAGCGGATCCCGTTGATGTCTCTGGAGCCCGCTCCTTGCAGCTCCTATGACATCGAGATGAGGCCCTACGTGTGCAGTGTCTTGTTGGAGGAGCAGGGGAAAGAGGAGCTGGGTCCGGAGGAGGACCCTACGGTGTACACCTGCATCGAGTGCAGCATTTATTTCAAGAAGAAGGAACATTTGATGGATCACATGCTTCAGCATAATCGTGGACCAGGGAGGGACCAAGACAGAGATGCTTTGGGAGGGCAGTGTCAATTCTGCTGCAATGAGTGCGGATGGGCCTTTGGAGACCCCACGTCTCTGGAGCAGCACAAAAGGCTCCACCAAGAGTCTAGGGAAAAAATTATTGAAGAGATCCAGAAGTTGAATGAGTTTCCGGATGAAGGCCGGGAAGCCCGGCTGCAGTGCCCCAAGTGTGTCTTTGGCACAAACTCCTCCAAGATCTTTGTCCAGCATGCCAAGATGCACGTCAAGGAGAGAAAGGACCAAGGGGCAAAGAACATGAATCTCTTTGGAAGTGCGGGCAGCGGAGAAATACGGGATAGCCCCGTGCATGGCATCTACAAACACTTCAAACCAAATGAACACACGTCCCTGCAGATGCAGGTACCACCTCATGGCAGCGGCAAAGGGCTCAGCACCTGTATGCTCTGCAGCTTCCCGGCCCCCAATGAGAACATTCTCAAGGAGCACATGAAATATGCCCATTCCCACCTTTCCTGGGACACAGAGGTGTATGAGGATGATCCCAATCAACCGGGAACTAGCAGAGATACCTATAGCCCAGCCAGGCCAGGCCGGTTTGCAGAGACGGATTATTTCGGCAAAGCAGACCGGCTTTTCCCTCCACCTCACCGAGAAAGCACATCGCATTACGAAGCTGTTCACGGTTTTGCCCTAACTCACCCAAGGCTCGACAAAAGCAACGGGGCTAGTAAAAAGGACCACCAGACATCAGGGTTTCATGCCAGGAAAGCAGCTCCGTACGCTGCCCCGCACAAAAACCTAGGGTTGTCCGGTTTTCCCTCTGTGAAAGCTTATTCCCAGTATGCTCTGCAGCAGTTGAAAAAAAAAGCAGTAGCTCAGCACCTTGAAGGAGAAGGTGATGGTCTCAGGAGCCACCCGATGGGGCTGGAGGAGCTCAGGCACAAGTGGATGTTGGCCAACGACGCTGGGAGCATGGAAGAGGAGATCTCCATAAGCACAGAAATAGATTTGAGTGAGAACAGAGGCATCAAACCCATCACCATCCCTCAGGCTGCCTTAGACCTCAAGAGGACGTTCAGAGACACCTTGAAAGCCACGGACTCTTCAATAGCTTCGGAGGAGCAGCAGCAGCAGTTGCGGAAGATGGTCCCCATCGTCCTCCTGGAGGAGGTGAACCTGCACCCCAAGGCGACGAAGCGGCCCCGGGGGAAGCCGTTCAAGAAGAAAACAACACTCCCTTCCCGGGAATTCATGATGGAAGAGCCCCTTCCCTTGGATATGCTCCTGTTGGACGCTCCTCTGGAGGGTCCTCTGGAGCTTGATGACCTCTTGGACTCCGACTCACCCATGCTGAAGAACGAGGAGAGGAAATGTCCCTACTGCCCAGACAGGTTTCACAACGGGATCGGGCTGGCTAACCACGTGCGGGGCCACCTCAACAGGGTGGGGGTGAGCTACAACGTCCGTCATTTCATCTCGGCGGAAGAAGTGAAAGCTATAGAGCAAAAATTTTCCTTCCAAAAGAAGAAGAAAAAAGGTAGTATGTATTCAATTCACCGTGCTTTCTATTTTCTTGTTTTAATCGGTGGGGCTTTCTCCTCCCACCGAGAACTGGGTACGTATGGTACTGTAGTCAACCTGAACCGTGGTGGCCATGGCACAAACAGTGGCATGCGGTTGTCTCAGGTGCAAACCCCTGCCTCCTCAAAGGCCTGACCCAGGGGTTTTAGCAGCGTTGCTGACTGTCTGTCCTTCTTCCCACAGTTGCAAACTTTGACCCGAGTACTTTCAGCCTGATGCGATGCGAATTCTGCGGAGCCGGTTTTGACACGCGAGCGGGTCTCTCCAGCCATGCCAGAGCCCACCTGAGAGACTTTGGTATTACCAACTGGGAACTCACCATCTCACCCATTAACATCCTCAAGGAGCTGTTGGCCAACTCATCAGAGCATCCGATGCTGCAAGCGGCGATGGGAGCGGAGCCCTCGTCCCCGAGCCGAGAGAGGGAAGCTCACGGCTTTGTGCCTCGCAAGAGCATGACACCCATGTCTGAGTGCAGCATTCCACGGTCTCCTCTGTCCCCGTTCCCCCCATCTTGGGGAGATGAGTCCTTGCAGTCCTACAGAGATGGTAAGTGTTCCCCAAATGCCCTGTGCAAGTTGGAAGCCCTTTTGATAGTCCCAAACCATTGTGTCCTGCTGAACAGAGCCTTGCTGGAGGGGACGGTATTTACAGGGAAGGGTTTAGTCAGCATGACCTGGTGTTCATTTATCCATCTCCATCGTTGATGCTCTGTGTCCTGTGAAATCTGATGCTGGTTTAGGGCAGGCAGACAGAGATGCTGGCGGATGAAAGAGCTGGGTGGTGCGGTCTCTTGAGAGGTGGATGGGAGGGGTTGCATCCCACTGGGGAGCTGCGCTTTGGGCGTTTGGGCTTTGTCATTTGAAAAGTGTCATGTTTAGGAACGAGATTTCCATCAGGGAAACACCTACAGCTTCACAAATCATGGGGCAGAGCGTGGCTGGAGGGAAGGAGAAGAGCGTGGTCACTGGTACCGGTCCAGCCTGGCAGTGCCTAGCCATGCAGAAGGCAGGATGCAACCTCTGGTCTGGGGAGCTGCGTTCACCCCTCGGCTGCTTGTTTTCCATAGGTGTTATGTTACTGTGGGGGGAAGTGTAAAGAGTCCTTCCCAAATGGGTTTAGGTATGAGCTGGTCGCCCTCCATCAGCGGAGTTCCAAACTATTCAATCAGGATTATCTACTCCAGAGCAGAGCCCGTCCCAGACAGCTCCCAGGTTTCCCTTGCAAGGCTCAAAAAAGCTGAATTTGCACCAAAAACTTGGCAATGTACCATTCTTCCAAAGACTAAAAACTTGCTCATGCATTAGGAAAAACAACCACCCACAGACACCTGGTGCTACTGGAAGCATCTTGAAGTCCTTGAAGCAGCTTCTCATTAGGTTCTGCTGAGCCTAATCCTATGTTAGATACATCCCTGCAGTGAGAAGCTATCTGTCTTTAATTGAAATATCAAAAGAGCCTGTAATCCCGGCTCTCCAGACCGCTCCGCATGCCTGGGTTGTTCTTTGGAATGAGTCTTGAGTGTAACGAACAGAAATTAAAATACGAACAAACCCAAACTCTTTTTTTTCTTGGCATGGCAAACCTCGGAGGATGAATAGCTACCAGCCCGGGGTGGTGGTTGATGCCAATGAGTGGCGTTTTGGAGGGCTCAGCTGGGTTTCTGCTGCCAGTGGCTGGATGCTCCTGCTGACTGTGACTATTGCTCGGCAATTTTTAGGTCTCCTGGTGCCCAGATTTCACTGGCACAAGCCATTACAGATAGTGCTGCTGTTTTAAAAACTAGGGTTTGGGTATTTTGTAGTTAAGAAGGGTGCAAAGTATCTCGGTGAAGAACGAGTGTGGCCACCCTTTGGTAACAACCGCTCATCGGAGAAGAGGTTAATGCAGTTCTTAACATGGCAAATCTAATATCAAATGTCCCCAATGTGAAGTTTTAGGAAAAAAAAAAAAGGGTCACATCTTGAAATATGATCTCGCTTATCGGTTTGGCACTCAAGTTTTTTCAGCATGTGATGTTGGCCTGGGGCTGGGAATATCTCCTGCTCCTTGCTGTGCCCATCTCCAGTTGCCTTGAAATGCCAGTGGGTGTTTGTTGAGAGAAATCTGTTTGGGAATTGTCCTTCTAGGTAAAAGCAGTTGAATGAGAGCTTGACTTAGTCTGCTTCAGCGTTGTATTTAAACCCAGATAAGGCTGAGGACGGACACATGGGACGAGTGGAGGGCAAGCGTGACCTGCACAAGAGCAAAAGCTCAAACACCCCCCTTAAGCTGCGCTCCTGGATTTAAACTCGCGTGCTCTGTGTTCCCTTATGAGTTGTGCCTTTGCGGGACAATGCCAAGAAAATGGGTAAATTTGGAAAGCTTAAAAATCCCCGGCCCAGCAACCTGTTGTGTAACCAAAGCATGCACAGCGGATCACGTGGAGATAGCGATCGGTGGACGGCTTTTGTATTTAAATCCAAGCCTGAAGTCTCTTAGTTACGCTCCCAAGCTCATAGAGATGACTCGTCATGAGTCAAAACCCTCCTTGTTTTGCTTCCAGCCTGAAACGGCGCTTTCAGGGTGCTCTGGCTTTGTGCTGAAAGTATCTGTTGCAACTGACTTAAGACCAAAGCGGTGCCCATTGCGTTGCAATATTTATTTAACTCTTGCTCTGGGTACGGCTGCGGGGAAGCAGCTGAGCAAACAGTGAATTGGGTTTGGAGATGGGGGATGCTGAATCTGTAGCCGGGAGGATTTTAGCCAGTTGTTTTAAGCCCACTTGTCCCCGTGTCTCTTCAAATCGTTTGTGAGATGTGCGAGAGCTCGAGTGAGCTGCCTGCTTCAGCGTGGGTCTTTGTGGCCGTGCTAAATCCTCAACCACTGCGCCCAGGCTGGAGTGGGGAGCTGCCTTAAGGGCACCTGCTTAGTGTTAACGTCCTCTGCTTGTGTTTTATGGTAATTTTGTAATTTGTAGAGGGTTTTAAGCAACGTAAATGAGATAAAGGCTGTTAGTAAGTTACAATGGCAGGAGGATGCCCTGAAAAGTCAGCAGTGGCACCACACCAGACCTGGTGGCATCTCAGCCAGTGGCTCTGTGTTGCGGTGCCAGCAGCCCCATGCCGTGGGAGCAGCGATGCTCCTCATGCCCTGGGACGATGTTGCAGCTCAGCATCTGCAGGCAACTCTCTACAGACAGCTTCCTGCTTCCTTCCTCTCCACTTCCAGACGCGTGAACTGCCAGAAGGTCTCCGCTGGCATTGCAAGATGTCTCCTGAGCTGTTAAGAGCTAAGAATATTGGTAGATCCTTAACTGAAAACCCTCTGTCGTGGGGGCAGGCAGGGAGAAATCCCCTTTTTGTGGAGCGTTTTGTGAACCGTTTTCTGCACCGGCTGCGGTTCGTGGTTTCTAACGAGGCTGCAGTGGGAAACGAATGCGGAGGATTCAGCTCTGGGTGGTGGGAGATTGATTTGATGAGCATGGTGGTACTCTCCGTTCTTGGGCTTGTAACCAAATCACCACAAGACCTGAGCATCTCGGTCCTCTTGGGGTGAAGACTCCCCTTCCGGAGCTGCTTGCAGGTGGGACGCAAAGAAGAAATGAAGAGTGGCGTTGGGAAAGGGCTGTGGGTTTAACGCACACTCGCTCTCTTGCTGGTCTCGTACCCTTGGCTGCTTGTTTAAAAGCAAAAAAAACCCCAACCCTCTTTAAGCAAAACTAAAAGTCAAAGGGAGGAAATAGGTGTTTGGGTCTGTGGTGAGAACTTGAGCTTGGCTGTGCTGGTTTTTTAGATGGGAGTGTGTGCGGCAAAACCAGGACGTTTTGAGATACCAGGGGGATCTCAGAGGTTACCTGTTCCCTCCTGCTGCTTCCAGGCAAGTCCATGGTACCTAAACCAACCTGAACTTGGCTGCTCCGGGCTCTGATGGAGACTCCACCACTGCCCTCGGCACGCACGCTGCCATCACAAACCCTCACCTGCAGAAAGCCGATAGGGTCTTTGGTATTTTTAGTATCTAAATCCATTACTGTTCGTTTTACTTACAATAAGCAAAGGTAACAGTTTATGCTCTTCTGTGGACCCAGATCTTTCAATCTCCCCTTTTTGGTTATGATTTTAGACCCTCGATCGTTTGCGATTCCCTCCGCGATATGTCTGAACCCTCCCTGAAGTGCCGCGCTCAACTTCGAACACGTCTCAGCTGCGGAGAGCAGGAGGGTTACCTCAGCTCATGCCCATCCCAGGATGGGCTGTGACGTAGCGGGGGGTTGCAACATTTAGTCTGGTTTGGTTTTGAACAGCTTAAAAATCTGACACCCTTGGGGGGGGGGGGGGGGGGGGGGGGGGGGGGGGGGGGGGGGGGGGGGGGGGGGGGGGGGGGGGGGGGGGGGG
>JAVKLA010000093.1:1092235-1131755 GCA_034782735.1 Sagittarius serpentarius
GCGCGCCGCCCCCCCCCCCCCCCCCCCCCCCCCGGCGGGGACACCTGGGGGAGGTGGGGCGGGTGTGGACCCACGTGACCCAAGTGTGCACACGCTCAGGGGCGGGTCGAACTGCCCGCCCCGCATGTGATGCACGCGTGGGCACATGCGAGGCCCCGCCCGCGGGACGGAGCCTCCGCGAAGGTTGCCAATAGCAGCAGGCGCCGCAGCGAGGAGGGGGCGGGGCGAAGCGGGGGCGGGGCTAGCGTCTCAAGGCCCGTCTGCCGCGCTATTGGCGGAAGCAGGGTTAGCCCCGTCCCTTAGCTGACCAGTGAGAGAAGAGAGCGCTAGCGGTCACGCCTCCTCGCGGCGTGACAGCCGCGCCGACCAATCAGCCCTCGAGCTTGCGGGTTCCATTGAGCGAGGAGCCCGCTGCGCCGCGATTGACACCTGCGCTCGCCAACGGCCGCGGGGGCCGCCCAATGGAAACCCGAGGGAGGCGGTGAGCGACATCCGCCGGCTGCCAATGGGAGCCGCGGATCACGCTGGGAAGCTGGGCCGATGGCGGCGGGGCGCGAGGGGCCTGCCGGCCAATGAAAGTGGGGAAGGCGGAGAGGCGCGGCCACTGGGGTGGGGAGGCGGGGCCCGCGCGCCGCCGTTACCGTCTCGCGCAGGAGGAGGAGGAGGCGGTGGTGGGCCGCGGTGCCGCCATCATGAGTTACTCAGGTGAGGGGCGGCGGCGGCGGCGCAAGATGGCGGCGGGGGCGGCCCTGCCGGGGAACCGGGACGTGGTCGGGACTGCCGCGGCCTCCGCCGGTCCTCGGGCGTTGGTCGTGAGGTGGGGGCAGGCCGGAGCCTGCGGGTGTCGCGACCGGGCCGGGCCGGCCCCTGCGGGGTGACGGGTACTGCCGCCGCCCGGCCTCGTCCTGTTCCCGTGTCGGCAGGGCCTCAGGGCTGAGGGTCACCAGGGAGGTGACTCTGCCTCGCAGCCGCCCTGTGGCCTCGGCCCCTCTGGCTCCCAGCTCCGGGACCCCGGCCCGGTGGTCCCCGGGCACCCTCAGGCCCGGGGCGCGGGGAGCTTCCAGCCCCGGTGCGGGTGGCGGGCGGGAAGGGAGCGAGCCAGCCTCTCTTTCTGACAGAAAATTGAGTTATTTTTTTTTATCGAGTTTAATTAGATTCCCACCGATTTATGTCTGGCAGTGGCAGCTGGACAGGAATTCCTCATCCTTGCTCAGGTCACAGCTGTAACTCTTCTCGCCCGATTTAGTGGCAATTTTGCCTTTTTCTCCTTTTAATCGTGACGGTTTTATTCCTTTACTGTCTCCTGGAGTGGCATCTCTGCTCACCTGTGGAGTACGGTGGGTGTAGGAAGCTATTTGCTGCTATATTCGGTGTCAGCTGTTTTGGGTGGAAGTGGCTCAGGCTGTAACGGTGACACGGGGCGGGGAAAAGAAAATTAATAAACTAGCCTTCTTCTGGGAAGAGGGAGTTTAAAATTAAGGAGGAAATCAGAACAAGAACCTGCAAGGTAACGTTGCTTTCGCACAGCATGCACACAGATTCGTACGAAGTGGTGCCGTGCGCGTACGTCCCCTGGCTAATGGGCCTGTAATTGCTTTGAAGATTAACGTTGGGGTAATGGTTTCTCGACTGGGGAATGTGGGATGTTGGTGTCCTTGGCTGGGGCTTCTCCAGACCGTGTCTTTCCATGCCAGTATCTCCCATCTTCCAGCTGGTTTCCTGCAAGGGCAAAGTGCAGCGATGCCATCGAGAGACGTTTTGCCTCAAAGGGCGTCTGAATGTCAGTCCCGGGAGGCTGCAGGTTGGCGAACGACAGGATTAAAACTTCCCCAATGTGTCCTGGTCCCCTCCTCTTAAGCATTTATTCTGTGTGAGACCCCTCTCGCTTTCCCGATCACTTTGCCTCTGCTCCCAAAATACTCGGTTGTGGAAATCGTTACTGAGAGTTCAGCTTGAAGTTAAAACCTGGTTTTTGTGTAAGAGGAGCAAAGGATGTTTCTCTCGAGGGGACGTCTCATTGCTGGGGTGACGTTAAGGTCTGATTTCTTCAATATTTGGTGCAAGACTTGTGGATCATTGCAGGTGTGGCTCTGTTTTGACGCTGGGTAACGAGAATCTCTTCGACCGCGAGTGCCGCGACCACAATAAATTCGTCTCTAATTGTTTTTTGCTCTTTTTCTAGGTTATGGAGACTGGAACTCTGGGACGAACAGAGGCAAGTACAGTAAGAACTGGAGTAATGGTTTATTACCTTCCACTTCAGATCCGTTTCCTGAGCCTGAGGGAGATGTGCCGAGGTCGGTGACGAACAACCACTGTCCCTGCCACAGCACGGAGCCCGTGTAGCCTCTTACTGTTCTGCCTGTGTGACGATTTTCTTCTCTTGTTGTAAAAATTGATGTTGAAGCCAACAGTGAACTTCATTGCTGTAACTGGTTGTACAGGAAAACTGTTCTAGGCAGAATGTTTGGGTTTTGGGGTCGTTTTCCCCCCAGAAAAACCTTTTCTGCTACTTGGAAAACCAAGTGAAGTTTCTGCAGGTGATGACATAAATTGAGGCTTGGGGAGACAGCAGAAATACAAACTCCTTCTCCGTGTGTGCCAGCAGCCACATAAAAGGGCCAGAGAAAGAAAAAACCTAAATTTTAAGCTTCGGCCGGCTTTTAATTGGCTTTGTGTGTTATTCCTACAGTGTTTTGTTTTTTCTGTTTATAACAGTTTTGGCTTCTTTAGCAAGAGGAGAAGCCTCTCTGTTGCTTTCTGATAGAAAATGTTTGGGAAATACTAGACTGAAAGTGTTTTTGCTTTCAGTGCTCGGCTATACCGTCTTTGATGAGGAGAGGTATGTGCTATAGTGTCATCCTTTTGGATTCAAGGGGTTATAAAGCAGCTTAGTAGGTTCTGGTGAAGGTACGTCCTAGCTGCATTCGTCTGGCTACCAACATCTTTGTATCAAACTAAAAACCAGCTTCAAATGGTTTTTCGTGTTCTCTGTGTTAACCCAAAACAGGTTTTTAGGGAGGCTCTGCCTTGGCTGTGTTTATTCCTCTCCTGAGCAGGTTAGATGGAGGAAGCTATAGGCTGCAGCTGTGTTTTATGGGACTTACACAAGCAAGTTGTTCCCTTAAACCTTTGTGAGCTCAACAGTTCAAAGTTTATAGGTGACTTAGATAGAAAGTTGAGGGGTTTATTTTAATTCCCTGTGGTGCTTGCTTGGGCATCTTAATTCAAATTAAAATACTAGTGAAGCTGGATAACTGGAAATTAACCCAGCTCTTTTATTTTTGTTGTTCCAGGTTACGAGGGGTACAGTTACGGCTATGGATACGGCCAGGATAACTCGGGTAATTATGGATACGGCATGGCCACTTCGAACTCCTGGGAAATGGCCAATTCGGACGTTGACATGAACCCCGATGGTTCGGGCGGTGGCAACGCTGACGCTGTCATTGTGAAAATGAACCAGCGCTTAGACATGGTGTCGCACATGGATACTGACACGATGCAAGGACACTACGGATCTGGCGGAGACAGGTGAGTGCAGGGCACAAGGCGAGGGGAGGCAGTAACTGATCTGCTGCTCATTAGGAGTTGTTACTGCTCCATTTGTTCCTTGCTGGTCTTGTTCTTGTCTTTTCCAGTGTTATGACTCAAGTGAGCGTCCAGAGCTGGCTCAGCCATCCTCCTCTCACCTGCTCTAACTGTAAAATAGGATTTTACACTAAGTTTTCATCTATGTCTTACAAAAGGGAAAATCCAAATTTGGGGCTTGCAGTGCAGCATTTCCAGCAGTGGCTGAAATTTAGGGTTCTTCAGTAAAATAATAATTATAAGCAATGTTCTCACGAGCTTGCTTATGTACTTCTAGAGCAGCAGTAAGGAAAACAAAGCACTATTTCATGCTTAATCAGAGTTTAAATTACCAGTTTTGATTCATAGACTGACTTCTGCTGCTGCAGTGAGGTTTTTGTAGCTGGTGTCACAGTAGATGCTCAGCCCTACAACATAGTCAGCTCCTTGCTGATCTGTGTTAATGTTTAAATTGTAATAAATAGGATTCTTTCCCCAAAGATTTCATATTTATTAACATGCACTGTGAGTTTTGAGCCAGGACTTGGTATTTCTGCAGGGTGACTACTTACTCCAGGTTGTTAATGCCTTAAATAAGTTAAAAGTATGGTGGACGAAGTAAAATTCAGGAGTAAATATTAATAAATGTGATGCGACTGTTTTCTGCTCCACTCTGACACTTCCAAACCAGTAACTCTCTTACGAAATGGTATGTCCATACTACTATATCAAATTGATTTGTTTCGGTCGCTTGCTCAGTTTAACTGCCCTGGAAAGGGTTTGCCGGATTGTCCCCTTGATTCTTGTCCCTTCAAATGTCATTTTGGGCTCCTCTGCTTTGATCTCGTGTGCCAGTGGGCAGCTGCTCGCAGATGCGCTCCTGCTTGTGGCGTGTTTCCACCGATTCAGCGCTGCCGCACCAGTTGGGATGGGATAGGTTTTATTGAAAAGCTACAAATTTCCTGCTCTGTGCAGGAAATAACGAGAAACGCGGTAAGAGGTAGATAAATCACTTGGAGAACATCGGCTCCAGGAAAAGGAGCTGCTCACCCTCCAGCTGCTCCAGCTTACGTGTAACCGGATGCCGGCAGCTCCTCCGTTGGTGCCTGATCTGATTTTGTAGCCCCAACATCTCTCCTTGTATCAGCGGGGTGACTTTCTTCTGACCTTGGAGCTGTGATAACATCTTTTCCCCCTGCTGATTCCTATCTCCTTGCTTTCGAGGCCTCGCTGGAAAGCGCAGCGGCGAGGGGGTCACACTTTGACGAGGCTCGTTAGTTCAGCATCGATCTTCCTGTGTAGCGGGTTTCCTCCTTGCCTGCCTTGTCGGTCAATGTGCTGCCAGCAAGCATGCAAAGCCTTAAATTCCAGTACAAAGCATTTTAGCGTTGCAGAACATAAAGCAAAAATCCTCTGTGGCCTCATTTTCAGGAGGAAAAAATGATTTTAAAACAGGTGGGGCATATGTTGGCTTTCCAGTTGGGGAAGATGTTTCGTTAATGGATGGATTGCATATGGGGAGTGAGGAAGGGTGGGTCTGGAATAGTCTTTGGTTGTGCCAGGGTGTTCCTTGAGTAGCTGAGGAGTAAATGTCGCTGTTCCTGGAAGTATTTCTGGATAAGGTGGAACTTGCTGTGAGGACGAGCAGCTCTTGATTCGCTTCAGCAGCTCCTAAAGTTTGTTTTGAGGCCAATAGTTGGGAAAAAGTGATAACCTTTGCTCAGTGTGCTTGTTTGGTTTTTTTTTTTTTTATTCTTTTAAAACATTTTGGTAATTCTGGAAGAAACAGATGGTTCGAGGGGCTCCCTGGCATCAGGGTTTTCCTGTGTCTAAAGGTCTCTGGTTCCTCCACCAGTTCCACTGGAACTGAAACCTTGAAGCTTTGTCAGCAGCTATTGCTGGTCCATGTCCTCTCCCACCTTGCAGTGAAATATGTCTCACATTGAGTGACACGTCTGCTAAAAATAAACCTAAAAATCTGTTTGTGTTTTGTTTGCTTAAGCTCTGTTGCCGTTTCTCAGTGGTGTCTCTCTGATATGTCTCTTGCAGGTACGACTCATACGAATCCTACGACTCAAGGTCTTCGATGAACGACCGTGACATGTACCGATCTGGCTATGATTACAACGAGTCCGAACATGACAACGATAATGCCTACGAAGGTCACTATGACAACTTCTATGGGAACCGCAGGGATCAATACCAGAACAGAGCACGGGATAACTTTGGTCAGCGGGGTCAAAATTGGGGTAGAGACGGACGCAATAACAGACCCATGGCGTCTTCCTATCCTGGGCGCATGGGTGGACAGTGGAACGAGCCTCCGCAGTCAATGGGATCGCGAGGTCTCGGTCCCCACGGTTCCTCCAGGCTTCCTTCCCTCTTCTCCCACAACATTATCCCGGAACTCAGTATGTTCCAGGGAATGCGAGGTTTCTCGGGAAATATGCGTTACGGAGGAGGAATGATGAAACAACGGATGAGGAGAAACTGGAAAATGTGGGACTCAGATTTTAAAGTAAGTACTTGTGTGATATCTTCCCACCTGCTCGGCTCGAATAAGAGACTTATTTCCCAACATAACTCCGCATCCTGCAGCAAAGGGTTTCAAAATACACACTGGGAAGCGATAATATATAATTCTGCATGTTACTGGTTTTGTAGCGTATTTTCTCCTAAGCAGACCAAGAAGGCTGCACTCAGTTGCAGAGCAGTATTGAAACGTGAGATGTTCTAGTCCTAGAAACTTTTTCTGAAGGTAGGAGAATATTGCAGCCCTTCATGGCTTAATCTCCTATACTACAGGATAGAGGTGTGGTGGACTATGTCCTTCCTGGTCGACTCTGCTTGTCAGAAACTCAATGCTGGAAGCTTAACTTGCTAAAAATGAGTAAAATAAGACATTGCTGGCTGCGGATGGCACCTGCTCGTATTGCAGGGATTAACCTTTCTCTTGCAGCCCCAGAAAAAGAAAATCAAAAAGGATCCCACCGCGAAGAAGCGGAAGCAAACAAACAGCTCCGATGAACCTGACAGCAAGGCGGCGAAGACGGATGGCTCCGATAACTCTGACTCTGACAATGGTAAGAGCACAGCGGCTTCGAAGCATGCTCGGGAGTGATATAAAGCTGCCACTGTCTTTATTCTTGGCAGAGCTATTGTGCTTTGCTGCGCGTTTAACGCGGTGGCAAAATTGTTGGTGTCGATCTGGGTTACTTCTCTTTATGCTGACTGTGCGGTTTCTTTCAGAGGAGGGAACGGAAGGAGAATCAGGAGAAAAGGAGGAGAAAGAGGGCTCCAGAGGTGTAAGTAACTCTTGAAAACTACTTTTATCGTGATGAAAAGCTTTAGTTTTAGTTGGAGGTGCTGGAGCTCGTGAGGTCAGATCCCTGGACTCCCGCATTATTCCCAAACCGAGTCGGGTAGCAGAGGCTTGGACAAGTTGCGGGGGGAGTGGGTGGAAGCAAAAATGCTCCATTGAGGGAAGCGTGGACATTACGGGGGCTTCCCGGCTACACCCCTGGCTGCAATGTCGCTGCGAGACACTTTACAGTGTTGAAACGCAGTAAGATATCTGTGCGCAAAGAGCTTTAAGTAAGGAAACCCCCAAAATCGATTGCCTGCGATGTGGAGAATCCCAAAGTATGGGATTACGTTGCCTCGCTCTAGACGGGAACCGAAGGCACCCCTCCGCCGTCACCCTTCAGCTTGGTGGAGGGAGGTCTCTCGGATGTAAGACCTGTAGGTGTTGTAGAAGCATCTCCTGCTGAGCGAGCGGGCACCGCGCTGGATTTCCCTGCACTAAGGGAACGTGGAGCGGGCAGATCCAATGGAGATGTCACTCCTCCTTGCGGTGCTTTCAGTGGCTGGGGAGGGTTTGAGAGGCAGCAGGTTGGTGAAGGCGTCAAACCAGCCTCCAGACGTTAGCTTTCACTAGGTGGTTTTAACTTCCCGACATTGCATTTTTAGGAAGGGGAAGATGAAGAAGGAAAAGATTCGGAGAAAGGTGAGTTGGTGTGCGCGACGGCTCGTTTGCACTCTGAAACTCCACGTGGAGCATAACTCCCCTCAGTCGAGGGCTCCAACATGGCCAGAAGAGATATTTCCAATTAAATCCCATGAGTTTATTTAGGCTCCTTTGGTTCTTAGAGTCCATTTGCCTTGTGGCTTCGCTGTCCCTTCTGGTTTGTTGCGTCTTGGTGACCTGAGCTAAACCTCTGCACCTTCTCGATGAAGGGCGATTTGGCTTCTGTGTGTGTCCCCGAGTCCCCTGGGGGACGCTGGTCTGGTGCTGTGATAGCTATCAGAGGTGGGGTCCTATGAGCGAGAGCAGTCGAGGCTCTCGTGTATCAGGCTCCAGTGGGATTGCATTGCTGTAGCCGGGCGGAGAGAAATGGGGGGGCCCTTTCCAGGGCACTGATTCACTTGCTCTTCAGGATGAGACCTGTCAGATCTCCGCCGATGGGGGGACAGGGGACTAGCTCAGCTGTAATGTCTGCATTTAGTCAGATGAATCCCATCCTTTGTGTCTGCTCAGGGATAAGGAAGTGCTGTAAAATCCCTGCTAGGGAGGAGCTGGATCCCTTGGTCAAGGTAGGTTGGTGAAGCTGCTAGCCTGGGGCTTAGGGAACCAGATTTAATTTCCCACTGTGCCCTAGACTTTGGGTAAGTTGTTTGGGCTGTGAAATGGGATGGAGCTTCCTGGCTCGGAGAGACAGGACTGGTCGGAGAAGCACCACGATACCCGAAGGGAGCTTAGAGAAGCAGGAGGGCTGGAAAGAAACCTCTTGGCAAGATGTGTGTGGGGGTCCCTGCTGCCCGTCCCACTGATGGGCAGTGTAAATTTGATCCTGGGATGTGCCCGCACGTATGGGCAGCTTTTCTGTCCCCCAAATAAGTGTTGTAAATCCATCCCCCTTACCCACGCTTTATTGCATTGCCAGTGTTCGCTTTGAGGCTGAACAAATCTGAGCAGGTGCTACTTAAAAAAAAAAATCAAACTTGTAACTAATTAATACTTAAAATCTTGTAAAACCAGTAGTAGCAAACAATAATTAAAATAAAGGGCTGGGAAACCATGTTAGAGTCTTTCTGCTGTGGTTCTTCCCTCTGCCCTCCACCCACCAAGCTTGTCCCAGTGCAGCTTTTTTTGGAAAAAGCTAATTTGGGGTGGGCAGCACTGTTGTGTAAACTGGAGGTTTATCTGTAGTTGGCTGATGGGAACAGCTTCTTGACTCTACAGCATCTCTAGGTTTTGCGGGCTGGTTGGGCTGACGACTAAACTTGTCTAGGGAAATTCTCTTTAATCAGGTGGTGTCCTCAAGTAGTGCCCTGAAATACAACCTGCTTTAAACACTTAGGTGCTTTAACAATTCAAGAAGAGATCAGTCAAATCAAACGCAAATTGCAGGCGGGCAAGAAAACTCAAGAGAGGCAAAAGAAGAGGCATCGGGATCGCATGGTAGAAAGGTAATGTCTCCAATTTTATTTAATTTTTTTAGTGATGTTGCTTTCTTCTCTGGGACTGTAGTACTCGCAGCCGGGGTCCATCCTTTTGTTCCCAGTTGTCCCAGTGTTTTGTCTCTTCCTTGTAGAAGCTGCTTTGCTCTCCTGCCAGTCTTCTTGCTGTCCATCCTTAAAAGATAAATAGAAATGGGAGGGCCTCTGGGAAAGATCCCATAAATGCTTAAAGAGTTGGAGACTTCGTGAGTTTATCTGCCACCCCTTAAATAGAGCAAGGGAGTAGATCCAGTGAGAAAGCAGTGCCGTGTAGAGCTGGAACAGATTGGTTTGAGTATCATTTCCCTTCGCCCCTGACTCTCTCAACAGGATCCAGTTTGTTTGTTCGTTATGCAAATATCGGACCTTCTACGATGATGAGATGAACAGTCACCTTGAGAGTAAATTCCATAAGGAACACTTCAAGTTTGTTGGAACCAAGTTGCCTCAACAAACAGCTGATTTTCTCCAGGTGAGCCTCTGGTTATGTTCCTGTCCCCTAGGTTTAAGAGTTTGGGGTTGTATTATTGTTGTTGTTGTTATTATTTATTATTTTGGAAATGCTGTAAAGCTCCTGAACTGCCTCTCTAAGTAACTGTTGTGGAAACTGCTAGGGAAGGTGGAGTAAAGTTGAGCTAAAGCATCAGAGCTCTGCCTTGACTGTCCTCTTCTTTTGAACAGGTGGCTTAACCTCTGATCTTACTGGTTGGACTGGTAGGAAATAAAATACTTGCCCACCACAGATTTTGGTGGCCAGAATGGGTGCCTTAAGTGCTGAAAGGCAGTGCTACCCGCCGGAGAATGCGTTCTGGGATTTGTAGGATCTTTAGGATGAGCGCAGAGAGGCGCACCTAAAAGTGGCGGGGAGGAAAAGATTAATGTGAAATATTCTGCCGTACAGGAATACGTTGCTAATAAAACTAGGAAAACTGAAGAGCGTCGTAAAGCAATTGAAGACATTAATGCGGTTATTCAGCAGATTTACAGGGACCAAGATCTTACGCAAGGTAAGAGTTACTACCAGTGTGCGTGCAAGAGTTCCTTTGTTGTGTGTATCAGCTGCCTCAACTCTAAACAGTAAAATAGTAAAAAGTAGTAAAAAAGGGGAGGGGAGGAACCTGCTGGTGTTGCCGAAGAGTAAAACCTGTCTGCTCAAATGCAGCATCAGCCACTCCAGGTTATTACCTGGCTTTGTGGACGCTAGCTAAACGATTAGCTGGCTGAAGAGATTATTTTTCTTGCAAACCTGCAGTGGCGACATAGCTGTAGCTCACATCGCTCATCGTTGTGGCGTGCAGCCCGGCTCATATCTGGGTCAGCGGTATTCTGTTAACCTGGCTGTATATAATGGCCGCTCCACTTGGCTCCTCTCCTGCTCCCTGGGGAGACTGTTTTGATGCCAGTGCAAGGGTTAAAAATAAGTTTGTGGTGGTTAAAAATGAGTTTATAATGCAGGCTGGAGTAAAATCTGGAACACAGCACAAATCCCTGGGTTATTTTCCAGTTACAGTTCTTATCTTCCTTTTCAGATGTTGGCATGGAGCATTTTATTAAGAAGGTGGAGGCGGCTCACTGTGCTGCCTGTGACCTCTTCATCCCAATGCAGTATGGCATCATCCAGAAACACTTGAAGTCGCTCGACCACAACCACAACCGCAGGGTGAGTGGGCAGCCTGGTGCCTCGGGGGTCTTGCAGGCTTCAGCTGCAATAACAGGAGCACGAATTTGGATGGTTTTAATTGATGTGGTTCCTGAAAGCAGGGAGAACTTTTCTTCATCTTCTTCAGTGCTTCTCTCCACAGTCTGCAGTTAATTTTGATGTTCTTGTGTCCCCAGAAACTTTCCCTTTGCAAAAGCTGGCAAGCAAGATGTTAGCGGGATTAAAGCACCTTCAGCAAAGCCTTGTGCCAAGCTGAAAATGCGATTTTTGTGCCTCTTGCCCTGTTCCTTGCAAAATAAACAGCTTTCTGACTTCCCCACTTCCATGTGCATGTAGGATGATGTTATTACAAGCTTTACTATACCCGCGAGCAGTGATCTGAGGTGATGGCTGTCACACGACAGCTCTTTCTAGGTATCAAATACATATATTGGCATGTGACTGTAAATCTTGACGGGTTACTGTGGCGATGTTGAGCAGGCTGTGTTACCATCTGCAGCGCTCAGCTGTTCAGCCGTCCCTCGCTCCCCACGCTTTGGTAAAATCAAAACGTGCCCAGAGACTGAAAGATGAAACAATCCTGACAACCCACGCATCTTTTCCTTGGCTGCCCGATACCTTTCCAAAGCACAGAATTTGGGGAATGTGCACAAAATAGCAGATTTCTTAAAATATTGCTGTGTTGTCACCTCCCCAAATACCAAAGTGTGCTCTGTAGCCTGTCGTCTGCTGCTGAGCTGTGACTAACTACTGGCTTCGTAAGTTAATTCAGAACAAAGTCGAAGTGCATCTTTTTGTCCTCCTGTACAGGCTATGATGGAGCAGTCCAAGAAATCGTCGCTAGTAGTTGCACGGAGTATTCTAAATAACAAACTAATCAGTAAGAAACTGGAGCGGTACCTGAAGGTAGGTATTTGCGGAGTGGCTTGGCGTGAGGTCAAGCTGGTAGCAATGCTTCCATGCTGTAGGAATTTCACGGTAGCTGCCGTTGACTACTGAAGGTGCTTATTAGCTGAGCCTTGAGGCAGTTTGGGGAGTTTTTTGATAATATATCGGATTCCTGGTTACAGCGCAGATGACTTCACCTGTCGTCTCCTGCCCCATGTGTTACACCAAACCCTGAGCGAGCAGGATGAGCAAGGCCACCAGCTTAAACTTCGGCCACAGACCTGACTGTTGCGCTGTTGCCGCTAATATTAGTATTGATTTGAATTCTTGAGGCAGCATCTGCTTTCAGGACTGGCTCACTTGACTGCTTTCAGTGCATCCATTACTCTCAAATTATTGGGAGGGTTTGCTGGCGTGTAACTGGTGTGAATTCCTCGGAGCAGCCAGGGATACACTCACAGCAGACAAAAGTTTGTCTTCTCTTTTCAGGGTGAGAATCCTTTCACGGATGACCCAGAAGAAAAAGAAGAGCATGAGGAAGGAGAAGGGGGAGCCAGTGGAAATGCAGAGGAAGGGACAGCAGAAGGAGCAGATGAAAACAAGGATGAGGAGGAAAATCCGGAGGAGGAAAATCCGGAGGAGGAAAATCCGGAGGAGGAAAACAAGGATCCCGAACAGAACCCAGACGCAGAAGGCGCTGAAAATGAGGGGGAGCAAGAAGAAACAGGGACAGAGACAGAAATCGAGGCCCAAGCACAAACAGAGGTGGAGCCAGATGTGGAAAACACGGAGGAGCAGACCTCCCCACCTGCAGAGGAATCTCTCCCTGAGGAAGAAGAGCAACAGCCTGTAGAAGGTGTGGAAGTAGAAGACGAGGAGGAAGAAAGTGAGGAAGCCGCTGCAGCACAAGAGGATGAGGATGCGGAGTAAACTGGAGGGGGAAGCTGATGTGTAAAAGACCTGACGTATTTTGTTGTGATTTTTTTTTTTTTAAACCTAACTGTATCTGTGAATTTCATAACATATGTTTTAAGTTCTCATTCTACTAAACTCACTTAGGCAGTGGAAGCCTTTACCTGTAAAGTGATTTTTTTGGAAAATAGAGGATTTTTTTTTTTCTACCAAATCTTCATTTTAGTAGCTAGGTTTTGTGCGTTCTCTGTTTTTTAGATGGCTTTGTACTAGGAGAATTTCCTTTTGAGCATGTGTGCAAACCAGTGCTACTTCACAATCTGGCAAATGAAACTACTTCTCCTCCCCTTGAATTCAAACTTTTCTATATTTAACAAAGATGTGGTTTGTTCCCTTAGCCTGTCTGTCTGGAAACACCAGAAATTCGGTTCTGGAGTTTTAATTTCTGCAGTGTACGCCGTTAAGGTTCTGCGTAACTTCCATGTGACTGTGATATTCCCTCTGATGTTTTATTCTTCCTTTTAATGCGGAGCGAAACTAAGTGGTGTCAGCATTGTATTGTTTGTAAAATGCTTTCATTTTAAAGGTGAATGTTTTGGTGGGTGGAGATAAAAGGACTATCCTGAGATTACCTGTGACTTTGCCTTAATTTCTGGTGCCCTGATAAAGCTTGTTGAGAGGTTGGCTCAGAAGCAGTCTACAAACCCTGTGTCTCTGTGTTCTGTTCCGTGATTTGGGTTCAGCTCTGCTTTCCTCTCTTCATTCAGCACTGCAGATGGAGCCGACTTACTCGCCTGCATTAGCAGCAAGCACTTGGTTGAAGCTGTCATCGGTTAATCATCACCTGGAGTACAGGCTCCTTCCTGAAATGAGGGAGAAATAAGGAAATTTGTTTCCATGACACTGCAGAGGTTATTCCTGCTATGGCGGAGTGGCTGGGAGCTTTCCTCCTGGATGGATTGATGGATAAGGATGTGTTTAGCCTTGAATTGCTGGCATGACACCAAATCCAGCCTTAACTTGGTGTAAATTGTTTCTACGAGAGAAGTTTCCCGCAGCGATGCACAGAAGGGGAGATTTCAGCATTAATGTGAAGACAAAGTGCTGAGACTGCTCCTGACCTCGAACCCCCTTCCTCCAGCGTGGGTCCCTGGTGGCAGCGACTGCCGGATGCTTCAGCTGTGCCTGTGAAGTCCTCTGCGAGCTAATGGGATCGAGAGATGGATGAGATGAGCTCCATGAGAGGGAACACTTCACGTGCTCCATGCCAGGGAGATTTATTACCTGTGGAAAAAAACGAGCTCCGGTCCTGAACTGTTTATCCTGGCATCGCCTACTTACTTTCCTGAGTGGTGAACC
This sequence comes from Sagittarius serpentarius, assembly GCA_034782735.1. Classification (NCBI taxonomy): domain Eukaryota; kingdom Metazoa; phylum Chordata; class Aves; order Accipitriformes; family Sagittariidae; genus Sagittarius; species Sagittarius serpentarius. The sequence goes on from JAVKLA010000093.1 coordinate 1,106,124, forward strand.
CCTCTCCTGCAGATGGGCATCTCAAGCTAGTCCTTGAGGATTCTTTTCCAAACGTAATTAATAGCCCGAGTCACTAAATACTTCATCAGGGCTGTAAGGAATTTGGCTCATTCCTTGGTGCAGGTGTGGCTTGATCCTGAGGTTGACCCTGGAGCTGGTAGATCTTGAGGGAGTTGGCTGGTGCTTGCTTCCACCTTTTGCATGGGTTTAATTGGACATCTACTACTTTGGGGGTGTTTTAGCCTATTAAGCCTGATTCCCCCAGATCTCTTTGGTGCGTGTTTGAGCTCAGAGCAGTGTAATTACCGCTGAGCGCTGTTCGTGTGCTCCAGGAATGAATGGGGTGCCTTGGAGGATGCTGGTGCCACTGGTGGATAATTTTGAAGGCTGTAAAGGAGGAGAAGGGGGTGCCTCAGAAGTGTAATCTTCACACATTTTTGCTTTGAAGGCAAGTCAGGCATTTAGCTAGCCACCGTCATCTGTTCAAATTTAGCCTATGCCAAGAAAAGAGTCTCGATTCTGTTGCCTCCTTTTACAGCTGCTGGCTTTTCATCCTTACTCCACAGAGTTTTGTGGCGATTTCCAGGTTTCTTCCTGCTTTTCTCTGTAGAAACCCTCCGATCTAGATTTGATTAGCTGGTCCTGTCATGATGAAAACGGCTTGGCTGCTTTGAAGTGTGAAGACCTGCACCCTGCTTGCGTTGCCCTGCATGCTGCTTGCGTTTCACTGCATTTGAGGATCGCCGGTTTAATTGGGGTGGAGCATTATAGGGAAGTACCTTTGATTTAAATTTTACTTAAGAAAACCGAGATTCTTTAATTGGAGTAGGCTGCCTGTAACCTTAAATACTGGATCCTGAAAGTGGCGAGATCTCTGTGAGCCAACCATTGTTTTTGAAAACAGACAAACCCCACCTTTATTTGTAATACAGCAAGTTACACCCTCCTTATACCTTCCCCTTTCTGCTGTCCCTGTTTCTCTAACGTACCGTTATACTGGCTTGAGAAATTAATTTTGAGAAGAGGGACTGTTAAGGGGGGCAGGTTGCATGTTAAACACGCTGCATCCCAGCTGGTTTTTTGGGAGAAGACTTCACCTCCTGGTCAGCAGGGTCGGTGGCTCTTCCTGTCCCCTTTTGCTTGCTCCAGAAGCACTGGCATCAATCAAAACATCCCCAGAACTTCCAGCGAGTGGAGTGTGGGCTGCTTGCTGCACTGGTTATCTTCTACCTGTTGTTTTTTTTTTTTTTTTTGCCCCACCTTGATTATTAACAAAGGGAGGGAAAATCAGCTGTCAGCATGAAAGAACAATTTGTAAAGAATTCTCTTCTTGTGTAATTAGGGCACAGTCTGAGTAAGGTTACCTCCGTGTTCCTGACATTTGGGTTGGAAGGAACATCTTGCCTCCTCGTGGCAGAATCCAGCTCCCCCTTGCAGAGATGAATTATATCCCTTCAACAATCTTATTTCAGGTCAATTAATGGGCAAATTGTGCATTTCGGACACTCCTCGGTGCTGTTCTGCTGAGCTTTCTACCTTCTGGTGAGGGATTAATTGTACAATAGCCCTTCCCTTGGACTCTTAAGCTTTGTCTTCCCTTTCAAACAAAGGTCTGGCCAAGGAGCGAGTCCTTAAGAGGCAGCTGGTGCATGCAAGGAGGTGCTGAGCCCAGATCTCCAGCTGTGCTGCCATATTGATGAGGTCGGGGCTCATCCAGCTTCTCAGGAGCGTTTGGGTCTTTACAGTTGCAATGTAACCAGGTCCTTACACGTTAAATATTGCTGTGGGTTTGTGTTTTAAGTCAAAATCCTTCAATTAAGTATTAGTGCTTGTATAGGTAGCATTAAGGTTTTCATGGCTCTGTGCTCATCTAGGATGCAGGCAGTAAACTCCAAACATCTGACAACAATTAATTAGTTGTGCTAACTAAAACCCCCTTGGACTGCTCGAAGCCAGGCAGGATGGACCTTGGTCTGCCCGTGATCCGCAGGAACATCCAAGCACCTTGTTCCCAGAGATGCCACGGACTCGGAGCACGTGAGCAGAGGAGAGGCGAGGAAGCGGAATCCGGCTGGGAAGGGCTTGGAGAAGTCAGCGGGTGCTAAAATCCTTTGGTGTCAATTTCCCTGTTAAATCCTTTCCCTGAATCAACTATTTCTTAAGAAAAACTGCTGACGAGTAAGCAATCACGTAGAGTTCACTGCAGCTCCTGCGTGCTGCGGACAGGCTTTAGGATATAGGTGTTATGCATCTGGCTGTCTTTTGATTTACCCCCATCATGATGGTTTTTGGATGCTGCTGCTTTTCCTTGAGGAAAGGTAAGCCAAATTATTGCTTTGGCTTGCTTCCCTCTATGCTCCGTATATCTTCTAGCCATATCCTGCGTTGATTTGTTGGAGAACACGCAGTTAAGTGCTGCAATTCAGATTTATGCAGCTCAGCATAAAAATGTGTTTCCCCCGCCCCTTGAACACCCTTCTGTCTGCTACAGCTACTGCTGTAGTGGCCCTGGCTCGGTGGTGTTAACAGGTTTAACTTGTATTTTCTAATTGTTCAGCCCAGACTTCAGTTTCTGCTAATGCTCTTGGGTATTTTATCATGTTAGTTAATAATTACAATACTTATAATCATGTGCCCTGCTTCATAAATCCTGCCTGGTCTCCCCTGTGCCCAGCGCAGCCTGTTTCTCTCTAAAGTGTTCTTGGTTTTTGGTTGGGTTTGTTTTGTTTTGTTTTTTTTAGCACCTAAACAAGAAGGATCCGGGGATGAGATTGCAGGAAGAATCAGGGCAATAAATTGCAGGAGGTTTTGAGGCGAGTTTTGGGGTAGACAGCCCTTTTTCCTGGCAAGGTTTCCTGCAGATGTGCCCGGCCTTGTAGCTCTGCTTCCTTCCGAGGTCTCTGAGGCTGTGGGGAGCACCTCGCAGCGAAGAGTTTTGAGGCACTCGAGGTTGCTGGGAAACGTCGGTTATCAGCAATTAAGGACGGCTGGTAGAACTTGTTTCTGTGCCGTTAAGTATAGAAACGTACCGATAATGCAGCACGGTGGCACCCATTTAACTCCTTCCTCTGACTGTGAAGTTGCCAACAGCTTCATGTTCATTTATTTTAATTATTTCAGATGAGAAACACGTGAACAAGACTTTAAATGGTATTAAATTGAGGACTTCTTTCCAGAATGTATCACCCAGGGCATCGTTTCACAGTCTGAATGTTTCCAGGCTAGAAATCCAGATGTAATCCTTAAGTATTTCTCTAAGGTATAGAAATAATTGTAGTAGGATTCTGCGAGTCTCCGATCAACATGCTGACATGGCCACTTGTTATTAACACAGCTTAAATCCTCCTGCTTTCCTTCTGGAATGGGGAAATCAATTTATCTCAGCTCTAATACCTGGCTCCTGTGATAACTTCCAGATTTAGTGGGTAAAGATTTCCTTTAGATGCCACCAATCCATTTTCCACCTCCTACAGCTGATCCTATAGAAGCAGATGGAAGGGCTGACCAAAGCCCCAAGCTAAAATTGCTGGGGTTCTCGTCACTGGGCTCTGTATTCCCTAACATTTTTCTTAATTCTGTTAAAAATCATTATCAGCCTCTGCTCGTGCCGTTCTGGCATCTGAGAGGGATGGAATAAATCCCTCTCTGCTCTTAGAGCTTTTCTTTTCGTCCTCAAGCTATCGCGCAATGCTCCCACTTCTGCTTCTGCTCTGTCTCCATCGCGTTTTCTAGGAGTTACGGCTGCAAACTGGGAACATGAAATGAAGTCACCAAGTGGTGGCAGCGCAAACAAAAGGAGGCTGTTCCTCGCATGATTTGAAAACTGTGGAATTTCTTGGGTTTAAACGGATTAAAAAAAAAAAAAAAGCCCTTGAGCAACAGGGATGGCTGAGCTACACCATGGGGATATTTGGGGGGAGCAGTGTTACGCCCTCACCCTGGTTTTACCTTCCAGAGGAGAGATGTTGACTTGATGGTCTTACTCTTCCACTGCTCTCCTCTTCCGTGATGAGCTGTTGCTGTTCCAGGAGTTTTCCTGGTTCTCCCACTGGAACAGAAATTTTTTTTTTTTTCTTCTGCCACATCTTTTTTCTTTTGAGCTCCATTAATCGAACCTTGCTGGAGTTCAAGGATTGCTCTCTTCCGTGCAGTAAGTAGGTTCAACTTACACCAGGCAGAGCTGAGGTGCCACAATAATACATCTTTTGTGTAATTTATAGTAATTTCTTTCATAATTGAAAATAAAAGTGTGTCCTTCAGCCATTTGTGCTTCAGTTTGGGTACTAAAGGATGTGGAGCTTGAGGAAGTTCATGGCGTGGTTATGGCCGCTTTTGGGCTCTCCTCACCCATTTCCTGCTGCTGCTGGATGCTTTTGAGCTGCTTTCATCTGGTTTTGAGCAAAACCTGAGGTACATCCAGTGTTGTGGATCCTTCTGGTGTGTGAGGTGAAGGGTTTTGGGGGGGGTGATGCCCCTGGGAGCGAGGCATTGTGGGTGGGAGATGGAGGAGGCCATTGCTGTGAGGGGCTGGGACAGGGCCTGGTGTCATGCCCGGGGCCTCAGGGGATCGTGGGGAAGGTCAAGGATCAGTTTAGGAGGTGAGGGGTCAGGGCCCGCTCTGTGGGGAACCCGGCCGCCCCCATAATGCACCGTGAGCGAGCGAGCGAGCTTCGCGCCACTGCCCAATCAGGAGAGGGAATGCCTGTGATTGACAGGAGAGAGTCCTGGCGTCGGCCTACGGAGGAAAGGCCTCCGCCAATAGAATCAGGGTATGGATGCCGGCAGGGGAGTGCTGGCCAATGGGAGAGGTGGGCGGGTCGCGCCTCTCGAGGAGCTCGACCAATGGCGAGGGCGGGGACGGGCTATGGAAGGCGACCAGTGGAGAGCTTCGTGGGCGGGCCAGAGCGGCGGCGGGGTCCAATGGGCGGCGGGCGCGGAGCGCCTGCGCAGCGAGCGCTCAAGCGGGCAGTGCGGCGCCGCTGGCCGGAGGCGGAGGGGAGCGATGGAGCAGGGATACGGCGGTAGGTGCGGGGTTGCCCCGGGGCCCGGCCTTTCCCTTCCCCCGGAATGGCGGCTCGGTCCTCTCGGCGCCTCGGCGGCGGCTCCTCGTAGCGGCGGGGAGAGGAGGGAGAAGGGAGGGGGTCAGCCTCCTGCGGGAGGTGTTGTGCCCGCCTCCCGTGAGAGGGCGCCGCCGCTAATTGGCTGAGCGCCGCGTCGCTTCACGCTAGGGCGCCGCTGATTGGTGGGCGGGTGTTATTCAAGGCGGGGGGGGCCGTTTCCTCCTTACATCCCCCCCGCGGGTGTTGGGGGGGGGCGGAAATGGAGTCGGTCCCATTTCTGAAGACGACACAAAATGGCGGCCGCGCGGCCACGCCCCCCGCCGCCGGTGCGCTGGTCGTTCCCTCCCCCCCCCCCCCCCTTTGCGATGCTCCGGGGGGCCCCGTCCCCTCCCCGGGGAGACCCTCGCGGGGCCTCCCGGCCGCTTGGCGCGGGGGGGAGTCCCCGGTGGGGGCAGCTGGAGCATCTTCTCATGTTCATGCAGGGGATAGTCTGAGCCCCCCCTTCCTCCCCCGGGCACCGGCTTCATTCCGTGCCGGTCCAAAAATCCCCTCACCCTATCCCCCCCGGCCCCCGTTAACCCCGGGAGAAGCAGCAGCGATTCGGTGAGGAGTGGGGGCCCGATCGAGGCAGCTGTCACAACCATAAACCCCACCGTAACGAGTGGCGGCCGCTCCCCCTCTCAAGCCCCCAGGGATCTTTTTGTCCCATGAGGTGTTTTCCTTCTCCCTGGTATAACGGCAGCCGGCAAGAAGGCGTCAAATGAAGTGTAAGGAAGTAGGTGAGAGCCCTCTGAAACATCAGCGAGCATCACAGCGGTGGGGAAAAGCTGTTAACGTTGTTGAGCTTCGTTTGCCAGTGTGGGGAAGTGATTTGTGAGGGGGAAAAAAACCTATCTTCCTCCGTCAAAGCACTAACTGGCATTGAGTTCACGAGCGTTGGCGCACTTTCCCAGCTTCTACTGGTTTTTAACATTTCTTTAAACTATGAAACAAGCCTCGCAGAAGTGGAAAGTGAAAGAACATCACCCAAATTGAAGTTGAACAGATGAATGTGGGTGATTTAAAGTCCGTCGATGAAGTTCATTTGCATGTGAGATGGTGGCATGTGGGTAAAGGCTCCTAGATCAGAGCCCTAAGCAACCTGACAGCCCGCATCCTCTCCCCTGTGCTCATTTGGAGCCCTCCATCCTCTTCCCACCTTGAATTCACGCCTGGCTTTGCTTCTGTTTGCATTCAGGGATGTGAAGGTCGCACGATGGTGATTTTTAACTCGCTGTTGGAAACACTTCCTTGGTTTTTATAACGTAGTTATGATTGCAGCAGGATTTTATAAATAATACAGCAGCGATGCCGTTTCTGTGTGTGTTTTATCAAGTTCCTAAATCACCGCAGGTCGCTTTTTCTGTAAAGGTCATTCATAATTCATCCAGACATCGTGTTGAGACAGACCTGTTGACAAGTTGCTCTTTCCAGGTTCCCTCTGTCTCTGCTTTCAGCTTGGTGGAGATTGATGCCCGGCATCTCTTTCATCGTGCTTATAAATGCTTTTTAAGTGTTTTAACTGTTCTTTGGGAATAAAAATGAGGTGAAAAATTGCGACAGGACTAAAACCACCTTAAATGTGTGTTGAATCATCCTCTACAAGTGCTGGTTTCTCTCTATCAACAGCTGATCGAGTCTGGATAAACAACTGGGAAGAGCTCAGGCAGCCAAAAGTTATTTCCGAGAAAGATTTCGTTAGCTTTGTGACGTTAACGAGCTACTTAAAGCTGGGATCTTCCCTTCGCCTTGCAGAACTGTTGATGGATTAAAACCCCCGAGCGTGTTGCAGCTCTAGAGAAGTTTTGTCGTGCATTTTTACCATTATATGGTATAAAAATGAATGAGTTCTGACAGTTCCTGCATATTCGGGGTTTTATAAGTAAACTTCAGGTGCAGTCAGCTCAGCTTATAACCAGACCCTTTATTTTTAATTTTCTGCGTGTTGAGAATCGTACGGTTCCACACGAGTGGGTTTTTGAGGACAGCACCCTTTACAGTCGAGGCTTGTGTAGGAGTGTGTGATATATAGATTTAATTTAAATACTTCCAGCAGAAGACAAACTTTATTCTCCTCGGATAAAGTCCTTTGTTGAAATCAGTGGAAGAACCTTAGACCTCTGCTTTCAGAAGGGACTGCTTCCTGGGCCCTGGCTTTTTTTCTGCAGGTGTTAAAACTTCTCAGCGCTTCACGTAGACCGAAGAGAGTAAATCTCTCAACGTTGCTTTGTCATCTCCGGATTTGCACTCCCGCTTGTACACATGTGTGGAGAAAAATGATTCCCAAGCTTTTTCCCCAGCTCAGGGAACGCCATCTTGGGAATCAGCTGGGAACCAGGACACGCGGTGCACTCAGCTCAGTAAACTTCACTCCGTGGTCCCTTCCGAGTTGTTTTTTTTCCTGCTCGGCACTTTATTTCATGTTTATTTTCCCAAGAGAAGGCAATGATGATTTATTCCGCTGATTTTTTTCCCTCCTGGGGATGTTTATGGATGTGCTGCGCTGCTGCAGAACTGGCGAATACAACCTCTACTCGTTGGTACTGAGTCATTAATACCAGAGTGTGTCATCTAGTCGTTTTTTTTAGATAATATTCAGTTTCAAAATTAGATGCTGAACTCTTAATTACCACGTTTTTAGGTCGTACCGAAAGCTTGAGGTCTTTGCTTAACTCAGACTTCTTCGCTTCTCGAAAGAATAGGATAATCGTGGTAATACCTGCATGAACATAACATGTCCTATGTCTCAGCAAGGCGAAGGTCAACTTATATGCACGTAACATAAAAGCAGTGAGCTTTATCCTATAGAATCTGGAGGCACAAAGAGGTGGGTCTGTCTTTGGCTGAAAAACACTGCATTTCAGGCCAAGCATCCTCTGTTTTCCTTGAGGGTTTTGTGCTGGGGCCAGGCTATTTTTGCCTCCTGAATTAATGTACCCAAGATTTTATCAAAGATGGTTAAAAATTGAAGGAGAGGAGCTTGCTTTTGATCCGACATCTGTGTGCGGTCGAAAGTGCGAGGGCTGCTGCTATTTTTGGTGTCGCTGGGTGAGAAACCCAGTGACCAGCCCGGAGAAAAGCTTCCCTGCCCTGACTTTGCTTTCTTTTCTCGCTTTTCTCCGGCTGTGAGCGTGGCCGGAGACAGGCGTCAACCTGGGGTGATGCCTGTGACATCCGGGGGCTCGGTGTCACTTGAAACGATTGCGTGCACTCAGCAGTTTGTTTGCAAGAGGTGAGTTAATGTGCTGGAGGAGGAAGCGTTAAAATTGAGCCGTGGATTTAAAGTCAGGCTTCGGGGTGGCTGCAGTCGATGGGTCAGAGGTTTGTGCTTAATTTCCCTGCTCTGTCTCCACGTGATCCTACCCACGAGCCTCACCGGCAGATAGAAAACCCTATCCCGGCACCATGCTGCTCCTGCTGGAAAGTGAAGCTGAACGCTGAATGACTTGACCTAAAATCGCCAACGGTGGGAAAGGAAATTAATCGGTAATAAGGCTCTGATTTGAAAAGGCGTTTACGTGTTGCGGTTCCTGTTTTGCTGATGCTGTGGTTTCTATAGGAGTTCAAAAATATGATGGTAGGCATTTTGCCGCCGTTTCTTTGGGTTCTGCATTTAAGGTGATTGCCCACAGAGAAATAACGTCGTTAAGAGGGAGAGGTATCCTGTACGTCCTTGGTGGTTGTTAGACAGGTTTGTGCAGGGAGCTGGGGGCTGCAAGAGAAGAGTTTTGTAAAATCGCGTGCTGTCTTGAAAAGTACACGTTTTGCAAAATTGGGGGCTGTTGCCAAGAAAGAAGAGCTTTTAGAAAATGGGGAGCTGCCTCCAAAAATAGAGAAGTTTGGCAAAATGGGGGGCTGCTGCCAAAAATAGAAAAGCTTTGCAAAATCGGGGGCTGCTTCAAAAAACGAGAAAAGATCTGCAAAATTAGGGGCTACCTCTAATAATTTAAAAGCTTTGCAAAATTGGGGTCTGCCTGCAAAAATGGAAGAGTTTGGGGAAAATCGGAGAACCCTTCCAAAAATATATAAAAGCTTTGCAAAATTGGGACAGCCATTGAAAACGTAAAAGCTCTGCAAAATTGGAGGCTATCTCAAAAAAAATAAAAGTTTTGCAAAATTGGGGCCACCTCCAAAAATAGAAAAGCTTTGCAGAATTGGGGGCTGCCACTAAAAAAAGAAAAGCTTTGTGAAATTGGGGCCGCCTCCAAAAATGGAAAAGTTTGGCAAAATCAAGAGCCACCTCCAAAAAAGACAAGTTTTTGCAGAATTGGAATTTGTCTCTAAAAGACAAAGGTTTTGCAAAACTGGGGGCTGATGCCAAAAATAGAAAAGCTTTGTGAAATTGGTAGCCACCTTCAAAAATATAAAAGTTTTGCAAAGTTGGTGTCTTTAAGGTGCAGAAAAGCAACCTAAACCTTCGAAGAAGGAAGGAAGGAAGCGTACGTGTGTGATTTTTGGCTTGTGCAGGCTCTTCCTCAGCCAGGGAATGTTTGGAGAGAGATGAGGTTGCTAAAGCGAAGGGGAAATCCAGATCCAGGGTGCGAAGGCAAGGCTGGAACAGAAATAGGAAGAAGTTTGGGGTGATGCAGCGGCTATCGAAATAATCTGGATCTGTAGGAAGCCGGCTGTCGGTAGTTGTGCTTGTGGACCGACTTATTTTTCTGATCAGAATGTTAAATACAGATAATAAAATTGTTTTCCTGCAGTGAAGTGGCAGCCAAGACTGGGAAATGCTTCACCCAGCGCGTTGCTTTTGATTTCAAGAGTTCGTTTAGATGCTCTCAAGGTTTCGTTGCAGCACGGAGCTTATTTATCCCATGTCCTTTGAGTGGATGAAGGTGTTAGCTGAACTCGCTGCGGGTCTTTCAGGGATCACTGCGGTGCAGGGGAGGCTGATTCCACCCTGGAACCTTGGGAAAAGGTTTAAAATGGAGAGATGATTTATTTTGATTAGGAAAACAAATCACTGCTGTGAAATAAGAGAGCTGGTGAAGTTGTGGCAGGAGCTCTTGCATGTCGTTTGCTGCTTCTTCCACCTGGGCAAGTGCTTCACCCCGCTGCTGTTTTCAGAGAGACCAGATTGAAGCCACCTCATTAGCATAAATCTTGCAATTAATGCTGAGAAGTGGAGGGAGCTCAATTTATTTAATTGGCTCGTATAATAGCAGTACTCGCCTCGGATCATGTACAAGGATATCCGATATTCCCTAGGAAAAGGGACGCTTCTGCTGGCGTAACACAATGGAAATGTCCATTCTCGATGTTCGTTCAGTTCTTCAGATGATTTGTCCTGCAAATTTTCTCCTGTATAAATGTAGCGTTGCCACCGTCGTTACGTCAAGCACCTTTTAAAACTGTTTTTTTTTTCAAAAGGCGGTGTGTTTTTTTTTTTTTTTTTTTTTTTTTAATTCTTGGTGTTTCAAAACATCTTGTTGACCTTTAGATTGCTGAAACAATCTGAAATAAAGCATCGGGCAAGCTTCAGGCATGTTTCCCAAACAATAAAAAGCAGAAGTGCAGCTGTAATTAAAGACTTAATTGGTTTTAGGGTCGATTAAGGGAAGAAACAAACACTGTGATAATGGCAGAGGCGATCCTTCTAACAGCTCCATTCTTTTTCTTGCAGGTTATGGCACCTGGAATACTGGGGCCACCAACACTCAAGGTGAGTTTTGTGTATATAAAAATAGATTTGAGGAATTGCAATTTTAGAATATAACTTATTTTTTCTTCATTCTAGCCAGAATAGTGTAATATAGAAACAGGTTTTTTCAGGCTTTCTTCTCCTCTGCCTGTTGTAGTGACTTTCTGCTTGTTTTCCTGTAAAAGTTCCCTCTGCGATACTGCGATACACTCCAGTTCCCAGCGTCATATACTGGAGGAACTGGTCACAACCTTGCGTATGATCAATAACGTGCTTTGCTTTATCCCCTGGGGTTTATTAGTGCTGCAAAACGAAGTGTGTCCTGGGGTATTTGGGAGTTTGGGCTCTCTCCTTTGAACTCCTTTCCAGCCTAAACAACAGCAGAAGCAGCAAGATACTCCTGAAAGTGATAGTTTTAACAAACATATTTGCTTTTGCTGTGGTTTTACTGTTACGTGAGGGTTTTTATTGACTCATTTGAGTTGTTCTCAAGTGCAAATATTTGAAAGTGTTTAAAAAAACACACTAACAAGTATATATTATCCATTTCATTTTCATCATTTCATAATTCTTGGAAGTCCCACCTTCTTTCTTTCCCATTCTGTGCAAAAGGATCTACCGCTTTCACCAGCTATTAAACTGAATTATATATATTTAGTCTCTGAACTTTTAACTTTGTTGCTTTTAGAGCTGAAACTCTCTTTTGTTTTGTCCCATTCAGGTACATACGCAACGAATGCGACGAGTTGGCAAGGTACGTGCTAAAAAACCTTGTTTATCTCCAGGTGTTGGGGTGCCCTGCTCAGTCTCTTGAGCTGGCTGCGGTGAGCGGAGCTGTTTTCCTCCTCATACGCTGTTTCCGCTTGGAAGTCGATGTACTTTTAAACCACTCTTCATCACTAAGTCATTTCTTTGTTTTTACCTTGCTCCGTGATTGTGGTAGCTTCTTCTGCCAAGGGAGCAGCACTGTCCTGATGACTGGCAGCCATCTGTTCCTTAAAGCAGCAAAATTAGCTCGTGGATGAGAAGAGTTCATTTCTTTTACGTCTCCATTTCTCGTTTGATCTGGGACAGCCGGATGTGTGCATTAATAAATAGATTTTACTGAGATTATATCATTTTGCCCTTAAAACCCAAGGTTTGCCCATGTAATTCTGACATCTTGACGGTACACAAATGCAGTTCTCTATGTGCAAGCTGGTACTTCCTCAATAAAACAGGATTTGCTTTCACTAATAAACTTTTCCTCTCAGAGCAGTTAGTTAATTGGCCTTGATTTGGATCCTAGGGCTGTTTTAAGCTGGTCTTAACACATTCCCAAGCAAAAGCCTGAGATTCTTTTAGAAAATATTATCTCTTTGGTCCTTACAATGTAAAATTGAATGCTGCACATCAGGCTGTGGATTCAGACCTCCCACCTCAAGTCATTGCTGAAAATGAGGGTTTTTTTCCCCTCTATTACTCCTCTTTTTTATAAAGCCCAGGTGCCCCTGTCAGGGACTTGTGCCCTGTTTTGCTGGGTGTTGTGCCCATGCAGAGCAGAAAGGCTGTTCCTCCTCTGGAGACTTTATCATCTAAATAAAAACACAAGTCGCAGGCAGAGGGGTGAATACAGAGACACAAGGAGGCTGTGCTGGTCAGCACAACCGGCAGTGGCATCGTCACACTGGTGGCCTTAATGATGTCAATTTTATTGCAGACATTGTGGAAAAGGAGAATTATGAGGGATTATTGTGGCGGTCACTTTAGAGGGCCCTTGAACTGATAGAGCAAAGGGTTTAGCAGGTCAGAAACAGTGAGGGGAAGCTTGCTGCGTAGCTTGTGGCACATGTCTCTGCCAAAGCGACACTGGATTCAAGCCGGGGCCGTAGAGCTGCAACAAGGATTGCCGGGAGCATGTGCGCATCCCTCAGTCTGGATCTCGGGATTGCACAAAGCATCTGGCAGCTTCACGAGCGTGGCGGCAGCGCGTTGGGTTTTCCACTGCGCCGCGGTATCTTGCCGCAAGGTGCTCTTTGAATACAATTCGCAGCTTTGATTTTCTGATTAATTTATTCAGTTGTGGTTCTTTTTTATGGATATATGGCAGTGCGCCTGGCAGCGCAGCGCATCCATTTCGGGGTGTTTTTCTGTCATTTTGTGGGACTGTGCAACATCGATGGCTCAGGGTCTTGTTCAGAAATTGCAAATACAACCAGCAGCACTCCATTTCTGCAGTTAAAATTGCCCAATGGAGGAAGGTCCTTATGCTTTTAGGGCTTTTAGGGCAACAAGCATCTTTTGCTATTTCTTCCTTTAAGAAACCAGATTTCCTTGAAAGGAGGTAAAACCCAGCTGCAGCCTTGCCCAGTAGGATCCATTCGCATCTAAACTCTACCTCCAGGTACCCGAGATTTTATAATATTGTAGTAATATCAATTCTGTTTTTCTTTCCTGTCAGGCTATGAAGGCTATGACTACTACAACACCCAAACCACTGCCGCTAATACAGCGGCCACGTACAACTACGCTGCAGCCGCTGCCACCTCCAGCAGCTGGGAAACACCCAAAACTTCGGATATGAGCATGAACGCTGACGTCAACGCCGCCATGCCCGTTGCCTCGTACGGCGCCGAGACTTCAGCGAACGAGAACTCGGATTCCATTATAGCCAAAATCAACCAGCGTTTGGATATGCTGTCGAAGGAGGGCAGCGGCGGGACAGGGGAGGGGATGGAAGACCAGGAGAGGTGACTGTGCTACTTCTTATTTATTTTTAGTAGGAAAAAAATAATGGCTTTTAATCACTGTAACTTCAGATTAAGCTGTTCTGATTGCATGGGCACGATCCAGCATTTGCTCCTTGGAAAATAAACTTAACTGCTTATTTTTTACCTGCCCCAATACATGCCTGTGCTTATGTATGGACATATTTTATCTAGGTATGTCTATATCTCAGACATACCAAGCTTGATGTACACATCAACTATTAAAAGCAGCTTCTGTTGTTGATTCCGTTCCTAGATTTTGCAGAAGGTTTTTTTAATTTACAGTTTTTAGGTTCCTTAAAGTATTTTGCCCCTCTGCGCCCCTTTTTCCTCATGGCTGCCCAGTAATTATTTTTATTTTTCCCTTTGGGTTAAATTATGTGAATCTGGAGAGTTGTTTCGTATCGGTGTGTGTCTTGCTGCTGGAATAATAATAGAGATCCTGGTGAGAGTTACTGAATAAATGCAGTTTTGCCTTTTTTCTTGCCATTTGACGCTCGCTGCTGCTGTCAGACAAGATGCTGAGGGGTTTATCTGCATTAATTCACACCCGGAGGCACAGCTAAGAGACAACGAGAAGCAGCTTTTACCCTGGGAAGCTTTTGGGATCTGCTTTTCTGCTGGCAAAACATAATTCAGAGTGGCTTAGTGCTATAAAATTAGTAAGGTTATGACATCTCTGAAGGATTTATGTTCAGAAAACCACAGTTCTTTGATGCTTACTTATTTTCCCTGAGAATAAGGAAAAGGTGATGCAAGATACAGAAAGTGGTGGTACACAGGGCTTAAAAAGGTTTTTATTCTGTTTTTCTGGCCAAAATCATTTGCATTGTGATAAAAATGGATGCAAACACCTGTATGATGTGTGGAGACATTATTCTCGTTGCTGACTGCTGTCTCCTCCTCCACAGCTCTTTCAGATTTGAGTCTTTCGAATCCTACGACTCGAGGTCTTCGATGAATGACCGCGACATGTACCGATCCGGGTACGATTACGGAGAAATCGGAACTGATCGGAACGATTCCTTCGGGAGCCAGTTCGACAACCGCAGGGATCAGTCTCGCAACCGAGGAAACAACTATGGCCTCATCCGAGGACGGGGTCAAAACCGTATTCAGAATCGAGGGCGTCTTAATGCTTTCAACCGCACCGACCACTTCATGCCCTCCTCCAGCTCCGAGCGGCTTTCGGCTCGTTGGAATGAGTTGAACTACATGGGTGGGCGTGGGATGGGGGGTGCCGGATCCAACAGGCTCCCTTCCCTCTTTTCCCAAGCCCTCGTTCCCGACTATGGTGACTACGGAGACTACGGAGATTACGGCGACTACGGCGACTATGGGGATTACAGCGATTATGGCGACTACGGAGATTATGGTGACTACGGAGACTATGACTATGGCATGATGGGGATGTCGGGCATGGGAATGGGACGGTATGGGAATATGCCATATGGAATGGGGAGGCAACGAAACAGAGACAGGATGGGTACGGTGCCCTGGCACATGAACGCGCTCATGGTAAGTCGTCACTGTCAGGTTTTTTTCTTGTCAAGATTGCTTTTTGCTTGCCTAGGTGGCTAGGCTTCGCTGTTTGGCTGTAGAGCGGAGCCCCTTGGAGAAGCGGAAGTCTTAATTCACGTTGCTTCCACCACAGAATAATTTGTATCTTCCTGGAGAGAGCAGAATGTCACCAAGTTTCTGTGTACCCCTTTGCACGTAAAACAGAGCCTCTGAATGCTTACCCCATCCCAAATCTGCTCTAGGGGCACTAACTCAGCTATAATATCCTTTTATAGCCAAAAATAAGTCTGCAGGGTCACAAGAACTTAAACTTTTTTAAGAGATGTAGCAGATGGGTGGAATACTTGAATTTTTGAGCTTTTTTGGTGCCTTGAGTTGATTGATAGTGACTGATTTCTTCCCACTTCAGCCCAAGAGAAGAGGTTTCCGAAACCGTTCAGGGGGGCGATCGGATGGTGAGGGAGGAGGGCGCAAGCGAAAACAGTCGCAGAGCGGAGATGAGCCGGACAGCAAACAGGCAAAAACCGACAGCGAAGGAGACGACACCGAGAACGGTACGAGCTGTCTTCATCCGCTACTACTGGCCGTTCCCCGCCCTGGTTTTAAGGGTTTTATCTTTCAGCTGACTGACGGTTATTACGTTTCAAAGCTGTTGTATTTTGGTTTTTGTCAGCATTGTTGTAATGCAAGTGCACAGGCTTTACGATCTGGGTATTTTGTGGTCTGGGACAAAATTTAATGCCCAGGGTGAGCAATGTGAAAGCAGGGACCGAGTTTGCAGCAGAGTCTGATGGGCAAGGAGAAACCAGTGAGCTATTTGTGATCTTCACTGGAGTTTTGAGCCATTATCGCAGTAGTTGCTGATTTATTAGGGGCCCCTTGCGGTGTTAAGTAGGAGAAAAGACTCCCCAACACCAGCTAAATTATTTCTTTTGTGTGCAGCAGATGAGGGCGAAGGAGAGGAAAAATCAGGAGATGAAGCTGACAAAGGTGTAAGTAACCTTTTGTTTTTATCAGTCGTTGTGGCAAATGTGGGAATATTTAAGCACTCGAGCAGTTTCCTCTGCTCTTTTGACTGCGCTGAGGCTCAGAATATTTAAAATCATCGAGAAATGCCATTTTGAGCCCGGATATTGCGCAAGTATTTGCTCCTCATAATTTCCCCATGCCGTTCAGCAGGGATTACTGGCAGATTCGCTTGCACTGAGGTGCCTGAAAAGCACTTTTAGTGGAAAGATTAGGACCCTGTGCCTGTACTTCTGCTTCTGGCGAGGCTCGTTAGGGCTAAATTCCAATTAGTGGTTGGTTTCTTTCCTCATTGATTGGTTTGCCGGGTTGGACGGGGGTCATTGCCGTTTGTCTTGCTTGTGACTGCCTGTAACCTTTGGTACAGCGTTCCTCGGAGTGGCGACTCGGCTGCCAAGTGTTTAAATTTTGATAGCGAGAAGTGATACTTAGCGGTGACATATAACCTGATCTGTAGAAAACAATTATTTTGTAAACATTTATAAAAATGGATGTTTAATCCCCAAATGACACGACCCTTCGCCCGCTCCGCGGTCTGGCTGGGTGGACTGTGAAACCTCCAAATTGCGGTAAATAATACCAGCATCTTTTTGTGTTTCTCTTTTCCAGGAGAACGGGAATTGGGGTGATTTGGCAGAGGAAGGTAGGGTGTTACCCCCCTCACGCAGTCCTCTCGGATTAGTCCTACGCTGAATCCATCTGCTTTGCCTCAGGGCGCTACAGAGAGCTTGATTTTTTTTTTTTTTTTGGTCAGAGGCTGATGCAGCTCCTGCTGCGACCTGTTAACCAGTCCGAGGCTCCAGCTCTGCCTGTTGTGGCACTGAAGTGCCACGCTGGTTAGCAGGGGAGTGCCAAAAGGGTTCCGTTTCTTCTGGGCGTCTCAATGCAGACGGTTGCCCTCTGTAGGAAAGGATATTGGCCGCAGCGTTAGTTTATTTTCCTGCCCTGCTTGGAGGATGGCAGTGAGGACATGTGCGTCTCGCAACAGGGCAGAGCAAAAATACCATAAACTAAGTAATTTTCAGTGGAGGCTTCAGTCACTGGGCTAAACCTTGTTTTGTTTTGATTTTTTTCAAATAGATGGAAATATATCGAGGTCTGTTAAAACACTGATTTAAAAACCGTATGGTCCGAAGTAGCTGAAACCACTTCAGCTGGTTTTGGATTGTAATTTTCGGTAAAGACCCATCAACACCCCAAGCACCTTGTGCCTTCTGTGTTAGAGTGACTTGGGGAAAACCACGTGGAGGACTTCTGTTGCTGTTTTCAGGATGGAAATGGAGGTGTAGCTGGGTGTTAAAATTCTCATTTTAGCCTCCCTCTGATGCCTGGGTCTGATCTCTGGGCTTTACCTGAAAATGTTGCAGGTGAATTGTTACCTGAGTCCTCTTGAGGCTGATAGACCTCTGACTTGGAGCTTTTTGCCCCAAAACACTGCAGAGATGAGGTCGGCTGAATCTTCAGTTCTTTTTTTTGCTTTCCGAATAATTACCAAGGAATTATTGGGAAACAACGTGAGGAATACATCCAAAACAGTTCCCAGGAGGCAGAACTGCTACTTGAGCACTGCTAGTGTCTCTGGTGGTTTTTGTTGCTCAACTTTCTGGAGTAGCATTTTCAGCCTTGTCAAAAACAGGGGGCGGGGGGGGGGAAAGCGAATTCGGGGAGAAAGTAGCAGCTTCTCCCACGGAATGGGGAGAGAGAGGTGTCTTTGGGGCATCGTAAAAGTCAGGACTCTTTCCACTATCGGCATGTTCTGTCGCTGCCTACAAAGACTTGAGTTGCTATGGGAAGTTCAGGGAGCTGGAGGAGAGGAGGGTTTGGGTTTTACAATAACTGCTGGAGACCTTGGAAAGAGACGGCTGCTTCCCTGCCATCGGAAGCTGGCTTGGGAGAGGGAGAGCTTCCAGAGACCAAAAGACGTGACTTCCCGAAGCTGAGAGTGAAGAGGAAACGAAGGGACTTGGGGCCCCAAAATACCTCAGCCGGCAATACGGGTGATGGTGAGCACGGTAATTCTGATTTATTTTTCCCTGCCTTAGCATCTGGAGATGGCTGTGAAGATGATGACGAGGAGGTGAAAAAGAAGAGGGAGAAGCAGCGGAGAAGAGATCGGATGCGTGATCGTGCTATGGACAGGTAAAGAAAGTGATCAGCCAGTCCGTTCCCAGCACTTCTGTGAATAATATTGGCCAAGGTTATTCCTCTGCACAAAGGCAGGAGAAATCTGTTGGGGGATCATGTTTTGGGGCTCTGTCTTCTGGTTTCAGCAGGTTTTTTTCCCTTCTTGTGTGTTTTATGCCTGTTTTAAGATAAGGAGAATACTGTGGTGTTCAATATGCCAAGGCAAAGTAAAATTGTGTGGGGTGGCACTTGGAAAAAACTGAGAGGTGGCCAACTACAACAGGAGCAGTAACGGTCTCGATCTTCTTGATGTTCTCATTAAGTTGAGCTCGTTCCTCATTAGCGGTACAATTGCTGTGTTTAGAATCCAGTTTGCCTGCTCCGTCTGCAAGTTCCGCAGTTTTGAGGAGGAGGAGATCCAGAAACACCTCCAGAGCAAGTTTCACAAAGAGACCTTGCGATACATCGGTACCAAACTCCCGGATAAAACGGTCGAGTTTCTGCAGGTAGGTGCGTTGCCTGGCGTTAGCTCAACCATTCCTTGCATCCATGTTGGAATTTCTGGGCTGAATTTGGGATTTCCAGGCTTACACGGAGAGTGGAAAGGGCTACAGATTCATCCACATGACGGCACCCTGCTTGGTTAGCACACATCACTACTTGTTAACGCATCACCCGATGACATCAGTTTGTGTGATGCGGTTTCTCATGGGTTTTCGTGTTGGGAGGGAAAGTTAATTGTATGTATTGAACAAAGAGGCTGGAAATGAGTATTCCAGAGGTGGTCTTCACCATCTACACACCTAGAGCTGAGGAAGGCAAGATAAAGACTGGGATGTTTTATTTTCTGGATGATCAGTGTTTGCGTTTTGGGGGCGTTTGTCAAGGATTTGGGGTCTCCCACAAGGAATCTGATGGTGACATGGGAGCAGGCTTCTGTCTGGCTCCGATTCGGACCTTTCCATCTCTCGCTCTGGTAGAAATGAGAGGGGACGGGGAGGGGAAAACACCCGCCTTGTCTTGTTAATTCACCAACCGTAGTCTTTGCTGTGGGTTTTCTCTGGAGAGCTCACTTCCCCTTTGAGCTGCTTGGTCATCTCGGTGTGTTCCGTGGAGGACAGCGAGTTTTGTCCTCTTCCCTTCTAGGAGTACATTGTCAACAGGAATAAGAAAATTGAGAAGCGGCGCCAAGAGCTGACCGAGAAAGAGGGCACAAAACAGAAGCCGGATCCTTTTAAGGGTAAGTGTCTGTTCTGCGTCCAGAGGCCAAGTGAGTGTGCAAAAAACCAATTAAATGTTGCTCCCACAGAGAGAGAGCAGCACGAACATGAAGGATTTGGGTAACAGCCTCAGGGTCTGGGTGGTTTATTGCCAGCTTTGTGAAATACATATCTTGGTGGGGAAGGGGGAATGCCCATCCTCGCTGCAGTTTGTCAAGCAGCAGATCCATGAGGCTCATGCAACATCAGAGATCCTAAAATGAGGTAAACGGGGAAAACTCCCAGTAATTGTTGTTTTTTGTGGCTGTTCGGTTAATGCAGCTGGGTCCTCTGTTCGACTCTTAATGTTAAAAGAAAGCGGCAAAGTTGATCTGTTGTGGCAACAAGCGTGATGGGGAAAAAATCTGCTTAGCATCATCAACGTGCCTGTCCCTGATACGGGCTGCCATACTCGTCCGCGTCTGTACTGGGAGTGATGAGTGGAGTTTAGTTAAGCTGCACGTTGGCTATAAAATCTGGCAGGCAGAAAACCTGAGCCTAAGTAGAGAGGAGGAATGAACCCAGAGCTGGGGGAAGTGCGAGTTGTCCTTTCCACCTTTATTCAAACACATTTTTGGAGAGGCAAGCTGGTTTTGTCTAGGACTGAGGAAAACAGTAAGTCGATGGCTTTGTACCTTGGGCTGTTATCCCCGACTCTTTTCCTCCTATGCTTGGGTACTGGGTCGGTACGATCTGTTTTGGAGCAGAAAAACTCTCCTCCCCATCTTAGAGCAAGATATGTGTTTGGGTTTTTTTCGGGTTTTTTTGTCTCTGAAAAATGAAATGGGAAGGAATACGGGCGCTGAACTAGCGTGTTGGCCGTGACGCGGGGTTGTTAGAGGGGGTGGAAAGGCAACGTTAAACCGGCTGAACATCTCGTTTGTTTGGGATTTTGGCTGATGTCTTGTTGTTGCTGTAGGTATCGGCCAGGAACACTTCTTCAAGAAGATCGAGGCAGCTCACTGCATGGCGTGCGACATGTTAATTCCCGCGCAGAACCACCTTCTCCAGAGGCACCTGCGATCTGCCGATCACAACAGAAACCGAAGGGTAGGCGACCCTGCTCGCTTCCGACCTGGAGCCATTCATCTCCGCTGGGGCGAGGGGATGTCAAGTCCGGGCCCTCGAGGTTTATTTGTGGCTTCTAAAATCTTTCTCGTATGGTCTCTGATCGTATTGTGAGATGAAGCGGCTGACCGAGGAACTAGGAAGGGTTGTGGGACGCTTGTGGATGGGCTGTGCGAGATTTGTTCTTCTGTAGGGAAACGTGAGCAGATGAGAAATGGGGAGGTGAACAGAAAAAGTGTTAATTAAAAGGTAGAGCTGGCCTTTTCTTTTGTGCTGGGGGTTTAGCAGGGTACCTTGTCCAGCCATACTGTGTAAACACACAGGCGGAACGCTTCCTCTTTCTAGATTTGCAGTGCTTGCTAGAAATTAAAATTTAAAAACTGCCTTTGAGGGTGCTTGGGGACTTCATAAATGAGACTTAATCGATGTCTAAGTTGATGTGGACTGGGGAGGGACTTTAGGTGTTGCAGACGGAGATAGGGTGAGCTGCGGTCAGCACTGCCTATCCCTCGGGGTGGGCTTCGGCGCCTCATCTTTGAGCGTTTGACGTGAATGTCGCTCTCCTGGACTTGATCTCGGGATATCTGTGGGATGTTCCAGCTGCTGGTGCTGAAACGTGTTTTTCTCCACGGCTCGTGTTAGCAGAAGAGAGGCGTCTGCTCCCTTGCATCCGCTTTTTTGTGACTTTTTCTGGGATTTGAGATCAGGCTTCCCAAGCTGTGCAGAGGAGGAGGGAATACAAACTCTCGAGCCCAGCTCCTCGTTCGAACTCTTCCCCTTTTGAACTGATCCCGATGTTCGGTTCCTTTGCAGATGGCTGCAGAGCAATTCAAAAAGACCAGCTTACACGTCGCCAAGAGCGTCCTGAATAACAAACACATCGTAAAGATGCTGGAAAAATACCTCAAGGTGAGTGAACCAGAGAGTTGGCAACTCGTGCCGAGTTCCTGGAGCAGCACGGAGCCACATCTCGCTGTGTGCTGCGTCTCGGTGACGGGATGCCTTGCTGCGTACGATGGGGAGACGTGTAGGTTCCACTCTGCTGCCTTTTTATCTCTAAATCTTGGGTCTGTTTTTTTTTCTCTGTAGGCGGTTTACCGCTTCTCGTTGGTGTTTGGTTTTTTTTGGTTTTTTTTAACCTGCTGTCATTCCCAGGCGCATGTAGATGAATTTACAAAACCGTCCAAAATGGAAATGTAATTAAAGAAGCGAAAATAGCAAAAGGAACGCCAGTTCCCCAAAGTTACCCCTCAAGGTGTGGCCTTGGGGGACACACCAGGTTTCCCCCAGCGCACGGAAGCGAGCGTGAGGGTTGGGAAGCCGCTGCTTGAGTCCTGTTGGGATTGGATCCGATGTGGATGGCTCCTGGCCCACCCGCTCACCCTGCACCAGCGGGGGGAGTTTTTACCCTTTATAAACGAGCCGGGCTTTGCGGCACTCCCGGCAGCTCAACCAAATGACAGAGCACACCGAGGCGGGGGGTGCATCCAATTCCTGTGAGTTGAAACACCCTTGTTAGACCCCCCCCACACCCCCTACCCCCAGCTTTTTTCCTCCTCTTCCCTTGGGAAGTGGCAGAGAACGCCCCAGCTGATCTTCAGAGCCAAGACGGAGCACGAGGAGAGGTCAGGGTAGGGTTTGTTTTAAGCCCAAACCAGCGTTCGGAATTACAGAAAGAAGCCTGGAAGGCAAGCGCAGTCTTCAGAGCACAGGGGTAATCCGCTCCATGCGGGAACGCTGCTGAGCGAGCCAGTCGGGTGATTATGCCCGGCCTAAAGTGCCTCGCGTTATCCGCGGGTCCGGAGGCGGCGTGGGTTTAATGGGCAAGGTCCACATCCGCGCACGCGAGAGAGGAAAGGTCGCAACCTCCTCCGCCAGGCGAAGATGAAAAAGAAGCGCTTTTGACTACTTGCTTGTTCCCTGGGAATCCGGGAACAGCCCAGGATCCGGCAGGAGAGAGCCCCTTGTTGCAAACCTGGCAGACAAGGGCAGGCAGATGCCCCCACACACACCACCCACCCCACAGGGGAGCAGATGTTTCCTCTGTCCCACCAGTGTCATGCTTTTATTTTTGGTCTAAACCTGGACTGAGCTAGCTCTCGTCATGCCCAGTCTCTGCTAAAATCTAGTACCAAAAAAAAAAAAATTAAATAAAAACTGCGACTCCACCCTCTGGGGCCAGTGAAAAGAGACTTTGAGCTGAGAGTTTGTCGGCGTAGGATGGCCGTCTCTCCCCTTAAACCGGCCTCTCATACACGTTGAACAGGAGGGTGAGATAAAAACCCTGCGGTACCCCACAGGAGAAAGAGAGCGAGTCAGCCCTCGGGGCAGACGAGGTGCAAACCTCTGGGATCTCTCAGAGAAATAAAAAATTAAAAACAAAAACCAACCAACAAACAAACAAAAAAAAAAACCCAAAAAACCCCCAAAAACCCAAAAGACTGGAACCACTCAAGTGCAACTCCGTCTACCCCTGCCAGGGTCCGCAGGCACGTCCACATCTCCTCATGATCAACGGTATCAAAGGCTGCCGGCAGATCTAAATGAATCAGCACGGGCACCTGACCTTTGTCCATCGGCAGGAGGAGATCTTCGGATCCATCCCAGCACGGTCTCCGTATCATTCCCAGGTGCAAAACCAGACTGAAAAGGGGTGGAGGAAAATCTGAGGATTCCAGGTAATGCCAAGAGCCGCCTCGCCATAAACGTTCTCGGCAAACCTTCCCCCAGAAAGGAAGGCCAGAGACGCAGGGCGATTAATTAATCAAGACTTGGCCGCATCAAGAGATGATTTCTTGACCATCGGCCTCACGATTCCTCCTCGGAGGGATGGCGGGACACCTCGCCCTTCCCAAGGGAAACGGTGACAGTCTCCACCATGAGTGGACTTCACAACCCTCCCCCCACTAGATTTTACCGGCGATAACGGACGTTGGGGTCCAAATCGCGAGGTAGAGCCCCATATTTTTAATATCTTCCTCCCGTGTCTCCTCTCCCCTCCATGACCGCCGTAGGTTGTGATCCTCAGCCAGAGAAGACGAATGTTGAGGTTTCTCCTCCACCTGCATGGATCTTCTCGTGGGCATGCAGCCAACCTGGTCTGAATCTCTGATCGAGGCAGATATTAACCCCAGGGCGGGGAAAAAGGAGGAGAAAGGAGCCGGAGAGCTTTTTTTTTTCGCCTCCCCCCCGCCCCCTGCCGCTTCCCAAAAACCTCTCCCTGCCACCGCTGTCGATCAGGTTTCAGGCAAGGTTTCTGCTGTCGTCGGCATGCCATCCTCCTGCCTTCCCTTCCCCTTTCTGCCACAACGGCGTGGTGACCTGTGAGGGGCGGGGTGGGGGGGGGAGGTGCAGCGAGGGGGCGGAAAAAGGGAATTTAAGAAGCTTGGATTGCAGCATGGGTGTGTGTGGGGCATCTCCTCTCTGGCAAGGTCGAGGTTGTAGGGCAGCGACGCCCCTACTTTGCACTCACCCTGCACCCCCTAACTCCTTGAAGTGCAAGCAGAGGCCCCGCCGCCCCGAACCGAGGGGGGAGCGGTGCTAGAATCCGCTGTCAGCCTGAATAAAGGTAACGAGGTTAAAAATCAAACTTTAAAAAAAAAAAACCACAAAAGAAAAAAAAAAAAGCCCGCACTCCTCCCCAAAAATCTGGAGGGTCTTGGTGCCCCCAAGAGACCCCTCATGGTAGGATGTAGCGTGGGAGAGCACGCAGGCTGCGAGCTCACAACCGCATCTGGATTCCGCCTGTCTCCCCCAAAAAAATAAACCAAAATAAAGGCGAGATGAAAACCTGGAAGCGTCGCCGCTCTTCCCGGCGAGGGAAGGAGAATCCGGCGGCTGGAAGCCAGGGACGGAGGACTGTTAGGAACTCCTTTTGGATTTTTAAGCGTCTCAGTTAAACCCAAATTCCTCCGGGGCGAGGAGTGGAGCCTATAAACCCTGGCAAGCTTTCACGGCAACACCGGCGTGGTTCTTCCTTAGCGTAGGGTCCATCCTTGCTTCCTGCGCCGCCGTGCAGAAGCTTTTTGGTTTGGTTTGGTTTTTTAACCGATTCTTTCCACTCCTTCTAGGTGTGGGATCTTTTTTTTCCCCCGGGGTTCTTTCACTGCAAATCCTTCGGAATTTTCCACGAAGTATTATTATTTTTTTTTTCCTACCGTTTTAAGAGTTGTCCGTCGCTGAGCCGAATTTTTTTTTTCGCTTGCCAAAAAAAACCTTCTCCCACGTTTTCACGGCGGAGATTCCCTTTGCCTCGCCGCAGCTTGATGACTCTTTGTCTTTCTCCTGTCTCATTTTTTCTTCCGCAGGGAGAAGATCCCTTTACGGATGAAATTGCTGATCAGGATGTGGATGAAGCTTTGGAAGGCGGAGACGGCGCCGGGGAAGGAACGACCGAAACTGCTGCCGTTGAGGTTGCCCAGGAAGGAGAAGGAGGAATTGGGGAAGCAACGGAAGCGGTAGAAGCTTCCGAAGAGTTTTCCAAACCAGAGGAATTTCTTAAAAATCTGGGGGAGCAAGATCAGCCCCCCAAACCTCTGCTGATGCCCCCATTCCTGCAAGACGACGAGCTGGAAGCGGAGGAGATGACATCAGAGGTGACGTTGGAAGCGACGGCCACGGCGACTTCGGAAGCGGCGGCGCCGCCTTTGGAAGCCATGGAAGAGCTGCCCGTGGTTCCCGAAAAACCCCAAGAATCAGCAGTTTCCCACCAAAATGAAACTGAGGGTTGGGCAGGCAAAGAAGAGGAGGAGGAAGAGGAGGAAAACGGGAGCGAGGCGGCGGCTGCTGTGGCCGGCTGCAGCGAGGAAGAGGAGGAGGCTCCACCAGGAGCTACGGAGCCGCAACCGGAATAACTGTGAATATTTGCGTGAAGGTGATGGTATAATCCGTGATTTTTTGTTGTTGTTGATTTATCATTCTTTTTCAATGCAGCGCCTGAAGGTGGCCGAGTTTGATTTTAATTAGGGGGAGGGACCTGGCTGCATCGTTAAGGAGCAGTCCCAGTGCTTCATTCATCTCGTTAAGATTAATTTAGCTTTGTTTCTGCAAATTCCTTTTTTGTTTTAGGACGAAGAGCGCAGGAAGCCGTACCTTCCCCAAGAAACCCTCTGGCTGCGGCTCCGCTTGGGGTTTTTTTTGTTGGT
>JAVKLA010000093.1:1137625-1147952 GCA_034782735.1 Sagittarius serpentarius
GACACAGGGGTCCCTTGGGTGTCACGGGGGTCCTGGGGGCAGCACGGGGCAGGTCCCATGGGTGACGTTAGGGTCCTGGGGGCAGTGTGGGGGTCCCATGGGTGGCACAAGGGTGTTGTGGGGAGTTCCATGGGTGACACGGGGTCCCCATGGTGACATGAGGGTCCCCTGGGTGCTGTGTGTCTCCCCTGGGTGAAGGTGGGATGGGAGCAAGGTGGTCATCAAGCTAGGGACTGAGGTGGGCACCAAGGTGGGGACCATGATAGTTATTGACGTGGACAACGAGATGGGGACCAAGGTGGGCACCAAGGTGGTCATTGAGGTGGGCACCGAGGCATGGACCAGGGTGGGCACCAAGGTGGGCATCAAGGTGGACACTGAGGTGGGTATTGAGGTGGGCACCAAGGGGGTCATCAAGATGGGGGCCAAGGTGGTCATTGAGGGGGGCATCAAGGTGTTCATCCAGCTAAGGGCTGAGGTGGGCACCAGGGTAGGCACCAAGGTGGGAACGTGGGCATGGACCAAGGTGGGCACCAGGCTGGTCACTGAAGTGGGCATCAAGGTGGGGACCAGGATGGTCACTGAGGTGGATAATGAGGTGGAGATCAAGGTGGTCATTGAGGTAGGCATCAAGGTGGGCACCAGGACGGTCATTGAGGTGGGTAATGAAATGGGAACCAAGATGATCATCGAGGTGAGCACTGGGGCATGGACCATGGTGGTCACCATGGTGGGCACATGGGCATGGAGCAAGGTGGGCATCAAGGTGGGGACCAGGGTGGTCTTCTAGCTAGGGACTGAGGTGGGCACCTGGGTGGACACCAAGGTGGGCACATGGGCATGGAGCAAGGTGGGCACCAAAGTGGTCTTCAAGCTAGGGACTGAGGTGGGCACCAAGGTGATCATCGAGGTGGGCAGCAGGGTGGGGACCAAGGTGGTCCCTGAGATGATCCTGGAGTTGGTCACCGAGGAGGTCCCCAAGGTGGTCAGTGAGGTGCAGACCAGGGTGGTCCCCAAGATGTTCCCCGAGGTTGTCACGAAGGAGGTCCCTGAGGTTGTCAGTGGGGTGGTGATCATGGTGATCTCTGAGATGGTCCCTGAAGTGGTCACCAAGGAGGTCCCCATGGTGATCAGCAGCATGCAGACCAAGGTGGTCCCTGAGATGTTCTCAGATGGCCTCCCAAGAGAGTTCCTCAGGTTCTTCACCAAGACCTACTTGACCCCACCCACTCCATGCCCACCCCCACTACCCCCCCAGGCCAGTTCTGCTCCGAGGATGTGGACGAGTGCCAACTGCAACCCAACGCTTGCCACAACGGGGGCACCTGCTTCAACACCCAAGGTGGCCACACCTGCGTCTGCGTCAACGGTTGGACGGGCGAGAGCTGCAGCGAGAACATTGACGACTGCGCCACCGCCGTCTGCTTCAACGGGGCCACCTGCCACGACCGCGTCGCCTCCTTCTACTGCGCCTGTCCCATGGGCAAGACGGGTGAGGGAAGCTGGGAGGGGGCACCCATGAGGGTACCGTGGGGTGGGCAACCTCAAGGGAAGCCTGGGGTGGGGTGGGCACCGCCAAGGGCGTGGCTGGTATGGATAGGAGCCCGGCCCACGTGCACCCTGGCGTGGGGTGGGGATCTTTGAGAGCACCTTGGTGTGGGGTGGGGACCTCCAAGAGCACCCTGGCGTGGGGTGGGCACCCTCAAGTTGCCTGGGCATGGGTTGGGTGGCACCAGCGTTGGGTGGGCACCCTGGCATGGGGAGGGCACCCATTGGGTTTGGCTTTGGCATGAGTTGGGTGACAACAACATGGGGCGGTCACCAAACTTTGGGCACCCTGGCATGGGGTGGGCAACCTGGGGTGGCTTTGGCAGAGGCTGGGTGACCCCAGGATGGGGTGGGCACCCCTGCCACTGGGTGGGCACCCATAGGTAGCCTTGGCATGGGTTGGGTGCGCACCACCCCTTGGGCACCCTGACATGGGGTGGGCACCACCCTTGGGTACTCTTGCATGGGGTGGTCACCTCAGGCGTGGCTCAAGCACCCGTGAGCCCCTTTGGCGTGGGTTGGGCACCCACTGGGGTGGGCCGTTCCTGCCCCCATGGGTGCCCTGACACCTTGGTGGGTGCCAGGCCTGCTGTGCCACCTGGATGACGCCTGCGTCAGCAACCCGTGCCACAAGGACGCCATCTGCGACACCAACCCCGTCAACGGCCGCGCCATCTGCACCTGCCCCCCCGGCTTCACCGGCGGTGCCTGCGACCAGGACGTCGACGAGTGCTCCATCGGTGGGTGGGGGGCACCCGTGGGTGGGGGGCACCCATGGGTGGTGGTGGTGGGCATCCATTCGCGATGGTGGCGTCGTCCACGAGCAGAGAGCACAGGCAGGACTGCACCTCCACGAGTGATCACCATGGCAGGGGAGGCGAGAAAGGGGGCACCCATGGGTGGGGGGGCACCCACGGATGGGGGGCACCCATGGGTGGTAGTGAGGCATCCATTCATGGTGCTGCCTCCATGCGTGGTGGGCGCACAGGGACAGAGAGGACAGGCAGGGCTGCACCCGGCGGGCGGGATAACCATGGTGATGGACCCAAGAAGAGGAACACCCATGGGTGGGGGGGCCACCCATGGGTGCTGACCTCGCCGCCCCCCCCTCCCCACCCCGCCCCCAGGCGCCAACCCCTGCGAGCACTTTGGGCGCTGCGTGAACACCCAGGGCTCCTTCGAGTGCCGCTGCGGGCGAGGCTACGCGGGGCCGCGCTGCGAGAGCGACGTCAACGAGTGCCTGTCGGGTCCCTGCCGCAACCAGGCCACCTGCCTGGACCGCATCGGGCGCTTCACCTGCATCTGCATGGCCGGTGGGGAGCCAGCACCCATGGGTGGGGCTGGGGGGGGGGGTGGGTCTGGGATGGAGGTGGAACCACTAGGGTGGGAGTGGGTGTGGTCTTGGGGTGGGTGTGGGAGCTAGTGTAGGACCTGGGATGGGTGGGGGTCTTGGGATGGGTCCTGGGATGGGTGGGGGATCTGGGATGGGTCCTGGGATGATCCTGGGGTGGGTGGGGGTCTTGGGATGGGTCCTGGGGTGGGTTTGGGTCTTGGGTTGGGACCTGGGATGGGCGGGAGCTGTGGTATGGGTCCCAGTATGGGACCTGGGATGGGTGTGGGTCCTGGTAGGGGTTCTGGTGTGGTTGTGGGAGCTGGTGTAGGACCTGGGATGGGTCCTGGGATGGGTGTGGGAGCTGGTGAAGATACGGGACCTGATATGGGTCCTGGTGTCAGTACGGGTCCTGCCGTGGGTCCTGGCACAGACATGGGTCCTGCCGTGGGTCCTGGGAGACTTCACCTACGCAGGCACAGCCAGTGGGTGCCCCGTGTTGGCACAGGGTGGGCAAGGTGGTGTCGGGGGGCAGTGGGGGTGGGGTATGAGGGTGGCAGTGGGTGTTGTTGCGGGGGTTGAGGTTGGCAGTAGGTGTCGGGGTGCCGGTGGGTGCAGCGGTCCCTGTGCGAGCTGGAGGTGGACGAGTGCCTGAGCAGCCCCTGCGCCAATGGCGGCCAATTCGGGGTGCTCTTGCCTTCATCAACGAGCGCATCTTTATACCCCCCAGTGCTTTTTTCCCCGGCTGCTTTCTATTTTCACTGATGCATTTCAAACTTAAAAAAAAAAAACAACTTACAAGTAGTTTTTACTCCAAATTATGTTAAAGCTTCTTAAAGCCTCCCCCCTCTCTTCGGCAGTTTTCCCAAGAAAACTCCTTAAAGCCCCGTTATTCTTTGGATACGTCCCGCGTACTCCATCAAACAGTTCGCAGCGTGGTTTTAAGAATAAATATAGGCAGTGCCGTTGCTCATAGGGATGTATGTTATAACATAAAGGACTAAGTTGGTAATTAAGTCGATACTGAGTTTGTGTCACCCGGTAGCTTTACAGGGCAGCGAAGGGACCCCGCCTCAGTTGTGCGAGACGCCCCGGCGCCATCGCTTTGCTGAGCCTGGATTATTGGCTTCTCGTTTTCGTATCTGCATCGTCCGTCAAAGTTTCGGGGTCATTTGAGCGACTCAAAACAGTTGTCGTCTTTTTATGGAGGTTTGGTTTTACCTGTTTGTGGCGTGGTGACTTCAGGTTAAGCTTAAGTGCTCTGTTTAAGCTCGTCATGGCAAAGTTTAGCTCGATTTAGGCAAGAAAATGAACCAATTGCTTTGGGCAACCAAAATACTGAAGATTTCAACCTTGCAAACACTTAAAAGGCTGATGTGGCTTTACCATATAAGTAATTAATCTTTGGTGGGATTATTACTAATATAAGTGTTTGCAGAGATTAATGTAAATCGAATTTACATCGCTACGAGTTTCTAGTATTCAATTTAAGGCTGTGTGAGTTAAAGGTCGCCCTCAGCCATTTCCTGCTGTTACGTGAGGGCCCCGTCGTGTTATAAAACACGAGGTAAAAGAAAATATTTGAATTCTCCACACCCGAACTCAAGGAACCATGACAGCGACTGTAAATAAATGCAATGTACAGGGCGGGGAAGGGGGGGACCGCTCGTGTGAGGCCGGTTGTTCCCACACGGCCTCTAATCTTTGCACCTTAGCACAGGATGGGATTACTCATGTGAAAGTAGTAAAACACGATTTTCCTGATTATTTTATGCTTCTCCAACTACATTAATTACTTAAAGCTGAATAACTGTTGTTGCTGCATTATCTGATGATACTCCAAGTGACTGCGGTGGAGGTGACCGGCTATTAGCTAAATTACCGCAGGCAGCAAAGCCATCGTTAGCGTAAATCCCGTTTCTATTTTAAGAGGAAACGGGGATTGTGCTTTGGTTGGAGACTGGTGCAGGTGGGAATCGATCTCAGCCCAGCAAAAGACCTGCCGGTAGCTCCGGTGCTTCTAATTACTTTTTATTAAGTTATTTTCAGTCTTCCACACTTTGGTTGAGGGGAGCCGTAATTGAATGTACGTGATCAAACACCCCTCGTTACGGTTTCTTGATATTTTGGAACAATTTCTCCAAAGTAATCTTTATAGTTTGGCGATTATCTACTGGCAAACAGCATTTGGACCGAGTTCAGGAATGTAAACCACTTATTTGCGGGAAGATATTTTACCTTAACGCCGCACAAAATCCCAAGTATTCTGCCGAGGAGGAACCCAGGTGCAGCTCTGCCAGCGAAAACGGGGTGAAATCTGTGGGATTTGAGTCGGCGATAACGCTTAATGTTGGCATTCCCTGGATCTGGCGGTGAACGGGGAGGATAAAGGCGCATCCCGGTCACGTTACTTTTCTGTTCCTAGCGATGGGTGATGTTTCGTGAAATAATACTTCCTCGTTAAAGCAGTGGGGTCGTTGCGAGCGTTGCTTTCCTAAATATAGAAGGGGCACAAGAATAGGACAGCATCTTGTTTTGGGAGATAGTAGTGGGTGGATCCCCGTAACCCAACCGCGTCTGCTTGGGAGGGTTCTACAAAGCCTAAATCCCTCCGGAAAGCGGCGGATGAGGGATGTTCACGTGCGCAGGGAAGTAAAAACAACTGATGATGAATGTTACGAGGGGATTTGTGTCGCCTCCTGGCTCATCACACGCCATCCGCGTTAATTCTGGGATGAATTGTGTCTTGGCTTTGACCAAAGCAGCAAGCGGGGAAGAAATCTGTCCCCAGTACCGCCGGAGGAAGGGTTTGAGTCCAGGTTTTAATCTGGTTTTCGAGCTTTCTTGCTATGAAAAGGAGGAAAACTAAGTGTCTGTAAGCTTACGAGGGAATTGGTAGGGGTTTTGGGGGGTGTAATTGAATAATAGGTATTGTAAAGCGCTCTGACATCTAAATCCAAAAGCTTTTGGAGAAATATTGGCAGGGTTACTGGGTTTTTTGGGTGTGAGGATTAGTGTGATTCAAAGAGCGGCTCTGCAGAGCGGATGTGAAAAGGGAAGCTGCCCGGCAGAGCCAGGGAATCCCAATGCAGGGAGCTCGCGTGCCGCTTCTGGATCCACCTTCCTCTCCAGGGTAAGTCGCCTGGCTGCTTCGAATTTGGTTATTTCAAGGCAGGATGTCAAAATAACTTTCCTTAGCCAGGATTAAGAGGACCCAGTTGTATACAAGCCATGAAGGAGTCGTCGTCTTGCTCTAAAACTTCCAGAACTCACAGCGATGGAAAAAGAACTGGGATTCTGCTGTACCGCCACATACATTAATTGAAGCCGTATCGGATCAGTGACGTGGAAGGGTGAAGGGTTTATCACACACCACTTGTGCTGCCAAAGCTCCTGTCAAACGAGCTGGGATGTTTCAGTGTTGGTTTGTAATGAAACCCCTGGGTTTAGTTTCAAGCAAGCACTCTGCAACCTCTTATTTTTATTAAATAACTTAGAAGGGTTCGATATTCATTAAATATCAGTTTGGAGAAAATGCCGAAAGGTTGTTTTGTGTTGAGAGCGAAAGTTAAATTCCAGCACAGGCATTTTCAGCTCCGATTTCTCCAAGCGGCAACACCTCTGGGAACTTTGATGGTATTTGGGGAAGGCGTTGAAAACCCAGCATTGTGTTTCTCTCTGGTTTGACAACCGACAGGATTAAGAGCGGTTTTGGTGCACTACAAACTTGCGGTTGTCTTAATTCATGTCTCCTGCCTTACTATGGACACCTCCACACAGGGAAAGCTCCATCGGGACATGATGTTTTCTGTACGGATCCGGATATTGCTTCGAGCATCGAGGGAAAGTTGTCGGGATGGGAGAAGGATGCGCAATACCTCGAAGGGAGACTGAAATTCCCAGCTGGGAACTGGGGAAGAGGACCCAAACCCGCAGAAACCCAAAACTCTTCCTTTTAGGCATGTTTCATCCCTTTTGCATGATATTTTTGAGCTTCTCCTGCAGGAACATTGCGCTGTGTGTTGTCTTCGTCTGGAACGGGAGGAAAATCGGGAGGTTTTATCCAAAATTATTGAGACCAAAGTATTTGGGAAGTGCTGGCGTGCATTTGAGAAGCAAAACTTGCCTCCTGGAGTTTGTTTTTTTTAATCCCTGTTTTAATGGCAAGAAGCAGCTTCGTTGCCATTCCCAGTATTTTTGGGAGGGGGAATTTTGTCCCTTCATTAACCCCTTGTGTCTGCGGCACCACTCATTGCTGCGAGCAGGAGGAGAGTTATTAATTATAACTTTGCCAAAAGGCTCACGATAGTCCTGCACCGACTCTTGCTCCGAGGCGACGGCGAAGCCCGAGGGAGGTGGCATAGACCCAGAGAAACATAAAACAGCCTTAAAAAAGAAAAACAATAAAACCACCTGAAAACAGGAACTGTTCGGTAGTGACGAGGACTTGGGCAAACATCCTGAAACTAGATACTCCGTAAGCGATAGCCCAGAAATGGGAAATTGTGAATCGGCTTGAAATTTGAGGGGTGTAATGTTGGTTTGTTGCCTTCTGAAGAAATATTCCTGATTTAGGAAAGGGAGGGAGCCAAGAGCAAGTGGGTTTTGTGTCCTTCATTAGCCAAGGTGTAGCCCAAACACTGATTTTTGTTCAATTAAGTTGTAGTTATAACGTATTTCAAGCCTAATTAGGCTTTGCAAGCTTCTAACGCAGCTTAGGAATGTTCCTGTAATGACAATATCAAACCTGCAAGGTAAAAAATACCCCAAACCCTGGTGTCCCTTTGGAAGGAAAGGGGTCTCGAAGGCTGCAAAGCAAATGTGGTCCGTGTCGGGCAGCTGCTGAGCGAAGGAAGCGTTTCCTGGGACAGGTCTGCGTTCCTTGGCTGCAAATTATTTTGCTTTTCTCGTATTATTTTAACTGTCTGGATGTGCTGTGGGTTTCCCTTGGTAAATCTGCGAAAACCTGCAATTTCAGCAAATTGCTGAAAACTAGACTTTGGGGTGGTTTTCCTCCCAGACCTAGAGGTGGCTGGTGTGTAGGGCATCTCAGGCTTCTCAAAAAATATATATAAATCTGGCAGAATGAGTGAGTAGCAGAAGGGTAATTCAAATATGTTGGATTTTATTCTGTGCGGACTGACGTGAACTTGCCGTGCGACTTCTGGGGGGGTTGTTGGAGCAAAACGGTCTTCGCTCAACTTAAAAATTGGTTTATTTGACTTATAAAGCATAAAGTTGTGCTTTAGTCGCATGGGTCCTCGTTAGCACTGATGCATTATTAGGTTTAGCGAGCTGTGAGGGGGTCAGATGGGCGCAGAGCAACGCTAACAAAGTGGTTTGTGTTCTGTTTGAGTGGGTGCTGAATTAAGTTAATTTGAGATTTGTAGGTCAGGTTTTGCCTTACTTATGTGATAAACAGCACACTTAAAAAAATCTGAATAATGCTAAATGAATGCATGCATAATTAAGCACTTATGTGTTTAGACGAACCTGGGTACTTCAGCAATTAAATAGTCTTTTACAGTATCGTGTCACCTTAATTTGATTATTGTCTGCCAGCACGTTGGCTTTAATAACTAAGATACGAAAGAAAAACAAGCTTGGAAACTTAAATTATGTCATACCTGCTCATTAAAATAACGTTTAAAACTTATTTGAGCTGTTCTGAGTTGATTTATCCCAGAGATTCAAGGCATGCTTGGAGTGATCAGCCAGCAGGGTTACAGATTATTTAAAGAATAATCCTTAAATTTGTAATAAATTAATTACAGGAAATGAGCTGCAATGAATGAGCTATGTAACGAGCTGTAATCTCGTGGACTGTTGAAATGTTTGCGATTCACTGTTGGGTGTTTTTTCCCCCCATCGGTAGCAGGTGCTTCTGGAGAGGCGAATCTTTGTGGTAAAAATTAGTGGTAACAAGAGTGGAGAAGTAGGAAGGAAGGCTGCTAGGAAAAAAAAATTGAATATTTGAGGTGCTTTTGCAGCTTATTTTCTATACCGTGAGCAAAAGGATCCGCTGTTTGGCTCAGGAATGTGCAGTTTGATTTTATTTTTATTTTTTTTTTTAATAAAACCTGTGTTTATAGAGATGCTCAGCCTGCAGATGTTGGTGGTTGGGTATATTCTCACACCAAGATTTGACCAGAGCTGGAGTTCCGTAGGGAAGGAGTTTGCAGGTAACCGGAGCCCCACACCGCTGCCGGTGATCTGCGGTCTCTTGGGGAAGTTTTGGGTTAAAAAGAAGTGGAAGTGGTGCAGAGCAAGCGTCGTTTATTTTATCCTTATCTGTTTGCTGGAGTCGCAAGCGCAACTTGGTTCATCTTCGGGTAGGTCTCAGCTTTGGGTGAGAACAGTTGAACCCTAAAAAGACTTCATTTTAGGGAAATATAGGCAATCTCACCCCAGGGGTGGGGTCTGCCTGCTCCAGAGCAGATCCACGCGTCGCTATTTGTGCCAACAAACATTATCGCTCGATAACTGGGATCGTTCCTCCCCTGGACTGAGCTGGGCTGTAGGAACTTGGATACCAAAGGGTGTTTCCCCGCTCTAAAGCGTCTCCTCTTGCTCTGGGCTTTCTCGGCGGTAACCTGCCATTTTCCCGCCTGCTCAAAAACTTCTGCGCAGCCACGTGGGGAACTATGTTTTTATTTTTTATCCTTCACTGAGGGGTTATTTTGGGCTGGGAGAAGAGCGGGGCAGCCGCAGCTGGATGAATAACTGCGTCTTTTTTCGGACCAGCGAGGAGAATGTTTGTTTTCACCTCGTTTTGGGTTTATGCAATTTGCCTTGGTAAAAAAAGAAGTTGCCCCGGATGCATTTGCTGTGTAGGGAACCCATCTGTACGTGGCAGGAGTCTTGGTTTATCGTCAAGATCCTCGGTTGATAGTTACAGGTCAACTTTTGGATGCTTCTCCTTCCTTTTCCTCAGCTACAGCCCCAAAGCTCTTTCGATACTTCGTTGTTCTTCCAGAGCAGCCGTGGGCTCCGTCACGCCAGAAAAATAAGCTTTAGTGGCCTAAAAACTTCCCACAATAAACGTGGGTTCCTTATTTCTTTTTCTCTCCGTAATTTCTGTTGCTGCAAGGCCTTCCTCCCTATTTCTGGCGGCTACGGACGGAGCAGGGAGGTGATCCGACGGGCACAGCTGCTCTTCCACGGTCTCCTGGTGGGTTGTAGGGACGTGACGCTGTGGTTTCACCTCCTTTGTGCTTGGCTCAAGCGGAGGTTTTCGGACTCAGCCTTGACTTAACCCCTACGGCCACTCGTCCTGCAGGAAGGACTCAGCACGGAGACATTTTCCCTGGGAATTACCCTTAACACAAAATTCCTTTTCCCAGAATATTTGTGCTGCGCCCATCCTCTCTTCAGCTCTATTTTCAATTTGCAAAACCAGAGTGAAGAGTTTAGGGTTCATGTTGTTTAAATTCAGTGCAGGGACAAAAA